>JAHLJT010009419.1:50483525-50886025 GCA_031308135.1 Acheta domesticus
TCGTCTGTTATTTAAACCAATTCTACTTAATATGTAAAAGAAAGCAATATTTTAAAAAGAAAAAATCAACTCATATATTCCTTGAAATTATACAATTTTAAGAGTATTACCACTACCATAGTAATACGGAAAATTAGTGTAGTGTCTCTGCACGAATTACACCCTTATAACACGAGAAACAGAACTACACCCTTATAACACGAGCACCAAATCTGCTTATTTCTAAAAAAACCGTACTTTTTACGAACTGAAGCTTAAAAAATTAATAAAAAATAACACGTAAAGTTCATTATGCTAATAATATATATATATATATATATATTATTATTGAAGAAGATAAAACTAATTATATATATATATATATATTAATACTATGCTAATATTATATATAGATATATATAAGCTATTTATTTCACAAACACATGCCACTTACGCGTTTATTATTGGGAGACTATTACCTCTTAAATTCCTCATTTTAATACTAAAAAACAACTCGTCTATTTTTAAAGCAAATACTACATACTATGTTAAATAAATTATAAATAAATCTTGCATTTAGACCTTCCATCACGCTAGACATACATAATCTATTAAAAGATGTCTTGAAATAAAAAAACACTTAATCCCACGACCACAAATGCTTCGCGTAATTTAATCGCATTCAAGAGTAAAGTAAATAATTTTGTTGTTATAGTAACAACTGAATGTGATATTACAAGACTTTTTAAATTCCAAAAACATTTCTATATTAATATTTGAGTTCAAGTAGCAAGCAAAGCAGCATAGAAACAAGTTTGTTTACAAAAAAGTGTTGTAAAGTGTAATTTTCAATGTGAAGTGATATTTTAAATGTGTCGTGATGAAGAAGATATTGTTCGAAACATCGAAATGTATAGCTTCATATGACTTTGAACCCTTGATCATTTTCTGTATATTTATGCTTTGACCTGATAAAATTTATCAATGCCAACACAATCATTCGCCAGCTCTGAAGTGAACCGTAAGTGAAACGTGCCGGGTGATTCACGAGAAGAAAAGAATCACAAAAGGAAACAAAGGAACCGTGCTACCCTCATCCCTGGATCAACCTTTTATTAAAAATCACATGTGAGCCGTCACGATACTCACAAGAAAACAAAGGTAAATATGTAACGTGGCAAGTGCAAGTGGATAGAAGGCAGACTTATTTACTAAATGGCAAGTAGCTACTCCCAATACAATTCTGCCAAACGAGTGATGAAAAGCAATTGCTGATTCCTGATCCTGAGAATGAAGAATTAACCTGTAATCATTGTATTTTGTTTTATGTTGCAGCTCTCTAATTAGTGTCTGTTCATTGAATCTGCACAGTAATTTGTTCCAAAAAAATATCACACTGAATGATTCTTATTCCCATAAACTTCTGTACGAAATATTTACTTGGATCTTCGACTATCAGCTGTGTTAAAGTTGAGTTAACCATCAATACTATCACGTGTGTTTTTATTATTTTATTTCACTTTCCAAGTTCATTCATCATATGATAAAATATTGGAACAGTACCTCAGAGTTATAGATAATATTATAATACATACCTCAGAATGTGAAAGTACAGTCTGTACCTTGTACGGTTTCTACTATCAATAGTTTTACTTGAAATTCTCGTTTCTCCACATCAGTGTAAACGATACTTGTCCCATTTTGCTGAGCTGCTGTGAACTAAATAAGTAGTGAGCAAGTGTAAACTTGGCATAAAAGAATTTCATATTCATGATCATTTTGAATTCTAAGAATTTTAATTTTTCTTTAGAACATTATCTAAGAGTATTGTTCCTAATTTTTGAAAGCTTTTTTTCCTGTCAATGTCCAAGGCAATTTATTTTCGTGTGTGTGTTTCTTAGGTGATAGATTTCATACTGATTTACTGTTATCTTTCCAGCAAGAATATACAAAATTCAGAAGTTGCTGTTCACCTGAACTGATATTTAGTCAAATTTCAGAATAATAATTGTTAATAAAGTTCTTTACTACTCAGCTAATGCCCTAAGTTTGCTACAAATTACATTAAACGGGGAAAATATTAAGAAACAAATTGCAAAGCAAAAAATTTATTATTATCTTACATCTTTTTATTCTTTCCTCGTTGAATTACATTGAAATTATTTAATGAAGGGACTTGGCATTGAATAAAATGTGAAAGGCAATTTTTATTATGAATTTTGAAACGTGAAATCTTTTTGCTTTTAAAGACAATCCCATATTTTAGTAAATACGTATAGTATTTAAAACAGTGTTCCCTCCGTGAAGGTTATATTACAGCACAAAAAGTCGTGACAATATAGGATCTATTCAACAAACTCAAAGAAACAGTTTTTATGACCCTTTTCCAGGTAAAATGTACATACCGACTAGACTAATAATTAATTTTATAAAAGTGATTGTATACAATACGTGCCTCAAAAACATTAGAACCAGTAAGTGGTTGCTTTCAAATTTGGCCATGATTACTTTTGAGGTTCAAGAATAACTATTTGAATGTAAGTATGTTTTCTTCAAATATGTCTTATGTTTAGTTTAAATGCAATCTGCAATGCATCATCTGTTCGGGAATCTTACGTGTATGCGCCGGGGAATGTGAAGGGACGGGAGCCCAGCAAGTGTGTGGGAAAGGGATGGGCAGGGCAGTGTGAGCGAAAAGGGCGACAGGAGCAGAAGAAAGTGACAGCGGAAGGAGGAGGCAGAGAGCAGAAAATTGGCTAGAAGTGTTGCAATGGGCGTAGGGGAAGAAGTGGGCAGTGATGAGGAGAAACAACATAGTACGAAACGAGCAGAATGGTGGTAGTGTAGTGCATGCCAGTGTGTGTAAGTAAGAGGTGAGGTTAGGACAAGGAAGAGAAAGAAAAGGTCGTGGCCCGTTTGTTAGGATACGCTCCGGCATTTGCCTGATATTGAGTGGAGAAACGGTGGAAAACTACCAATCAGTGCAGCAGGCCCTAGAATTCACCTCCAGAGACTGAACCCGTCCTAGCTATCTAGCTAGTGTCGAAAATCGCTCCACAGTCAGGTCTCGAACCTAGGACCTTACAGTCAGAGGGGTGTGGAGGGGAGAGAGGCAAAATATGATAAACAAACAGGGAGCACTCGGGTAACGCTGGAACCCAGACAACTTAAATGTATTCGTACAAGCTTTTTACGAATACTTTACAGTAGGGATTTTGTTTTCAGCCGAAATGAAATCAATACATGCGAGTGCAAACACTTTTGTGAGAGCGCCAAAGATTTATCCATCGTGAAGTGTTGACTTCTCCACATGAGCAATTATAAATGAAAATTGAATATTGTGTTGTTACGTTCGAAGTTCTCGTTGAAGTTTACGGACATAATCTTTGCCGTTTCACTTTGGAGTTCCATTATGCAGTCTTCTATGAACTTCGTCTTCAATTCCGCTGGAATTCTCTCCAGAAATGGATTCAATGACATAGCAATACCTGCAAACGATACATATACATTAATGTGCATGCCAAATATCACAAGACATTAGACATGCATTACTTGCGTTGTAACTGCTTGATATCAAGTAAATGTTGTGTGCAAAGCAAATACCTCGATATTTCGCGGCGTCAGAAAGACAAGGTACTATTTTACTTCGATAAATTAATTATTAAAAACATTTTCTTAAAACCAGCTGCAAATTCTTTAATGAAATTTGCCATTTAGAACGAGATTTTACTCTTCTTTAATATTTTTAAAGTCATATTTAAGTTCTATAATTAGGAATCCGAAAATTGAGAAAAATGTAAAAAAGAAGTACTTAGGGCCGCGATAGATGACAATTGGGAATAGTATGTGGCATGTCCAAATAGCTAGAAGTATGTGCTACTCGTAGCACCAGCAGTTTTTAAATGTCTGTCCCGTCCGTCTATGAGCAACTCTGGAGCATATTATTTGTAGGAGTTTTGCCCAAATGAATACTCCCCGATCAATCTAAACTGGTTTAAAGATCTACGATTTTTAAAGTATCTTTAAATTTTGGGGTATTTTCCCCCGGAGCCTTTTTCGAAATTTTCTCAAAACTTGCCTCTAAATATTTTCTTCAAATTTTCTGTAAAAGTAGAATGAAATACAAAAGTAAAGATGGCACAGGTCCTATATTCGCTATTATTTCTTTTAGACTAATATGTATGTTTTTTAGTGAAATGTGGGTGATATTGTAAGTTAAAAACATCATTTTTTCAAAAATGGCTCCAGCAATTTTTTCTTCAAACTTTTTCACGAATGGTACTAATGTGATGTAAACGTAATATTTATGTATGTTTTTTATTATCCAGAAATTCAGAATGATACTTTTTTGAAATATCTCACGAAGTTAATGTTTCCAATACAGGGGTTTTACACTTAATTCCATTTGGGAGTAAAATGACTTCAAATTTTTTCTTATGTTGTTTCTCGAAAACAAGTTTTCAGTGACAACGACTTTTATATTGCGCATGTTCAGAAACATTCAAACCACATCTTCTTAGAGACTGCTCCAAATTTTTCAATGAAAATGTAGGTATAGAAACCAGGTTTTAACCTTTTATAATGTTCTTGGTCCCCTTTCAATTTTATTACCCAGAGAAGTCAGGGGAATCGAGGGAAAAATTAAGAAAATGAGAATATTGTCGTTTTGTCGCTAATTGATGTCAGCAGAGAAGAGGTTGCAAAATCGAAAAGATAGCACATACTAAACAGATAAGGGAATTAACTAGTAGGATAAATTTTGGGTCATTTTTATGTAACATCACTAGTTTAATTCTAGGGAAAATGGCGCGCAATCGGATGATTTCAAACTTTTTCTTCTTAATTTTGATTTGATTTTCGTCCAAAAACAGTAAAACTGAATGTGTCTTGTGGGGTATAAATGATGTGAAGCTGTATATAGGATGGCTTATTTAACTTGGCAAATCAAAATAATTCGAAAAATATGTAACGTACAAAAAAATGTCAAAGGTAAAAAATTAATGTCTCCCTGGAGTATACCTGTCACACCTAAAATCAAACTTCCCCGCTCGCCCCTTGAGGGAGAGGTGGGAGCCAACTTTGAAATCTTAAATGGGAACCCCAACTTTTTATTGCTTATTCGTATTCTACAGTAGAAAATACATAAGTTTGGTCTAAAACATATTTGATGGAGGGAGACGATCCAGACATGTTTCTGATAAAAATTAATATCTCTAAATGGGAAAAAATCAGCCTAACCTAAAATAAAATCTCCCTCCTCCGCCCTCTAGGGGTGTGGAGAGGCAACTTTGGAATCTTAAATGGAAACCCCCATTTTTTTGATTAAATATGGTTAAATCAGCGTGGGAGATTTGAAGCCGCTTGACGTACACGAATACAATAATCGGATCGTCTCTCTCGATCAAAATATTTTAGACCAAACATGTATTTTTTAGTGTAGAATCCGAATTTGCAATAAAAAGTGGGGGTTCCCATTTAAGATTTCAAAGTTGGCTCTCGCCTCACCCTCCCGGGGAGAGCGGAGAAGCTTGATTTTAAGTCTGAGACATGTCTCCCTTGGAGATATTCATTTTTTCCTTTGACATTTTTTTGTGCGATGCATTTTTTCGAGTTATTTTAATTTGTCAAGTTTAATGGGCCACCATGTATATGAGAACGTATTCATGAGATATAGAATCCCTTCCCCACCATTTTGTTGTTGATTAATGAATACATTTTATAGTTGTTTAATGGATAAAAGTACCTGCAAAGCGAAGTTAGGAACATTTGAAAATCAAGAACTTCCGCTTCCGAGTTAAACAAAAACTTACTTAGCAACATAGAACGTTACCCACACCTTTGGATCTGCCCTATCACAACAAACCGTGCGCATTACAAAACTAATTTATTATACAAGCAACCTAGTATATTTCAGAAGAGCATTTTGAGTTTGGATATGCTGATAAAGATATATCAAAAATGCAAGTACAATTGTTCCATTTCATTCATAGAAAGTTTTGGTCAAATTTTGATTTGAAAGCTGATTTAGTGTGTTAAGTGTCAGATAATAAATAACACGGAAAAACTCGCCATAATTATTAGATAGAATCTTGTTAATTTAAGTTTCAGGTATTAGATTGTCAGCCATTTACGTGAACCATAATGTATGCAGTACTACAAATACTACTAGTTGTATTTATGGATGTATATGTATGCAAGTATGTTAAGAAAACTTAACCTGAAAATTCCTGCATCGTGGGATAATTGTAGTTGACGTTCTCCAGGCGACAGGAATGGATGTGGAAGTCAGCCTGTTGCAGAACCTCCGAGAAGTCCTTAATGGCATCTGAAGAGTATTGGTAGGGTGAAATGAAACTGCGGGCATCCTGTTTGAATAGCAAACATTTACAATATTGGCAGACAATGTTCCTAAAAGGAAGTTTAGTTCCCGAAAAGAATATACTGCAGAAATTGTATGGGGAAATTGTTGAGGATCAGTTTTCTATATATTCAAGATGCAATGCGGAGCAAGCTTAAGTTAGCTTTCATATTCATTTTACTTTCCTGTATACTTAGCATATCCCTATATAATATTTGAGTAAACTCCTATACCGTGCATGTGTGGGGATTTTCGTCTCTCACGGCTAGACCATTTCCCGTGCACCAATCGAGACATGAGGTGTCATTGAACGCGTCTCGGTTCCCTGTTGGAGAACTGACAATTTGTTTCCGATCTGGCCGTAAGATTCCAAGAAATTGTCAAAAACGTGATTTTTCGTATTTTGGATCTACAATCTTTGTATGGCGGAAATTAAGCCAACCTAAATAGATCTATTTGAATGTAGAAGCTAACTTAAGCTTGCTCCGCATTACATCTTGAATATATGGAAAACTGCCCCTCGACCAGTTCCCCCATACAATTTCTGCAGTATATTCTTTTCGGGAACTAAAATTCCTTACTTTCTTGCTTTATCTCTAATGAATACGTAGTATTTACATGATAAAATTGCAAATTATATCAAACAACTCTCTGCACACATTTCAGAATGTTTCGTCCAACGAAGACTTAGCCATATTTTACGCCTATATACGAAATAATTTAAAGATTTAATAGTGAAAAATAGATTCACTGACAAATAAATCACTAGCTTCAAGCAACAGCTCATCGCCGGCTAACATACAAGCGTCTCCGCGGAAGCCGGAGGGGCATACGTTGCTAAAATACGCCCTTGTGGTAAACGGGAGTGAGCTGTTTATAAATTCCTTAAGAAGAAGAAATTCCTTAAAGAATTAAGACAGAGTTCATTCTTATAAAGCATTCTAGAAATAGACTCGAAATTCGCAACACAATATATTTTTTGTGCTGCATGCTTTTGTTGTCATTACATCAAGACTACAGAATCTATAGAAGTAACATTGTAAAAATTCACATTTCAAATTTTCTGAGCTAATAAATCAAGAAAATAAATAATCACTGATTTTAAACTCATTCAGTGAAAATAAATATTTCTCTGATTTCTGAGTGTTTTCATATACAAATTATAGTAGCTAGAGACCCTATTATCTCTCCCTGACGCACACCCATTTCCGATATGGGATGTGATGCACAGGATTCATGCAAAATAAATGTTCGTGTTCTGGTTTACCCTTCTTGTTTCTCTTTGTTTCCGCTTAGACGTGACGAAGTAAAATGTGTTTTGATAAATAGATATCTACGTATATGAATAAAGAAAGAAAGACAGAAAGAAAGGAGTGAGAAAAGGCGGAGGAACAATACTCTGATAATTTATTCCGGCTTTATTTTGAGATCACAAAATAACGAAATGACAATAGTAAATAATAAATTTGGAACATTTGTGTGAAAGAAAACAAACAATTTCGAAACGCACGACATTACAGCGATAAGGAGAAAATAAAATAAAGAGTCCAAAGTAGGAGGTGAAGAGTGCACAAAATGTAATAATAAAGAGTGTGTTTATTACTATTCCGTGTCCAATGAGAGAACAAAGTGGATGTCAAAAAAAAGCACGTGGGTTTGCAATCGCTGATTGGCTGCAAGTCTACGGCAAACACTCTTTTTTCGCACTTTTTTCAGTCTACGCGTAAGAAAATAGTTCCGTGAAATTCAACGAACTGAATGTTATACACAATAGAACAAGCGTAATCACAGGTAGAAAGCAGAAACATAAGTGATTATTTACTTTGTATTACATGAGTTGATTCGTGAAATGTAAGGACAAGCGAATTTTAGTTTATTTATTTGCATTCAGGGGTACAGCCTCTTTCGCAATGGGTTTGAATATATTGGACACAGAGTTACAGAGTAAACTTAGTTTCCATATTTTTTGACTTATTTCCATATATTTTGACTTGAGTTATTTAGGGGAGTTTTATGTGTTAGGGGTTTAAGGTGGGTCAAAAAAGTGTCTGGGGAGTTTCCTGCGAATGCGTGATCTGTTTGCGGTTTCTTTCTCTAATTGGAAGTGTAGGGCGTGCGGGATAGTAGGAATTTTGTGGTAAAAACTTAATGGCGGATGTTTGATGAAAGTGGTGATTGGGGGGTATGCCGAGTTCTAGATGAAGAAGATCATTGGGAATGATCCAGGATGCTTTGGTTATGATCCTTAGGAAACGGTTTTGAAATGTCTGGAGTCTGTGGATATGGGATTTGGTTGCTGAACCCCAAATAGGACTTGCGTATGTGAACATTGGTGTGATCATAGCTTTGTAAAGGTGGGTACCAGTCTGAATTTGGAGGGGAGAAGACTGACGTAGAATTGGAAAAAGCTGATGAGTTCTTTGCATGGCTAGAGCAAGTCTGTAGTGGATGTGGGGTTTCCAGGTTAGGCGACGATCAAGAGGACTCCGAGGTATTTAAAGATGTGTTGGAAGGCAACCAGAGGATAGAAATAGTCTTGTAAGCTATTGGAGGAGGAATGAGGGTCTGCGTAGAGAGAAGAGTTTGGCTTGAAATTTAGTTGGGTGAATTTAATGCGCCGTTTATTAGCTCATTCAGAGATTAGGTCTAGGTGGTTTTGAACATCAAGGATTGCGTCGTCCAGTATTTGGTTTGTAGAGTAAATGACTTGGTCATCAGCGAAGAGTGCGAGAGATGTGTTAGGGGTGGTCTGTGCGTCATAAGTAAAAATATTAGATTTGGAGCTAGGACAGAACCTTGAGGTACGCCTCCTAAGATGGGAGCAGGCGCAGAGAGCGCATTGGTTAAACGTATGGAGAAGGTTCTATTCGCGAGGAAGCTTTTTATTAGACGTATTAGATGCTGCGGGGTACCGAGTTTTAGTAGTTTGAATAATAAACCGGGGTGCCAAACTGACTCGAAGGCTTTTTCAATGTCAAGGAAGACGACTATTGTATGGGAAAATTGATGGAAACCTTCAAGAATGCGTTCTATGAGTTTGAGAGTCGGATGATTTGTTGATACTTATGATTGAAAGCCAAACTGATGGTAAGGAATAGCTGACGTTTCGTTGAAGTAAGTTTTTTAGGCGAGAGAGAATGCACTTTTCAAAGATTTACAAGCGAAAATGATCAGATGACACGTATCACGTGAGCAGTTTCCTTCTAATGGCGGATCGCGCAACACGTATGTGTATCGCGAAGTGAGATATTAGTTTTGAACTTATTAATGCTAATGACAGTGTGAATGAATGTGACTTGTGGAATGCAACAGTATCAAGATTGATTGTTGTGAGTTGTATGTACAATTTTGTGACTATCTATTGCAAAGATAGGTGTCATGGCTGAACCCTCGCCTCAATCACCGGCACAGTCTACTATTATTAATCTTTTTTTTTTCAAGTAAGTTAGTCTAAATTTCATGATCAATATAAATATTGCGTAAATGTTTGTCTTCTTGTATTAACAAAAAACTCGGCATTGCATATTCAAGACACGGGACAGCCCGCAATTTTAGTTGCAAACATGAATTTCGTAGTATTATTGGCAATAAAAGCATCACTATTAACATTCAAAATTAATATAATTTATATTAATGATAATATTATTAATAATATATTAATTATAATTAATATTTTATATTAATATTAACCCTAGGATGCATATGCAGGGCCTCCGAGGCCCTATCGGTTTTTATTTCTCTTGTTACTCTGCAATGCTGGAAATATGAGAACTGGCCGGATGTGTAATCTTCAATTGATTATTCTACTTTCATTTGATCTTCTCGCAAAGGAAGAATTCTTAGAAGTTTTATAGATAGTTACTAAAATACAATTCTACTACGTCAATGCATATGCAGGGCCTTTGAGGCCCTATCGTGAAAAAGTCAGATTTCGAAGCGTGGGGCGATAAGCAGGCTTCTACAATGCGTGGTTCATTCTGAGAAACAAAGTTATCGTGTTTTTCCATTGTTGACAAGCAATCTTGGAGAATCTTGCGTATTGTTAGTAAGATTTCAGCTGCGAAACAGTTTGGCAAGGAGTGGGAATTGCGCCGTGTGCTTTCAATTTGAAGTATGGCTTTTTCACGTGATAGACGTTACGCCTCAGCTTCAGCTGGTGATTTTGAACCTACGGTGGAAGAATGGTTGATTGAGGAGGAAGTTCTTGATGATGTAAACAGTGATGATTCAGATTTAGATCCAGAATATCATCCTTTAGTGACAGATATTGAAAGTGATGATCACAGCACAAGTTCTTGTTCAGAAAGCGACGCTGATATTTCGGTGAGTGTTACTAGCCCCCCTACTGCTGGAACATTTATAAGTAGAAATGGTACTGTTTGGCAACATGATTCTCCAATTTCTTCTCGTACACTTGCACATAATATTATTACATGGACTTCTGGCCCTAAAAGAGGAATAACTACTTCAACACCTAAACAGGCATGGGACTATTTTGTTACTCAAAATATTATTGATGAAATATTGCTATGTTCGAATTTAGAGGGAAGGCGAATTGCAACAGAAAAGGGTAAAACTTGGAGACAAATTACCGTTGATGAAATCAATGCATTTTTTGGATTATTACTTCTTGCTGGTGTGGAGAAAAGCTGGGATGTACCAGTTAGGGAACTGTTTTTAGATCAAAAGCAAAACCCTCTGTACAGAGCTACTATGTCTGTAAATAGATTTGAAGATATTAGAAGAGTTATTAGATTCGATGATCGGCGCACCAGAGCGTCACGTGCCCAAACAGATAAACTTGCTGCCTTTAGATATGTTTGGGAAATGTTCATTGGGAACTGTCAAAATGTTATGACTCCTAATGCATATCTTACTATTGACGAGCAGTTGCTCTCATTCCGAGGTAGATGCAGTTTCGTACAATACATGCCCAAAAACCCGCTAAATATGGCATCAAAATTTTTTGGCTTTGTGATTCAAAAAATTCTTACGCAATAAACGGAACCATTTACACTGGAAGAAAGCCAAACGAGCCAGTACAAAAGAACTTGGCAAGAGGAGTTGTAAATGATTTGGCAAAGATTGTTGAAGGTTCATCACGGAACATCACATTTGATAACTTCTTTTGTAGTGTTCCACTTGCTGAAGAAATGCTTCAAAAAGGAATCACAGTTGTCGGGACTCTGAGACATAACAAGCCTGACATACCAAAAGAAATGTTGCCATCTGCACTGAGAGAGATAAAGTCTTCCCTTTTTGGATTCAAGGGAAAAGTAACAATGGTGAGCTATGTGCCTAAAAAGAAAAGAGCGGTAATTCTGATAAGCACAATGCATCACGACAAGGCCATTGATAGCAACAATATGAAAAATAAACCAGAAATTATATGCTTTTACAACGAAACAAAAGGTGGTGTTGATCAAATGGATCAGAAAGTGAAAAATTACACGTGCAAGAGACAAACTCGGCGGTGGCCTTTCGTCTTGTGGATGAACGTTATGGACGTTGCTGCACTAAACAGTCAAATTATATTTTCAGCTCAAAATTTAGAGTTTTATCCAAGAAGAAATGATACAAGAAGATTATTCTTGAAAGACTTGTCGTTTGAGTTAGTTAGAAACCTCATGGAGAGGAGAGCGAATCAACCAAATTTACCCAAATCATTGCAACATGCTCTTTCATTGTGCGGTATAGTGCGTCCAGAACCCACCCCAGAAACATTTAGATGTGTGCAACAAAGAAGAAGATGTTCTTTCTGCCCATATGAAAGACACAGGAAAAGCACAATGGTATGTGAAAAATGTAACAGATCTGTGTGCAAAGAACATAGCCATATTGTTTGTTCCTCATGCTTGTAAAGATATTCTACAAAAATTCACAATGAATAAGTGTAATATTATGTGTTATATTAACAAATATTGCAATAAATAAGCATTTGTTGAATGGTATGGGTTTAATTTTATTTAAATGTATGCTCTAAAGAAACGAATATTAAAAAAATTTGCATTTTTTGAGTGAAAATGTCGCAGGGCCTCGGAGGCCCTGCATATGCATTCGTGTAGTTTCATAGGCCCATGCATCCTAGGGTTAAATGTTGAAAAATTTGAAACAATATGGTTGGATAGAGAATTATTTTGTGGTTAGTTTTCTGTCAAGAAAATCTATTTTGCTGGACAGTTTTTTATTACGAGTAGTTTTCTTACACATTGGTGTTGCACCTGCCGGGGAGCCAGAAAAGTCACCAATTTGTGGAAAAACAGTTGGAGCAAAACAATTCATTTTTGGAAATTTGTAAAGCACAAACATAGCACAAAATTCTGTGTATAGAGAAACTGTACTTTTTCAAAATGACTTTGCTAGCTTAACGGACGTTGCAAATCGTTACAAAATTAATTTTGGTTCATTTATAACTTTATTATGGTTTTATGCAAAAGAATGTATGCAACTCGTTTATAATGTTGCTTTCTAGTATCCATACAAATTGTAAAACTAAATCCTAAAGTTGCATTGTTTGATTTCAAATCAATTATGCAATAAGGCATAACATTATAAACTTGTTGCGTAATATACTCAAGCCCAATAACATCAAGGAAAAATCATGTGAGGAAAAAATACGCACATGCATGTAGGTTGCCCAGCGTGGGTGCTTTTGCAGCATCATGAAGGCGGCGTAAATTGGTGCGGACACGACTAACGCCAAAAGTGCCTCGCCTCCCGGTCGCAGCAGGGTGAAGATGTTGCGGAGCGCAGCTCTGCCAACAGTAATCGACAAAATATCACCAATTAAGCGCACGTGTACTAATGAAACGTTCCTTATCTGACCGGCTTTTAGTAATTGTCGATTCTTAGATTCACGAGGATAATATTCTTCGGTGCAACGCCTAGTTGCCTACTGCAACCTGCTGGAAGACGCTGCTCTGCAACACTTTCATTTGGGGTCGCAACTCTGGCGCCACCCCCGTCAACAATCTCCTGCTACTGCAACTCCTCTCGGCCGACATCTACTGCTGCAAGAAAAATCCACCAGAGCTCCAACGGATAAGTGACCGGTTACTTATTTCAACTTCTTTCTGATGCATCAGAATTCTACTTGAGTGCACTTTTTAATCTATTCTAATTTATCGCAAGAAAAGACTTTAATAGACTTCAAGACTGCTGTTTTCAATCACTTTTGTTCATTTCTTTTTCATTACCCTTTTTTCACATTAATTTTTTATCTTACTGTTTTTAATATTTTTGTTTGTTTATTAATTTTTTTAGTAATTAAATATTTGGTTATTTTTATTACAGCAAATGTTGTTCTTTTTTGCCCTATCATATTCCATCCATCTATGCAATACCGTACAACTCCATTAATTTTATGTGTTATGTGTATCATTTAATTTACAGTCTGCTGGTCCTCCAAATATACAAATATAAAGCTATCAGGGATTCCTCCATATTCTACTTCTCATATATTATAATTTAATCTCCCTTGTGTTCTTTTTTCCTTTTTTATACTGACAAATCACATTCTGCAGACGATAAACGTAATAGAAAGAATAAACTAGTGGTGCGTAAACAGCACGTACTTTCTCGCCATTAGTAATGGTTATGTAATACTATTCATCCAACAATTTCTCTCCGTATTAACACATCTCAGTCATCATTTTTTGTAAAACTCATTTGAGTACTCACTCACTCGTAGATCATTTGATGCGAAAATTAAATAATTTCAAGCAAACACTTTTTTATTCAAAACTTTAAATGAAAAAGCGCAAGAAATCTATTTCTGACATTGAATTCATTGTAAAAGGTATGCAGTGTATTCACGAAAATATAGAAGTAACATGCACTAGTTATTATTAAGCACTATGGCATTGTAATATTTTACAAATATGTAAAAGTATAAATTTATATTACTGCGAAAAAAACACAGCCTTCATTATTGTCTTATCAGTGCGGCGTTACAGCAACGGAAAATGGCCGCTCATCTATTCGTTTTCACATCTAACATAATTAAAGGAGGCAATTGAAAATGAAATAACACAAATACAATATAAATATAATAAATAATAACAACAATAATAAAATGAAATAAATAATATACTAATTCCTTCTTCCGTAGCATCCAACTGCATAATTTGGGATAAAACCCAAAAAATCCCCGAAACATTCCTCTAGTTACAGATCCATTAGCCTTTTACCCACTGTGTCTAAAATCTTCGAGAAACTAATTTTAATCAGACTTAACAAATTCCTTCAAGATACGAAAGCCATCCCTCCTTTTCAAATCGGATTCCGTCCTCTTGACTCGATCCCCCGTAAGCTTCTCAGAATTGTAGAAACCATAGGGCAAGCATTTCAAAATAAGCAACATTGCTCTGCAATGTTTTTAGACTTTGCTAGTGTATTTGATAAAGTCTGGCACTCAGGTCTACTCTTTAAACTGAGAAACTACGGCACCCCCGTTTATCTTATCAAAATCATCAGCAGTTTTGCCGAAAATAGGACCTTTTCGGTTCGAATAAATTCCTCTCTCTCCGCCCCTAAGATAATACAAACTGGGGTACCTCAAGGTTCGCCTCTCTCACCGACCCTCTTCAATTTGTGCACAGCTAATATACCAAGTACCCCATCCTGCTCCACAGTTTTATACGCAGATGACACTACGTTATTCTCTGCAAACCACGATATATCAGTAGCAATCTAAACTTACAGTTAGCCATCAACACTTTCTCGGACTGAGGAGGAAAATGGCATCTGCATCTGTACGCAGCAAAATGCGAAGCAAACATTTTCGCACTTAGAAGAATAACTAGTCCTCCAGCTATCACACTAGAAAGCTTCCCAGCTTTCGCACTAGAAAGACTAACCCTCCAGCTATCACAATAGGAAATTCTCCAGTTCCTTGGCTTCCTTCCAACAAGCGCATAAAATACCAAGGAGCAATCCTAGACACTTGTCTCACGTGGAAACTCCACATTGCCCATCAACTCAACAAAACGTATGCTGCTCTCTTCAACTTTTATCATCTAATAAACCATAAAAAATTCCTCCAAACTGACATAACCCTACATATTTATAAAACCGCATTAAGACCTTCACTAACTTACGCCTGTCCTGTCTGGGGCGATGCAGCACCAACAAATCTAAAAGGACTTCAAGTATTCCAAAATAAAACCCTCCAAACGTCGGTAAACAGTACGTTCCGAACGGTCGCTCCACGGTACATATCCAATAAACAGCTCCACAGAGAATTGAACATCGTTACCTTCATTCAACATTTCTCAACATTAACAAATAAATTCTTCACCAATCTGAATCATCTGGTCCCCGGTGCCAGACTATAACCTAGAAAAATCTCCTTAGACCCCCATAATCATCATAGACATTTAATTCTAAGCTCACCCCCTCCGTTCTCACACCCATCTCACCACTGACCTGAGCACAAAATCAACATAAATGAGGTTCCCAACGGGGATTTCCTCGTACGTATAAAAATTGTGAAAAGTTTGGTTAATTTGCAAGTACCTCGGTGCTTATGGGTTAATTTTGTATAACTTGTTTCAGTGTTTGTAATATCTCAAACCTGTAAAGTGGTTTAACCTCTGATCGGGTGCAATAAATTTTAAAAAATTATTTGGGAGCGGATGACTAGTAATCTTTATTTCATACTTCAAATAGACTTTAAATAATTTCTAAATGATCAATTTGTAAACGTATAACAAAAGCTCCAATGTAAGAAACGAACAAAGAAATATGAAATAATATCCACATTCTAACATACGTAGCATCCACCTTATTCAAAACATCTCGGATATTACGATCAGGAAGCGAAGTATTTTAAGGATGGGCTATTAATTTTGACTCCCAATTACTTAACTAATACTCATATTTTCTAACAACTCAACATGACCTTATTTGGAGATCTGGTTTTGATGGACACATTTCAGTAAACAGTGTATCTTTGCAATTCTACTTATTTTCTATTATTTTTATTTCTTTTCTAATCTATTATTTTTACTTTTTGCAATATGAGGCATTTTAACAAACATGAGATCTGCACCATTCTCATAAGCTTCCTAAGGTCCCAATTGTATAAAAAAATGTGCGGTTTTTAACAAAAAATGGTTTAAAGAAACTAAAAGTTGACTATGTTTGACACAAAATTTCTACAAAAATATGAATGCTTTTGAAAAATCGGACAGGAACTTATTAGAAGATTTGTTTTTGATGACCACATTTCATTAAGAAAAAAATTGTCTCTTCAAAATTTTAGTTGCAGAAAGACTACATGGGGTCATGACATCAGCCAGATCCATTGAGGAATATCAACTTTAGAGAAAATTGGCTGAATGGTTTAGCCGCTAGCGTTGTTCACAGACAGACAGCCAAACGTTTTGCCGTCAATCGATTTTTCGGTATCAAGGAGACATAAAACGGTTCTGGCTGCACCTGGTGTTAGAGGATTTTATTTCTAAATATAGGAACTGGATTTATCCACACTTTCTTTACGCTGCAGAGTCGACTCGTATTGAATTTTTATTTGTAGAAATTAGGATAGGCGTAAAACGTTGCTTAACTGTTATAAGTCATTACGATAGCGTCATCATCATGGGCGACTTCAATTGCAATTTAGTAAATACAATCACACAATATTTTCAAATTAAATCCAACTCATTATTCCTCAAATAGTGAAAGTTGGATTGATCTTGTCATTGTTTCGGAGCCTGACAAGGCAATAGTTTACGGCCAGATTCAGGTTCCAGGAATATCCAGGCATGATTTGTTGTACTTGTCATACTCAATGAACTGCTCTAAGTACAAGCCAACAATTATTTCGTACCATGACTACAAACATTTCAATGCAGTTAATTTTCTTTTCGACAGCATCCGTGCGCCGTGCCAATTAGTGTACCAACAGACGTCTATTGACGACAAAGTTAATGTGTTAAATAATATTGTAAGGGATTTATTCTCTAAGCATGCTCCGCTAAAAACATCCAGTTACGCGTCCGGTTGCACCATGGTTCAATGATGAAATTCAGGCTTTTGTGAAGCATCGCGACCTAGTTCAGAAACGATACCGACGAGAAAAAACGGCCATTCTCAAACTTGAATATATAAAATTGCGTAATATAGTTACCCAAAAAATACGAAATGGTAAATTGCGATACTACAACACATTGTTTAAAGTACAATCTGATTCTAAGCAAATCTGGAACAGTCTTAGAAATATTGGTGTGGGCAAGGATAGATCAACAACTCCAATAATAGATATACCATTAAACGAATTGAATAAACATTTCTTAAATGCGGCTCCTTCATTTGATCCAGTGCTGAAAGCAAACGCTTTATCGGATTATTCGAGCATCAGTATAGATGACCACAGAGACCAACTGTACTTTAAATGTGTTGACAATAGAAAGGTTCATAAACTTTTAAGGAGTTTAAAATCAAATGCAAACGGTTCTGACGGAATTAGTGCTAGACAGTGGAAGCTTATTGCAGATGTAGCTCTTCCCGTTATTACTCACATTATTGATTATTCACTAACTACGTCTTGTTTCCCAAAGGCATGGAGATTAGCCAAAGTTCATCCTTTTCCGAAATCCCAAAGCCCTTCCTCTCCCAATGATTTCCGGGCTATAAAGTATTCTGCCGACACTATCAAAAATCCTCGAGAAAGTTGTTCATAGGCAAATCTACTCATACTTAGCAGAATATAGATTATTAAATCCGTACCAGTCCGGTTTCAGGCCAGGTAGAAGTACACAAACCGCATTACTTGAAGTTACCGAAGATCTGAGGAAAGCCCTGGATGATGGGGAAATAACTGTATTAACGCTATTAGATTTCAGTAAAACCATGACCTCCTACTCACAGAATGTAGGAACTTAAACTTTTCATTAGCCTCGACGCGGTGGATAGAAGATTACCTTAGGAACCGGCAGCAATTTGTTAGTGTCGGGGAGGATAACACATTGACAGAAACAATGACAAAGGGTGTCCCCCAGGGATCCATTCTCGGGCCATTGTTTTTCTTAATATACGTTAATGACTTGCCAAATTCATTAGTTTCTGTAAACATCATATGTATGCTGACGATCTACAAATTTATATTAGTGGAAGACCCTCTGCACTGAAACAATTAGTAGATAGAACCAATAAGGACTTGGAAGCCCTGCTGAATTGGACCAAATTAAACGGCCTTTCCTTGAATCCTACTAAATCACAGACCATGTTAATTTGTACAAAAAAAGTTCAATCACGAGTTGATAATCTTCGTATAGAAAATGTTATTCTAGATAAAATCATTGTAGTACCATATTGTTCCGAAGTCAAAAACTTAGGAGTTATTCTTAACAATAACTTCAATTGGGATTCTCATGCAAATAAAGTTACAAAGTTAATCTATTCACGAATTGGTTCTCTTAGGATTGTTGGAAAGTTTTTACCGGTCAATAATAAAAAAATTGCAATAGAATCCCTCGTCTTTCCGCACTTTGACTATTGCGACGTTGAGTATAACGATTTAAACTTAGCACTTGTCACACGGTCACAAAGAGTTCAAAATGCATTCGTTTCTATTCGTTTTATTTACAATCTAAGAAACTACGATCACATATCGAACATGTTTGAATGTAATCAAATATTGCGGCTAAGCGACAGGCGGATGCTTCATTATCTATATCTTCTATTCAAATTACTAAAAACAAAACATCTACCGCATATAACAAGTCGGTTCAGGCCTCTTATATCCGCTAGACTCGATCAATCATTATCATTACAAATACCAAAACATAATTCTAATTATTATAACAATTCATTTACCGTAGGCGTAACGAGAGCTTGGAACTGTCTCCCAAAGAGCATTAAACACAGTCCTTCTGTCAATTCTTTTAAGAAGCAATTAAAATCTCTATTATTTTCCAAGGCATGTAAGCTTAGCCTCTAATATTTTGCCATACAATTTACAAAACTCAAACTTACTAAGTACTGATTGTAATGTAATATTGTTTCAAATTATTGATGAAAAATATTTTTACCTAGTGGTATTAGTAATTAATTTCACTTTTACTGTCTCTTTTATATTTTTGTCGATTTCTTGGTAAAGAGTGCTCAAGTCCGCTTTTCTTGGAAAACATAATAAAGTAAATGACAAAGAATAAAAATAATATTTATTAGTTAATAACTAACTATATTGAATACGTACACACAAGATAAGTAATTGTTTAGCATCTAGACAAAAATTTATATTGATTTGCGGGAAATCACTAAGCCTTTAAAGGCCTCCTTCAAAAACACGATTTATAATTTAATTTGTCATGACATTCGCCTACCGCTAGACCAGAGCCCATCGAGTCCGAGCGTCACCCCTCTTCCAACAAGGATCATCAAGCAGTAGACCCACACTGAGAGTCCACAAATGAGAGAAGGTCCGGGGCAAGACAAATGGTCAGTCCAGGTCTCCCAGTTGGAAGGTCCCATCCAATTGGGAGACCATGCTTTAAGAGACACTGTTCTTGGAATTCGCACGCGGATTATCTGCAATCATCGGGAGAGGCGGTTCATGGCATCAACTCATATAACTGCAGTACCTCTGACTAGGTTCGAGTCTTGACGGTGGCAGGGTTTTCGACAGAACTACATAGCTAGGTCGAGTTCACACGCTATCTGGAGGAGAAATGTAGCGGCTAGCTTTTCTAATCGGTAATTTTCCGTAGTTTTCCCCATCAATATCAGTTGAAAGCCGATGCTGTGCCCTAACAAACGGGCGACGAACCTCGCGCATTGTTTCCTTTCTCTGCTGTGTCCTATTCTCACCCTTACACACACTTTCACTTACATGCACAACTCTACCATAAACGCTGGGAAATTGGTCGGGAGGTAGAGCTTGTCACGGCTGGGGCGATCACCACCAGTTAGAGATGGGAGCCATAGCCCCCCCCCCAAAAGGCCTAGAGTTTTCGATTACATAATTATGTAACAATAGTATTGTTTAGTTCCATATGCATGCTACGAAAACAATATACATTATAATTACAAATATGTTTACTTAATACAAATTTATGGTGCCCCCCTGCCAAAAATAATCGGCTGGATCCGCCCCTGCGAGCGTGGCAGGAACCACTGTATCATACGAAACATTACCAGATTCAGCATCTCACCGTTGGTCGGGCACCCATTGCAGGGCGAAGAAGGAGAAGACCTTGTGGAACCCCCGGAGTTGGCGCGCGCAGGCGCCCAGCGGCGTGGCCGGCAGGTGGCGCGCGGCGATGTCCGTGCACAGGAAGCGCAGGCGCGGCGCCAGCGCGGCGTGGGCGGCGGCGGCGTGGCGCACCATCTCCTCGCTCACGTCGTGGCCCACCAGCACGCGCACGCTGCTGGGCAGGCGCGGCAGCAGGAGCTCCGCCGTCACGTCGCCCGGGCCGCAGCCCACGTCCAGCACGGCCTCCTGCTCCTCGCGCGCCCAGCGCAGCCGCCCCGCCCACTCGCGCAGCACGCGGGACACGCTCTCCCGCTGCGCCGCGTTACTGCGCGCGTACAGGGCCGGCTGGAACATGCTGCGAACAATCAGCGTGTATAAGCAACACCATCTTGATACAAGGCCTGCGCACTCGAATCTTTCAAAACCAATGTGGCAGCTAGCGAAGGCTGACTTGTTCGAGTTGAGGCGATCCAGTTGTGTACGTTGAGTAGCATGTGTAGCTTTCGAGTTGGGGTTACATAAATGTGGTCTTTGTTGAATAGTGAAAATCATATTGAATAAGTGATGTGACCCCTGGTGAGGGAATTATGATAAAAAGGTAAAAGTGCTAGTTGTTATGTTCAGTGTTTACTTTCAGCTTTGTGAAGTGCATTTGCGAACGCGGGAAATTGAAAAAAAATTCAGTGTTGTATTCTGGTAATTAACTAAATATCAGTCTTCCTTCAAAACATACATGTCTCGTGAAACTATGTCTTCCTTGTTGCCCAATTGTTTTGCTTACATGAATCGCCCAAGCACAAGCTACAGAGGAACATCTCAAGAAAGAAATTGCGTTTAGAAAACTAGTATCTTCTGGCTGCTATTGAAGAAAGTGCAAAATAAAACATTGCAAGATTAACTGTAATATCTATAGTAGTTTTGAGGAACTAAGAAGCAATCTCGAGTTGCTTATTTGGACGATTACTGATCGATTATTAATAAGGAAGATGGTATTATTTTTCGACATTTTGATTATACTTTTGCCTCTAAAATTATCAATACAGTTGTGGTGGATAAGGAATTGAAACTCAGTGTTTATTATTGTAAAAACATATTAACAATTTTAGGTTCTACAGTCTAAGATAAGTGTATGTAATACAAATGAAATTAGTGATGTTTTAGAAAAGGTTAAGTTAAAGTTATGTTTTAATACAAGGAGTAGTAACAGTCCGCATGATGATTTTGCTTTAATTTTAGACCTCTTACTTCAAATCAATACCACAAATTCACAATTTAGCAAATCTGTTGCTTTTATTCGTAAACAAATATACGTCCTTACTAAGAAAATGCATATCAGTACAGTTCAGTTTTGAAATTTTTTTTCATACTATTTTCTATACAGCCAAATTCTTACAAATATTTCAAGCATTTAGGGTTCATAAAATTTTGTCATCGTAGTGCAATTGCATTTTGTTCTTCATTTGATTTAGAACCTCAAATGGAGCAAAGTGAAAATAAGTTTTTAAAGTATGTAAGAAACCAATACTTACATGAATTAAGTGATAGTGATAAATGAGGACTTTAATAATAGATGAGATACATTTCAAGTCAGTGGTGGGTTTTAATGCAGATAGCATTCTGAGTACTAAATGTAATAACCAGTTTTCTGCATCAAGTGCTCGTACATTCATGACATCAACCATAATTTCAGTTCTGAAGGAGATAGTACAAATAGCATGTGTAAATAAAATGTATGGACATGACTTGCAAAATGTTTTGAAAATAATACGTTGGGATTAGAACAGGTAAGATTTGATGTCCTATGCGTTATTAGTGATAACAGAATTAATAGAGCATTTACGCTTTTTTCGCCTGAAAAACGAATTTATGTACAATCTTTCAGTTGAAGAAAGTCTATCTCTTTTCTTCTTATTTGATAGTGTAATTTATTATATATTTTCTTCTGGTAACCACAATTTGTCTTTGCATTTCAGTTTGTATGGCCTTCTTGAATGACTGCTAAGGCCTTGTATATCAAGGTGGTGTTCATTTAAGAGAGAACATTAGAATTCTTCCCACAGGCAGACATTTCCTTAACTCGTAACTGGTGAGGTCATTTTTGTCACGTAACTGGTGATGTGGGGACTACACATACCCCAACACAAAAAACTTAATAAAAGTGAAGACATAGCAAAAACGTGTGTTTTGGTGATATGAACAAGAAATTCTGTTCATTATCATTAGGATTAATACAAAAAAATGAATCAAGAAAAACAGTTACTTATCAAAATTAAAAAAATATTTTGATGTCAACATGAATCACTAAAAAAGCACTCTTCCAACTATATTTTGTACGAGCCAATACACAGACTAACTGTAAAATTGTCTTCTGAGAATCAGAATCTGATTAAGAACTGAACCATTATTCAGTTCATTTACCAGATTCATTCATTAAACAGATTCTGAACCATTATTTACATCTTATCACTATTACAACACAACCTCAATTTTAAATCACTTTTCACAGTAATTCATTCACTGCAATTTCCGCATGTATGTTTTCCACGCTTTCTCCCTCTTCACCACTGATTTCGCTCTCTTCCGCTTCTAAATTGACCTTCACTCATTCCCCAAATTCTGAGTCATCATAATAATAACCCTCGAAGTCAATAATGACCCTCGAAGAATCCATAGTTTTGTGAAATATCAAAAAATCAAAATAAATACTTACAGAATAAATACTAACGTAATCGGTGAGATGGGGATTGATTACACCCCAGGCGCCAGAAAAAATAAAATAACAAGTGTCTGCTCACCTTCTACAATGTGACCATTGCATTGACGCAAAATAACCAACGTCCTGAGAGGTACCGAGAAACATAGGTTCCTTCGCGCATCCGCTTTGCATAGGTTTGGTATTTTTCAAAGGCTGGGGTACTAACAGTTACCAATCACCAGTTTCAGGTTAACATTATATCTTCCGACGCTTGGCGTCTGTGTATAATCAAATTCTTCTAACGTATGTATAATCTGTATGTATAATCAAATGGTCTGTCTGCCGACGTACTTTTTTACGTTGTTTTGTTTGAATTATCTTATCCACTTTCGACTAATTTTGTACCCTGCATTCTATGACTTTGCCTACTGGTTCGACTTATCTAAAGGGTTGATATTCGAAGCCACAGCAGTGTCACAAACCATTATCGTTGTCGTTCACCTTGAGTTGGAGCACTGCAGGCGAATAGAAATCCTTCCTAATATCCTCTCTGCTGTTTCTTTGTGAAATGGAACAGATCGTTTCTTTATTTCGGTGAAGTACTTGATACCCCGCTTCAGAACACAAGAGGCGTTACGCTGAGTAAATTCTCAATTGGCTTCCTTACATCCTCTATGTTTCGAAAGAAAAATGTTGATTTGTGATCAAAAATCAATTGCAGATATTTCACACACCCTAAAGTTTTCTGAAGCTCGTCAATATACTAGAAAATATAAGCATTGATATAATTAACTAGGGAAGAAGCTCTGAATAATGATATAATGCAGTAAACTAGCATGATAACACGTACTTTCTCGCATCCTTTGTAACGGTTACGTAATATTACTTCCAACATACCTTTGTGTCATTTTTGAAAAAATTAAAATTTTCATCAAAGCAACGTTTCTGCCATGCTTGTTATTCTGTGAATCTATTTTAGGGACAAATTATGCCAGTCCTGTCTCGTGTGTGGCTCTAAGATCTCGACCCGCTATCTTTCCATCCTCTTCCTTCCTATCCTCTCCCCTTACTTATTTTCCCTACACTACCACACATGTCGGGAGACCAGTTGGGAGCCTAGAGCTTCTGCCTGCTGGGGTGGTGTCCCTCTGAAGGAGGAATATCCCCGCAAACCGACCTGTAGGTCGGGCTCTGATCTAAGCATCCACCGGGACGGAATATATGCCACCTCCAGGCACATCACACGTCCAGAACGTAGTGAAGTGACATTCACTAAGAAGGGAATGTCTCATTCACTATAGTGAATAGACCCTAATAATCATAGATCTGAGATCACGCCCGATTCGAGGCCGTCAGAATCTTTGCCAGCCAACACATCGTCAGAATTCCAGTGCTATTCACAAATAACTTTAACGAAATTCCGCGTGTACAGTAGTCCTTCGTGTCTTAGAAATGTGTATGAAGTTGTGACTGTTACACCGCCTACAAATTTAAAAAACATTTTTTTTAGAAAAATACGTTTTGCGGAAATCTGTGCTTCCGAGTGTAAGCCTGTAGAGGACTTATTAATTGCTGATGTAATGAGGAACACGTTGGATTTATTTTTAATTTCTATTAAACCACTTATTACCCGCGTAACTTTTCTTGGCCGATAACCTTGCTTCCCTCTCCCTTGAGCAATAAACAGTTGAAGGAACAAGCTCCCAGCGAGTACTGATGACATTCCAAACATTAAAACTTCATTCGCGCGAAACTGAAGCTAGTCAAAGTTAGTTGCTTTCGAAGTCGAGAACTTATTTGGGATTTATTCTCGATAATATCTAATGAAATGGCTGAGGCAGGTTCAAGTCCTTCAAGAGAGGCACCTCAAACTCCTGAGAAAGTTAAGGGGACGTATACTAGTGGCGAACGCAAAATTATCAAAAAAGTTGCGAATGTTTGTGAAATGTAAAAGGGGAACAAGGTTTGTTGTTTCCTTCAAGTACCGCTTTGGGCTTCAGCTTATACTGGAGCTAGTACTTCCACGATACGTAGAATAAAGACAAAAAGAGATAATGAGCCTCTATAATCCCCAGAAACGCCATGTAAGGTTCAAGGAAACCAATTTATCATAATTTATGTAATTATATTTTTTACATTCTATTTCTACCAACTTTACACAGATCTTCGAATGAAAGGCTGATTTATAGTATTTTACGTCTTTAAAAATGTTTGCCTGGTTAGTTATTCTTTAAACTGTTACATTGGTAAGAAAAAATGATTATAATAAAATAAGACTAGTCACTTCAGGCAAACATACTCAGAACGCTTCCCAAGTCAAGAAAGTAATCAGTCATGCATCGCAAAATGTGAGGGGCAATTGTAAATACAAATCTGAGATAGAACATTTAAATTAAAGATTTACTGAGTTCAAAAACCAATGAAGCTATAATGAAAAAGTTGAGAATGCATTGTAGAGCACAAATCTTAGTAATAAATTATTTCCTGAAATTGAATACTGCTTTATATTAATCAATGAATAAATAGTTGTCATTGATTTTTATTTTCCAAACTTTTGCATTACTTATAATACTCTAGTGGACGACTTTGTTACTAATACTTCCATTCGGTTCCTATTTCTTCAATGCATCGTGCAAGAAAAGTTGCGCTTTTATTGCGTAGTATAGAGGAAGTATTGTAATTTTGTGGATAAGGTTTTCATATTTCCATTATGGAAAAAGAGGACTTTTACATAAATATTGGGACAATTCATACAAAATATATATTCGTATATATTTCACGGGTGTATATATATTCAAATAAAACAAAGTCGTCTTAGTGTTTGAGGCCGAAGGTCTCTCATCTACGATGAGATCCTTTGAACATTCTATTACATTTTTGCTGGTGTGGCGCTTCTCAATATTACCCTACCTGCTCAAAGACTTGCAGAATCTAAGTAAATAAAAGAAAGTCGGGTTAATTAAACCATTTATAACTCAAGAACGACATGACCAATTTTAATTATCTCCGATTCGTTGGATTCATCTCCGCACCGAATAGCAGAATAACTATTAAAATAAAGGAAAAATTATACTCAAAATTAATCAAATATATGTTTGTTGGTTCGTGCTTAATGCGCTGACGTACCGTGCACCCAATTGCGATAAAAATGTGTCAACTTATTGCTTGTACTTGCGGGAAGAACATAGGCATAGCACTATTATTGTAACTCCACTAGATAGCGCTATAGCACATGGTGACACTTCAGTTAAGGCTAAATGTACCGAAAAAAACTTGTAGGAAAATTCAATAGATCGCAGCACCATCAGCAGGAATTTACTTTACCGATAACGTCTGAACAAATGGTCCGATTTTCGATCTGTAAACGGCATTTGACTCCTGTTTATAATAGAATTTACGCTACGAAGCCCTTTTTCAAAAAAAACTAGCAGAAACTCGATTTTTAAAATTTTTCTCGTACTTCCGGGAACAATTTCAAAATGTGGGCTTATAGCGCGATGGCGACACGCTTCCAGAATCCAACGCCGTGTCAAACATGCAAATCGGATAAATAGGAGCGACGGTAAGTGAAATTTCGAAAAACACCTCACCCCACTCCCCCTTCCCCTTCCACGCCGCCGGGACATTGTTGGCCGGCGGCGCGGTCAAGCCGGCACGGGCGAGCCGGGCGGCGGCCGCCGCGGCGCGGCGACGGGCAAGAAGGCTGAACTCTCGGGGGCAGCAAGCCAGACACCCCGTCACTTCGTTGATGCTTCCGTCACTTCGCATCTCAAGATATTTTTTCCCCACATATGAAACTAGTGATGCTGTAATAGGGGTAAACGGTCTCGTATCATCTTTAATAGTAGTATAAAACTATTATCTTATTCACATATTCCATCTTCCTTCGAATACCATCATAAGAATGTCTGAGGTATCACTCAAAACACCGATCCCGCTTTGGTGCTGATTTCAAAAAGAAAAAATCGAACTAATTGCGTAAATATCACCCATATTCCATCTCCTCACATCGTATTTTAGATATATTGTACTTCTAAGATCTTCCATTACCATTTCACTACCGGAAAAAACAAGCGGAGATAACGCAAGAGCTCTTTTATCCTACGATTCGATTTATCATTTCAAAACGGCGTTTGTCACCTTGATAGAATTCACCTGGTTAATCCTTTTTCCAGTAAAATAACCGAATCGAATTTTTAAAACGTTTTCGTACTTTAGGACAAATTGCACATACTTTCTCATAGTAATCTAATATCTTTGGTCTGGGCCAGTTTTACCATCTTTCCCCATCTTCTGACATCTTGCTGACATCTATCGCCGCCCAAAATACATTTTTTGAACTTTTCTCATTTTTCAGCTTCTTAATGGTAGATACGAAATATTACTTTTAGGATATTAAAGAAGAGTAAAACTTCGTCCTATATAGGAATTTTCATTGATAAATTTGGAGCCGCTCTTAAGAAAATGGCGTTTAAGCGTTACTGTAAATGCGAAAATGGAAGCTTCGGAATTTTCACAAGAATCTTTCGAGTTTTCGAACAACTTCATTTGGTGACATTTAAAGCACTTCTACTCACAAATGTAATAATGTATAAAATTTCTGGAAAAGTGAATATTAATGGCGTGAGAGACACTTAAAAATACATTTATTTATTTTTTGAAAAATCAAAAAAATGCAGCCAAATTAATTTTATGTTAACTTAAAGAATGCAAATAGCATTCGTACGAAAAGTTTGAAGAAGCAATTTGAGAAAATGGCGTTTGAACATTTGTGCAAATTCGGAAGTTTCAGTTCATTTTCACAGAAAACATCTGAGTTGTCGAGGAACTTTTAAGACATAATGTAAAGCACATGTACTCGTAAATGTAATAGTAGGGAGTTTTTGCACCCTCGAACGTTACGTACTATCGATCTTCTGCTCATTCGCAGTGCAAGTTTCGCATCACTTTGGTGCATCTGCGCATGCGCAAAAGATCGATAGTACTTAACGTTCGAGGTGGCAAAAGTTCCCTAATATGAACAAATCGCCGTTAAAGAAAATATTTACTAAATGAAAGGCTAGTCAAAGAATTACATTTTTGTAAGTTTGAAAAAACAAAGGAATAGAGCAATATGGCGTTTATGTCATCTCAAAGTACATTAGGTACTATCCTTTCCAAAAGTTTAAGGAAAAAAGTTGAAGTCGATTTTGAGAAAATCTTGTTCTTGTAATTTTTAAAAATTGCACAAATTGCCCTCAATATTGCGCGAAAACTACTAAAAATTTCAAAAAAATGTGCATGACCTTATTGAAAGAACTAAGTATGGAGAACAAATATAATTTTAAGGGAAAATCTCTATCTTCAATTTTGTAGTTGTAGGAAGACGCCGAAAAAAAATTCGAACTTTTGCAATTTTCCCAAAATCAGTCAGCAATGAAAATAAGAGCTATGCCACCTTGAGTGTATTTTAGTTTATTCTTACAATTAATTTAAGGAAAGTATTTGGAGTAATGTTTGATTGATTGTTAGTGATTTTGGGCGCGTCAACTGCTTTGGTCATTAGTCCCGTAAGTGCAATGCATGTTTATTTCATCGTGAGGTGGAAGAGATGTTGCCCGCTATGCCGATGGCGAGATCCGGCGCTGACCTTCCGTCCACTAGCGGGGCTTCCCAACCAGGTATCTGCCACCAGCGGGGCACCACCCCAGCCGGGACAAGCTCTAAATCACCGACCGATTTACCTGTCGGCTTGCCGGGTTCTTTCTTAACAAGGTATCTCCCACCAGCAGTGCACGGCCCACAGCCGGGACAAGTTCCAATCCTCCCACTGGTCTCCCAGCATATACGGTAGTGTTGTGCAAGTTGGTGTGTGTGTGTGTGTGAAGATAGGACAAGGAAGAGGAAGGAAATATCGCGCGAGGTCCGTTTGTTAGGGAATTTCTTCGGCATTCGTTTGATGTTGATCGGAGAAACTACGGAAAACTTCCAATCAGAGCAGCCGGTCGCTAGAATTTTCCGTCAGACATCGGTTGAATTCTACATCTAACTGACAAGCTAGTGTTGAAAAATCCTGCCACCGTCGGGACTCGAACCTAGCACCTCTCGGTCAGAGGCATTGCAGTGACATCAGTTGATGCACTGAGCCACCTATCCTGGTTGACATTTTTGAGAAAATGTTGAAAATGTCCCTGGGGCTTAATAAAAAGTATCTCCAAAAATTAATGAATGTTTTTAAAAATCGCAGAACTTCGACTCAGACCAGATCGACAGGGGTTTATTCAGTTGAGCAAAAATTCTACACATAGTTTAGGCGCTAGTGGTGTTCACATACGCCCAGACAGGCAGACACAGACAGATGGACGGACGAACGGACGTTAAAAAGTCAAAACACACATACACCCTTTCGGGATCTATCAGGGGACCCCAAAACGAGTACTTCCGTTAATATCTCGAAATAGATTTTCCGCAGCATTACATAACTTTGAGTAACTAACACGAGAAAGTAACTGGTGGTGCTACAAATGGCACAGACTTTCCCGTATTAGTTTTCAATTTCCTATAGTCTCAGCCAGCTATTCGGACTTTGTCGTAGTAAAATTTACTATTTTGTTGGCATGGGCTAGATTTATGGCCTTGCCCCATCTTGCCACCTGCCATTTAATGGCACCCAACTTATTTTTTAGGTTTTCTCAATTATTCGGTTTCCTAATGGTAGATTCAAAATATTGCTTTTAGAATATTAAAGAAGACTGAAACCTTGTGCTTTACGACAATTTTCATTCATAAACTTGATACCGTTTTTAAGAAAAGGGTGTTTAAGCGTCTGTGGCAATGTGAAATATGAAGCCCTTTTTCACAGGAATCTTGAGTTTTTTTAAAATTTATTTTAAGATATTTTAAGCTCTTCCATTCACAAATGCAATAATGTTTACAAATCGCTGCAAATGTGCATACAAGGCATGCGAAATATTTAAAAAATACATTTGTGTAAATTTTGAAGAAAAACAACAAAATAATACAACAAAACTTTTTTGTTTCCTTAGACAGTGCATTTCGCACTATACGTACAAAAACTTTGAACAAAAAATTTGGAACCTTTTCAGAAAAAATTGGCGTTTGAGCGTTTCTGAAAATGCGAAATTTCGAGTTCATTTCCAAAAAAAATTTTTAGTTTTAGAAAAACTTTATATGATATAATTTAAAGTACGTGTGCTCATAAATCTAATAATGTGAACAAATCGCCGATATGTAAATATAAACGACGTGAGAGGCTATTCAAAAAGTTTCATTTGTGTTATTTTCGCAAAAACAAAAGAATAGAGCAAAATAGCGTTTATGTCATCTCTTAAAGTACATTTCGCATATCCCTACCAATAGTTTAAAGGGAAAAAAATGGAGCCGATTTTGAAAAAATCTTGCTTGTTATCTTTTAAAGTTGCATATATTGCACACAAGATTGCGCCATAACTACAAAAATTGTTTTAAAAAAATTCATGATCTTAATGAAAGAACTAATTATGTACAACAAATTTCTTAGAAAGGAAAAGTCTCTATCGTCAATATTGTCATTGTAGGAAACGCCCAAAAAATTCAATCTTTTGCAATTTTCGAAAATTCAGTTATCAGTGAAATCGGACCTTAGCCATGTGTATTTTATTCCATTTTTACGAGAAATATAAAGAAAAAATTTGGAGCCATATTTGAGCAAATTTTTAAAATATCCGGGGGGGGGGGGTCGTGTAATGTATCTCCAAAAAGTAATGCACGTTTTTGAAAATTGCAGAGCTTCGAATGACAGTAGATCGACAGCTGTTTTTTGTTGTTGTTTTTTCCAGTTTGGAAAAATTTGTACGCAGTGTAAACGCTAGTGTTGTTCACATACACCAGAGACACTGACAGACGTTTTTTCCGTCAATCAATTTTTCGGTATTAAGGACCCACAAAACATGGATTCTGGCTACACCACGAGTTACAGGAAGTAATTTACTATACAACAACACGATTTATCCACATTTTCATTATCAGGACTCGGCTTTGAGAGTTTTCCTGCGCACGATATAACTTTCTCTTCGTATGAAGATTGAGAAGAGAGATGAAGTAAAATAAATGTTCACAATTTGAAATTCCATTAATAAAATATTAATTATATCGAATTTAAAAGTAACTACTTTTTCTGCCTACTGTTTTTTTTTATTTCTTTCTATCAGCAATGAAAACAAAGTGATGCACGTAGAAAACGCAGACACGAACAGAGAATCTTTGAAGCACTCTGTTCGAAATCTTTACGTGCAGCACATAGGAATGTCAGCAATTCTGAATTAGTATTAGACAAAATATGCTCATTGCAAAAATATAAACACATTTAAATAAAAACTATTTTTCAAAATTAATTAAATATATTTCCGGAAATAATTTCAAGAAAATTTGGTAATTTGTGAAAATACCTTAATAATTAGCAAATAATAAATATACTGTTAAGCAGATATTAAATGATCAGCAAAATATGTAAAATACGTAATACAGTACAAAATTTGTAACGAAAAATTTAAATATTTTGTTAGGATTGCAACAGTTCGCCTAAATTACAAAATGAGAACAGTAGACAAAACATATGTAATTACATTAGACCCGGACTTTAGCCATGAGATCGACAAGCAGTACCGCGAAACAGAATTTTGACGTTACTGAAGATCATTTTTTTACATGACTAGAGAAGTCTATTTATCCGATTTCAGTGTATTATATGGCGTTAGATTCATGGTGCATCTCGCCAGCGCGCTATTTTACCACTTTTTCAAATATGTCAGCAAGTATAAAAACATTTTAAAAATTCGATTCGGCTATTTTACTGGGAAAAGGATTAACCAGGTGAATTCTATCAAGGTGACAAACGCCGTTTTGAAATGATAAATCGAATCGTAGGATAAAAGAGCTCTTGCGTTATCTCCGCTTGTTTTTTCCGGTAGTGAAATGGTAATGGAAGATCTTAGAAGTACAATATATCTAAAATACGATGTGAGGAGATGGAATATGGGTGATATTTACGCAATTAGTTCGATTTTTTCTTTTTGAAATCAGCACCAAAGCGGGATCGGTGTTTTGAGTGATACCTCAGACATTCTTATGATGGTATTCGAAGGAAGATGGAATATGTGAATAAGATAATAGTTTTATACTACTATTAAAGATGATACGAGACCGTTTACCCCTATTACAGCATCACTAGTTTCATATGTGGGGAAAAAATATCTTGAGATGCGAAGTGACGGAAGCATCAACGAAGTGACGGGGTGTCTGGCTTGCTGCCCCCGAGAGTTCAGCCTTCTTGCCCGTCGCCGCGCCGCGGCGGGCCGCCGCCCGGCTCGCCCGTGCCGGCTTGACCGCGCCGCCGGCCAACAATGTCCCGGCGGCGTGGAAGGGGGAAGGGGGAGTGGGGTGAGGTGTTTTTTCGAAATTTCACTTACCGTCGCTCCTATTTATCCGATTTGCATGTTTGACACGGCGTTGGATTCTGGAAGCGTGTCGCCATCGCGCTATAAAGCCCACATTTTTGAAATTGTTCCCGGAAGTACGAGAAAAATTTAAAAATCGAGTTTCTGCTAGTTTTTTTTGAAAAAAGGGCTTCGTAGCGTAAATTCTATTATAAACAGGAGTCAAATGCCGTTTACAGATCGAAAATCGGACCATTTGTTCAGACGTAATCGGTAAAGTAAAATTCACTAAACTTGGTGCTGCCACGTGGTGGCGACAAATTGAACTAGTGTCGGTACATTTAGCCTTAAATGCAATTCCCAGATCATGTGGACTTCATTGTTGCTGGGCGTTGGCGTGTGCCGTGGGGCGAGGTCGAAAAGAACACGAGGAGGAGGCGGCGCAAGTTAATGACAGGAGAGGGAAAAAACAGAAAGGGAAAAAGAGAAAGAGGGACAAAGAGAGAGAAGGGGGAAAGATAGAAGGGGGAAATTCGAGAGGGAAAGAGAGAGGAAAAAATAGGGAAAAAGAGGGAAAGCAGTGAGCGGGAAAATAAAGAGAGAGCAGGAAAACAGAGGGAAAAAGGAAGTCAGAGAGTGGGAGAAAAGACACAGAGAAGAAGAGACACAGAGGGGGACAAGTGATGCTACAGAATGGCACGGAGTTTCCCGAATTTCTTTTCTATTTCCTTGGGTCTAGGCTACCTATTCCGAATTGCTACATACTCTTGCCAGTTGCCATCTATTGCCGCCCAAATTACATTTTTTTGACATTTTCTTATTTTTTTGGTTTCATAATCGTAGAACGGAAATATTCATTTGAGAATATTAAAGAACACAAAAAATCGTTCTAAATGGCAATTTTCTTTTAAAAATTTTGAGCCATTTTAAAGAAAATGGCGTTTAAAGCGCTACTGTACGAGTAAATGCGAAATTTGAAGCTCTTTTTCACAGAAAAGTTTTGAGTTTTAGAAAAATTTCAGTTGAAGTCATTTGCAGCACAAACAAATTCAATACTGTTTACAAATTTCTGGTAATCTGCATATTAAGTTTGTGAGAGATTTTCAAAAAAATTACATTTGTGTAATTTTTGAAAAAAACAAAAAATACTTTAAATTGGACTTTACGTCATATTAAAGAGTGTAATTAGCACTACGCGTTCCAAAAGTTTGAAGAAAACATCTGGAGCCATTTTCGAGAAAATGAGCGTTTCTCAAAATGCCGAATTTTGGGCTAGTTTTCAAAGAAAATGATTGCATTTTCGAGAAATTTTACTTGACATTATTTAAAGAACATGTACTCATTAATATAATCATGTCAACAAATCGCCGCTAATATAGATATTAACGACGCGAGACACAAGGGAAAATAATTATATTTTTGTAATTTTGGAAAAAACAAAAGAATAGGGCAATATGGCAGTTATGTCATCTCATAGAGCACATTTAGCACTATCCCTATCAAAAGTTTAAAGAAAGAATTTGGAGTCGTTTTTGAGAAAATCTTGTTTTTATAATTTATAAAAATTTCACATACTGCACGCAATATTGCGCAAAAACTACTAAAATTTTCAAAAAAATTTACATGACCTTAAAGAAAGAATTCACTACGAAGAATAAATTGTATTTGTAGGAGAAATCTCTACCTACAATTTTGTAGTTGGAGGAAGACGGCGAATAAAATTGAAACATTAGCAATTTTTGAACATTCGGAGTTAACCGTGAAAATCGAACTTATGCCACCTCATTATATTTTACTCTATTCTTACAAGAGATTTAAACAAAATGGTTAGGACTCTAACAACTCTCTCTTCTTACAAAATTACAAAAATATAATTTTTTGACTTTGTCATGTCGTTAATATTTGCAATAGCGGCGATTTCTTAACATGATTATATTAATGAGTACATGTGCTTTAAATAATGCCAAATAAAGTTTCTCGGAAATTGAATTGTTTTCTCTGAAAACTAGTTCAAATTTCCGTATTTTAAAGAACACTCAAACGCCATTTTCTCAAAAATGGCTTTAAAATTTTTGTTCAAACTTTTCGAATCGATAGTGCTAATTGCACTCTTTAATATGACGTAATGTTCATTTTGGGGTATTCTTTTGTTTTTTCAAAAATTACACAAATAGAGTTTTTCGAAAGCTCTCTTATACCGATTAATTGCACATTTCCAGCAATTTGTAAACAGTATTGAATTTGTGAGTGTTTGTGCTTCAAATGACTTCAACTGAAGTTTTTCAAAAACTCCAAAATTTTCTGTGAAAAAGAGCTTCAAATTTCGCATTTACAGTAGAGCTTAAACGCCATTTTCTTGAAGACGGCTCCAATTTTTTAAAAGAAAATTGCCATTTAGGACAAGGTTTAACTGATTTTTTTATATTATTAAAATAATATTTTTGTTCTACTATTAGGATACCGAAAAATTAATAAAATGTCAAAAAAATGTAGTTTGGGTGGCGATAGATGGCAGCTATCAAGAGTATTGGCAAGTCCGAATAGCTAGCCAAACGAAACCAAACGAAAACGAAACACATAACTGATAGGGTACGTCTGTGCCATTCTGTAGCACCACTAGTTTATCTCTTTAAGACACATTTTGAGGACGACGCGTCGCCACGCCACGATTTTTTACATGCAGTAGCTGCCGCGCTGAGGCTAAAGAATATTTCAATGCACATACAGCGAACCAGTGGCGAATAAATAAACCACTAAAAGCTGTCTGAGTTCTCCACAAGATGGCGCTCTCGTGCAGCTCCTGTCTGCTGCGCGGGACAATGATTCGATATCAAGAAACCGGTGATGGACCGTATGAGAGGATTTAATAAGCTAGCTATTCAATTCATTTTCACCATCCCGATCGATCTAACATGTGGCGAACGATCTAACATGTGGCGAACGATCTAACATGTGGCGAACGATCTAACATGTGGCTTATTCGAAATAACCCGCCGAATTCTGTGAAGTATATTGTACGAAGCATCGACAACTTATGAATATTTTCTCTAAAATGGCTCCAAATTTGTGTATACAATTTCTTGCTCGATGAGAGTAGTGTCCGATTATAAAAATGGCACCAGTCCGGTTTTCAATGTTACTTTTCAATTTTCAAAAATTGTTAATATTTAGAAACGTGTAACTCCTAAACGAAATACATTTTTGAAGAATGTCTCTTTTTTTCATAATGAAATCTGTTCCTCAAAATTCGCTCATTAAAAACAGTCATGTACATTTTATCTCAAAATTCGAATAGTTTTCGCGTAATTTTTAGAAAACCAATACCAATTTTATAAACAATATTTTCTGAAAAGTAGATCAATATTTTTATTTTATAAGTTTTTTTGATCTAGGAGTGTAAAGTTTGCTTAGTTATATTGACAGGTCCTATTATAATAAGACCTACTGATAATTATCAGCCCTTCAGTTTTAAAAATTGGAAAAATTCAACTGCTTTAATTCCTTTAAAATTGAAGCGACAGATTTTTTATATAATACAATTTACAATGTGAATAATATATGTAATCAAGGACTAAAATCATTTCTTATACAATATTATCATAATTTGGGCCGTTTTTGTGCAATTTTAAGTATAATGGTGAAAATGTTTAAACAGTTTTGGAAACCGTCCAACGCCTTTGTTCCTGAAGTTGAAGATTAATTTGTTCCCTATCTATTTTCAGAATTTGATCATTTTATGTAAATATTTTTTGAAATGTGAATAGTTTTCGTGATTTTGAGAGAAGAGTTTTGAAAACTCAATGCGAACAAAAGACAGTTCTGGTAATGCATCGAAACATTTTTTTCGTAAAATGTTTTCTCGTATTAAGCAAAATGCACTTACAAATATAGCATATAGTGCGATTTTTCTAACTCTGCCGCCTCTCGAGCACCTATATCCACGATGGAATATCACATGGCAATTCGCGTCTTTTTCGATCCTGCCGCTAGGAGTGGTATCATCGCAAGCACTGCTTGATAGGGTCGCAATTGTGCGACAAATAGCGGCGCGACTGAGAAAGACGCGAAATGCCGTATTCCATTGGGCAGAGGCAGAGTTAGAAAAATCGCAGTATAAGTTCTATTTTCATTAAATCTTTTGAACTTTTATAAATTTCAAATTCGGATCTCCCGTTCTTCGTGTGCTGAATGTTTTACTACATTGCTAAGGATTTCGTTAAAACCTTTAAGTAATATTTACAAAGAAAACACAGTTTTAACACTCAGTTTTCGTCACTCACAGTTTTTAACTGTTTTTTGACATAAATAAATAAATCCCTTTTAATTATTTAAATAAAAACGTACTTCTTGTTACTCAATTTGGCATGAAAATCCATGAAAGTTCAGCGTTTGTTAGGCAGAGCGCCAAAGAAACAACACTTATTCTTGATACATGCCATTGTGACCTGTATTTGAATTTGCTAGTTTTCTGATACTTCATACATCTACGCCTGGATGCAAAACCGATAAATGACGGGCAATTCTTGCATTGCCCATGACGCAAAATTAGAATTCAGGCTATACAAATCCGATTAGCAAAGACGCACAGCAACAGCATCTCCATTACATAGTAAACGACTAGTCACTCCAAGCCGCTATTCTCCCATAGTACCGTTTACACGAGGGCAGCTAATTATAATCTGACAGCTCGCAAGAGAGCCGCTGTCTTCTTCACTGCCTTCAAAGAAGTGGACTCGTGGAAACGCATGAGTCTACTTACCTCTCATAGTCTGAAATCCAATGATCATGACTTCACTTTTGCGAGCAGAAATCCCTTCCTCAACTCTCACGTTTCTCGTGTCACTTCCCTTCATGTATTGTTTCCTTAATTATCTGATAATGACCAAATGTCACTTTCTCTTCAATTGATTCAGTCTGTTCATCTTCTAATACGAAAGAGCATATATCGCGCAACATATAAGAGTCAGTCGGAAAATAATGCCTTCTCGCCTGCCTGCTGCCTACTTTCTGACTGTCCCTTGTAGTTGGTGTTAGAAATCGATCCCGAAATGACGAGTGGTAAGTGTCGCGCCGTTATCACTATAGAAATGGGCCCCTACCTGTGTTTCTGTGAGACACCTGCTTTGATCTGCTTCGAAAGCAGTCGTTCAACAATAAATACTTGACTAATGACGCACGCATCTACTTTTAAACTAAGGAATATTCCGTGTTATGTTATCATTAGAGGTGTTATTTTGTAACTCCTTTTTAACGTGTTATTTTATAACTCCTTTTTATCAGGTTGTTATGATTAAAGTAAAGTAGTTTCGGGGCCTAAAAAGGAATATATTTGGAATCGTCTCCTGTATTATTTCAGTAGTATAACTTTGGGTTCCGGCTCTCAGTCGCAACCAATCTTTATAAATGAGGGCTCTAAAGAAAGAGAATTTCACGGAGACTTGACGAATTCCATTTTGACTTCAAAAATATTGATGATTTCTTTAAAAAAAACGCATCGAAATATTCATGTAAAATGCAACCCGCATCACATGTCAACCTATATCGGCAAATAACTCATAAACAAAGCGTTTTAGAGCCTTAGAAACTAACATTTTGAGGCCTACGGCCTCAAAGGAACGTTTCTCACACCATAATCTAGAAGATGACAGATTCTTCGATCCATTCAATTAACTTTTTGGTTCCACGCTTCAATACTATCAAGGCCACCTCAATATTTCAGTCCTTCCTGCTGGTAGCAATTTTTGTGGCGACACGCTTAGAAGGTTTTCGATTACGCATTTAATCATAATAACCTGAAATAATAACATTGAAAATAAAACACTGTTTGATATTAAACTCAAGGTGTCGGTTCGTTAAGATATATTCCACTATAATCTATGGAATGCAAACATCGTTTGAGCAACATTCCCATGTACCGAAGTGGGTTTACTAATGCCTACTAAAGTGTTTCTAATGCTAACAAATGGTATTTTGTACTCAAAGGTTTACTTTGATTATTTTTTGGCTCGGAATTGTTTTTCTTGAGGTACGTAAGGACGCAGAAAATCATTCAATACTTTTTAGTAAACAAAAAATTTTCAATTTTCTCACCCCAGCAAGCTGGCACCCTGACTCTCCAAAACCCACTCGGTTCTTCATAACAAATCATGGAAAGTTAAAGAATATTGCAATGAGTAGGTCTGTTCTTGCCCGATCCGGTATTTTCGCACTACTTTACTTGGCTTTCTAAAGAGTAAAAACCTTTTCTATTATTTTACTATCAAGGAAAGGGAAAAGCTAACTCTCAAACAATATTGAAAAATGCCTTCAAATGTTTTTAAAGAAGTATTAATTGTTCCAAGAACATCTCTCTATAATGTTGAATAAACTTTAATTGAAAATTTGTTTCAAACATCAATTGCATTGTTATTTTGTTTGATATTCTGTAATTACATTAGTAGTCACTCTCCTTTATGGAACGGATAGACAAATGAATAGGGAAAGGGTGGGATTTAACATGCGAGAGTTGTCGCACGGGTACGCTAGTTTTATTTATATTAACAAATTAACATATTGGCTAACTTACGTCGCTTGAGTTTTTATTTGTCAAAATTTCTACCAAAAAGGAAAAGTAATGAATTCTGAATGCTAAGGGCGCATGCACAAAACCAATGCAAGTAATCATAATGTAGAATTTTTTTTTGCACTGCAATCAGTGCAAGGAAACATATAAATGTCGGAGATGCAAACTCAAAGGAGAGCGAATGGAATGAAACAGACGCTCCTGGTCGGAAAATTCTGATCAATAGTACACACACTTACTTGCAGAAAAATAACTTTTAAAATGCTAAAAAATAATAAACTTGATAGTTGATGCTTAAAAAAGGTTTTGCCTTTATTACATCCTATTGCTGTCCTGCTCTAACCTGCCATTTAAATGGGGAGCGTGGGTGACATCACGTTGGGTATACAAACAAAGGGAAAAAAAGTGTGTACAGACAGACGGATACAGAATTTTCGAAAACAACTTTTAAGGTATCAAGGCCCTTCAAACCGTGGAATTTTGTCTACACTACACACACACTAGCAAGAATAATACATTCAGTAGCAAGAATTGCTACAAGGGATAACAAAACGAGTTTTTCTGGCAAATATTTTCTGCAAATATTGCCGTTTTTTGCTGCAACATGTACTCATGCTGGTGCAACATATTTTCTCTGTACTACGTACTAAGTTTATCGGAGAATGTAAAAGTACAAGCGTGTTTTTATAATATTAGCAAATAATAATTCCCTTCCTCCGTGCTTTTTTTAAAATAATTTCTCGGTTTCGTCGTAACCTGTTAGTATATTGGTACAACTACATATACATTTCTATGACACAAAGCACTTCTGTGGACTTGAGAGGTCTTAAATATTATATGCGAATAGCTATGAAAATGTGCTCAAAATTCAGCATATTCAGCATCGCAAAACACTATTTTCTCAAGGCTTCAATTTTTTTCATTCAATTTTTCGTACATATACATTGATACGTAAGTACCCTCGTCTCACAACATATGAGCAATGTCCTGAGTCGAACATTACCTCAGTTTGCATACCCCTGCCCCGCCCTACGGGATGGAGCTGACCAATCCGCTTTAGCTTTATGTCAGAGTTATGTTTTCGAAAATGGATAATCTCTCTTTCATCAGTTCACACTAATCAAAAGAACCCCTTTAATTTTGAGGAATACTTACATGAAGCCCCTATGAGAAAATCGAAATGTTCTCCAACATATTATTTTAATTTCTATTGATCGAATAAAGCAAAGTTTGCTTACGAAATGTCTCAGTACTTTGCACATACAGACTCACTAAAGCCATAACAATTTGAAACTAGTGGTGGTACAGAATGCACAGACTTTCCCATATTAATATTATATTTCTTGGCGAGATATTCGGAGTTGCCATATACTCTTGCCAGCTGCCATCTACCGCTTGGTTTTTTAAACATTGCAAACAAAGCAAATTGCTTTTTTAAACATTTTCTTAATTTTTCGGTTTCTTAACAAGTAGAACGGAAATATTATTTTAAGGCTATTGAACAACGGTGAAAGCTCGTTCTAAATGGGAGTTTTCTTTGAAAAATGTGGAGCCGTTTTTAAGAAAAATGGCGTTTCAACGCTACTATAAATGCAAAATTTGAAGCTCTTATTCACAGAAATTTTTTGTGTTTTCGAAAACTTCATTATAAGTCATTTAAAGCACATTTACTCAAAAATACAATGATGTTTACAAATTGTGGGAAATGTGCATAATAACGGTGTGAGAGATCTTTCAATACAATTACATTTGTGTCATTGTCTTTCAAAAAATACAAAATGAACTTTACCTCACATTAAAGAGTTCAATTAGCACTATCCGTTCGAAAAAATTGAAGAAAAAAATCGGAGACATTTTTGAGAAAATGGAGTTAGAGCGTTTATGGGAATGCGGAATTTTGAGCTACTTTTCACAGAAAATGGTTGAGTTTTCGAGAAACTTTATAGGACATTAATTCAAGCAAATATACTCGTAAATATAATAACGTGAACAAATTGTCGACAATGAAAATATTAACGACGGGAGAGACGTCAAAAAATTACATTTTTGTGAATTCTGAAGAAAAAAGAATAGAGCAACATGACGTTTATGTCATCACATTTAGGCACTATCCCTGTCAAAAGTTAAAAGAAAAAAGTTTGGAGCCGTTTTTGAGAAAATCTGTTTTGTATTTTCTTCCATCACACATATTTTGCGCAATATTGCAATTATACATAACCCTTAATAAATATTAAAGTTGCCCTACGTGCATTTTATGAAGTACTCCCAAAAATTATTTTATCAGAATCAAATTAGACTCTCAACTAGTTCGGTTATGTATTTTCGTCAAGATGACATCAGTGCACTGCAGTGCCACTGATCGGAAGGTCCTAGACTCGAGCCCCGACCGTGGCAGGACCATCGACTTTAGCTAGATAGGTAGGACTAGTTCATTCGCTGTGTGGAGGGGAATTCCAGTGGTCGGCTGCTCTTATGGGTAGTTTTGCGTGCTTGTTCGGATCAAAAACACGCGAATATCGAAGCAGTACGGTCGGCGCGCGATCTTCCATTCCCTTGCCTTGTTCTGTCGTCACCCTTTACTTACACACATCACATTTACACGTAATACAGTGACAGACGTGCCAGGAGACAGGTCGGGAGCTTAGAGCTGGTTCCGGCTCTGACGCCGCGCCGTTGCTGGGAGATATCTGGTTAGGGAAAACACCGCAAGCCGACAGGTAGTTCGGTGCCGGGTCTCACCATCCAGCGGTGAAAGATGAACCTCCCTCAGGGAGAAAACATACACTACACTTACGAGACTAATTAAGCCGTTAACGTGCCCGGAAGCACTAATCAATCAATCTATATCAATGAATCACCTTATTACTTCCTCTATACAACGTTCTCATCTGTCCTCTACCGTACGTCTCAGTCATATGATAGAGATCAGAGGCTTCTGATTGTCCTGTTGCGGGCAAAAATGGCTCTTTTTATTGACCTTCCAACAATATTTATTAATCAGAATGAATTCGATAAATTGCTACTTAAATCACATCATAGAAGAAAATTATCTACCAACTCCATTGGAATTCGCAATATCAGAAAGCGGAGATTATCCCGATGTTTATCATTCGGCTAACGCAGTGTATAACATTAGACATTCATTAGACATCATTACTACTCAAATACTGTCAATTAATATTAGTAATATTGGAAAATTAAGAATGGATAATGGAAATGGGACTTTGTTTTTAACAGCACTTTCCACCGGCTGCGATAGACCAGTGACATCATTTGTTGTCCATGCAGCTTTGTTGACATAAAGACCTAAGGGTCTAATCCCAACTGAGGTGGATGTTTCAGTTTAGTTATGTGTCTAGGTAGAATTAAGCTACTGGTTGGAGGAGAATTCCAGATATCGCCTCCTCTGATGCAGTATATTTCCCTGCTTTCTCAAATTAATACCAAAAAAAAAAAAAAAAAACAGACATTACCTTAACAAAAGGACAATGGACCGTATGCAATCTTTCCTTTTTCTTTCACTGACACACATACATACACACAAAAATTACCAGCACAACTTTATCACTCATGACGAGAGACCAGTCGCAGTCTTGGATCTTGTCGCGACTGAGGGTGTTGCTACGGTGGGGAGATACATGTGTAGGGAATCTCTGCATGTCGAAGTGTAGGTGGGCGTCGGATGCAGCAGAGGTAAAAACACCGCCACTTTACAAGATTAATCGTGGACCTCACTTACGGCTCTAATTAACATTTCAGTTAACGCTTCTTAAAAACTTAATCAATCAATCAAACAATCAATTGCAATTTGCTGTGTTCGTTCACAGCAAATGAAAAAAATGTCATTATTCTTACACTATCGCTACTGCTAAAGCAGTATAGAGAAAGTATCATAATCCTGCGGAAAAGGGGACTTTTCGACAGAAAAACTTTTAATTGCCAGTACCCTGGTAAAGAAGAAGAGGATAAATCCAGAGCGTTGTTAAATGTAGAAAAAATTATCTAACACATGTCGCTAGATCCATGTTTTGTGGATACTTGCTACCCAAAAATTGATTGACGTAAAATCGCCCGTCTGTACACAACGCTTGTACAGTTCTCGACACATAAAATGGGTAACGGCCAAATTCAGAAGTGCCCGTCTTTCCGCGCATTCTGGCACACTGTACGGACGATAACGCCATCTGGTTCTTTCATAGTTAACTATTACAAAAGAACACTCGGAACCAACTGCCAACGACTGAGAAGCTGATAGGCTAGATTTCCCGCAATCATGATCTCTAGTTTGAACGTTCTCTATGATACGCGTGTTTATCCGAATGATTGAGAGTATTGGCGTAGAAGGCACAGGGGGCGGGGATAGTCTCCATCGCGTCGTCATGCAAGCCATTCGATCGTCTACAAGAAATATATCAATAAAGATAATATCATACAATATGACATAAAAAGTTCAACACATGCAATAGAATTAGTGGATTTGAAAAGGAAATTTGGAAATATTTAATTCTGATTTACTTGCAAAAAAATCAATTGAATATCCCCTCTTTTAACGCAAAACAACTTACGTACGTGTATGAATATTACGGATCCGAGACGAAGAAATGAAGTGTGCGAAGGCGGCTGCAGAATCGGAAAAATAATTGGGAGTTGGAAGTTTTGGCGAAGTAATAGTGTTCAAATATCAGTGTTTACGAAATTTAAGGTTTTTGCAATAATTAAACTAGGTATTCAGTAATAATTTTGCATCGCTTGTCAAAATTGTTAGTTTGCAATATTCACCTCAAAGACAATTTGAGGACCCTTCCTCCGTATAGCGCAAATTTCGGAATTGTTTATAAAATTGTTAATTGTTGAAAAAATTGTTAATTTGCAGTTTTCGGTTCTGGAATATAAGAGACCCCTTCCCTCTTCAGAACTGCAAAATTGGAAATTGTTCATAAATTTACAAATTTTGCGAAATCATTTTATTGTCTTTTCTTAAACTGCCTTTGAAGGAGATGCAAAATTCTGCAATCCAATCGGCGCTACCGGCCTTTCGTTTTCGAGATATGTAATTGTTTCTAAGAATTTAGCATGTCATGACAACTCCCATTTCTTTGGAAGTCAGTGGCAGTTCTCTCACAAATCTACCCTTCAAGCTGTTTCCCAAATGCAACGTGCATTGAGCGACACTCTTTTCTCATGCGACCCTGACACCAGAATGGTATTTGAAACTACCTTCAGAACGCAAGTCGATTGCTTTGCGGAATGGAAACATGGGTTGTTACAAATGTTCTCTAAATACGTAAATGCCAAGAAGGTCATCTTATGAGAACACACAAATTCTCTGAGCATATGAATGAATCAGTCATTTCAACAGCGGAGCCACTACCTTATAATAGTAATAACATCCACAATTTCGTTAATTAATTGTGTTATTTAAATGCAGCCCGTGTTCAACCCATGCAGAAAAGCAAACATTAATAGTATCATTTAAACTAAATATAACCATTGTTAGGATGATTACTTTCAGAATAATTGAACGACCAGAATCTTACGTTCTCTACCATTTGACTGAAACACCGGATAGAGGACGGCGGAGAATGTGATTAAAAGGAAATAAATATTCTATATATTGATGTCGACATTTTGGGGAAAATGCATAACCTAACTCGTTGGGAGCCGAATTTGATTCTCATAACAAAATTGTGGCTGTCACTTCACGCATAAGATCTTTAAAATCTATTCAAAATCTGCTCCAATTTTTTTAATTGTTACCTAAATTTTAGTAAAATGCTTTTGCAATTATGATTTATGTTCGATAATTAGTAAATCCTCTCGAAATCGAAAATCTGATTTGATTTTTTGTGATCCTGACCTACACCACCAAAATTCAAACCATATTTTTTAATGAAATCTATTCTTCAACTTTAGAACTTTCTATTTTATAGTTTATAGTTTTTCAGAATATTTATATTTTTCCGTAATTTGAATATTTCGAGCAAAGCTATGTTTCATTCGAGTGTTACTATGTATTTGTAGTTCTTGTGTAATATTGTCTCCCCTCTAAATTGAAAAACTAGTGGTGGACATACTCTCTCGATTTCTTTATAACAATTACGTAATATAAAAATTCAAGTTAACCCCCAGCAAAAATTTCACAATTCCAACTGGATTGCATATATTGTCGCGGCCAATGATGTCTCATCTCTTAATTAAAAATCGCGGCATTGATCCAAAAACGTCGTTTTGGGAGTGTTTAGCACCCGCGAAATCACTCTCCGAACTGAGATTTGAATTTGAGAGCATAGGTTTCGAGATTTCATTACATAATCCAGCTGGTGATTTACTACAAGTAGTCTCACCAACTGTGGGCCACCCCTATAACTCCTAAACGACTTCCGATATCAAAATACAGTTTTCGCTCAACAATGTGGAGTCATGGAGCAAGTGAAATGGTGTACAGATATTGTTTGAAATACTTTTAGTTTTGGAGAAATTAAATCAACTTTGATTTTTTTTAAATCGAACCATATATTTTTCTTACTAGCAATAGATAAATCATAAAAAGGGGAATGCAATGATGTAACATATGTTCATATTTTGATAGTATTTTGTGTAATAAATTATACTTTCTGGCAAGAGATTGTAAATGAAACCTGCACTTTTTGCTGTAGCTGCTTGTCGCTATTGTCACTTTTGGTAAAGGCCTTCGCGGCCTCTCCTCGAAAAGAGCCGGCGCCGGGAATGCAACCTTCCTGAATGGCAACAGTTGCAAGAATTGACACAGGAAATCTCGTGCATTTAATTTAAAATCACTTGTCAGAAAGTATAATTTTGTGCTCAAAATACTATTAAAACAATAACATGTTACGTCATTGCACTCGTCTACTTATGATCTACCTCTCGCTAGTGAGAAAAAATCATGGTTCCATTTAAAAAATGAAAGATGATTAATTTTCTCGAAAACTAAAAATTTTTCGGACAATATCCTTACGGTACATTACTTGCCCCATGATTCCGCATTGTTGGGCGAAAACTACATTTCTATATCGGGAACCGTTTAGAAGTTACGGGGGAGGCCCATAGTTGGTGGGACTGCCTGTATGCCAAACCTCGCAGTGTTGGAGCGTTTTCGTTGTCACATAAAAAGAAACTAGTGTTGCAACAGAATGTCACAGAGTTTCTCGTACTAGATCTCTTCTGATTTCTTTAATCTAGACTAGTTTTTTGGTTTTACATCACCTACTTTCCAGCTGTCATCCATGGCTGACATTATTTTATTTAACATTTTCTCAATTTTTCAGGCCATTTAAAATAGAAAAATGTGATATTAAGAATATTACATAAGTTAAACCTAATCCTATATCATAATTTTCGATTAAAAATTTTGATCCGTTTTTGAGAAAATTTTGAAAATGTTCGGAGGCTTCATGTAAAGTACCCCCAAAAATTAATGAATGCTTTTCAAAATCGCAGGGCAACGCAAGCCAAATGGACAGGGGTTTCTTCAATTTGGAAAAATCCTACGCATGGCTTAGGCGCTAGTGTTGTTCACATACACCGGACAGACGGACGTTTTGCCGTCAATTGGTTTTTCGGTATCAAGGACCCACAACACATGTATTCTGGATAAACTACGTGTTAGAGGATTTTTTCTTAATTTAGCTCAGGATTTATCCACTTTTTCGTGATCGTGGCCTAAAAATGACTTTTTTTCCAGAAAATCCGCCGTTTTCTCGTGCAGCATTACATAACTTTCCCTACACTACATATATAATTTGTATATACGTACGTATACGGGAAAGTAAAAATAATAAAAAAGGAGAAAAGAAATAACATAGTGATGAAAATGAAAAGGATTCACGACAAGGAAACCCAGCCACATACAAAGAGAAAAAACAAAAAACATCCTGGAAACCGTAGTTGGGAATATAAACTTTGTTGATGCATTCTTTATTGGAGAAAATAAAACAGGAAGAATAATGAGATAAAATGTCAATCACGGAGAACAAGAATAAATTAAAAGATAAAGACACTTATATAGAAAATGTTCTCACAAGACAGGAAAGAGTGATCTATGCTGCACTCTGGCAAGTAGCAATACAAGAAAGAGAAGAGGGGGAAATAATGAAGATCGGCTATAAAAAATAGAAATAAATTTAAAATGGGAGTATTGGGACAACACCATGAAAAAAAACTCAAAAAACTAAGAAAAAGTTCATGGACAAAAAGCATCAACGCTAAACAACACACGACTGCATCCAAGACACCATATAATAAAGAACAATACGTGAAAAAAACAAAAAAGAAACAATCAAAGATATGTATTACAATAGCAATGTCAGGACATTGCTGTGTGGGGAGAGAAAAATGGAACTCATTCACGCTTCGTATATACGTATGTATACGGGAAAGTAAAAATCCACTAATTTACAAAATTATACTTTTGTCTTGACAATGTTATGCATGAAACGGGCAAAATTCGTGATAGCGAACAAGGAATTCTAAAAAAATTGTAATTGACGTGCGGCATTGAAATAACACGATTTTATTGTAGTAAAATAAATAACACGATTTTAAATCGGAAACATAATGAATTTTAAAATATTGTACTGTTATTTTCTTTTTTCCACAAACAAAACTGTTTGTATGTCTTAGAATACAAAAAGGACAATGGAATTGCGGTCTTAATACTTCGGATACCTCGAAGTTACATACTTCGGAAAGAGAGTCTTTTAGTAATCTTGTAATCGTACGTCGTAAGAAATCTTGCAGAATTTTAGCGATATATCGACAAGAAATAGGACGTTTTTTGTGTCTGTGAGTAATTCACTAAAACCCGTCTTGACTTTTCCCTCTTTTGCCTTGATATGAGTTATATTCCTACTATGTATATTGTTTGTCTCCTTTACTTAGAAAGAAACAAAATAATTTCTATTAATTTCAAAATAATTTCTATATATGCATGCACTGTCTCACAAACGCTTTTCATAGAGAATGTGAGTAAAGATGATAGGAATTGCTGGTGATCAGCAATTACAATTATTCTTACTGTGTCAATACTTCGAATTTGCAATCTCTACTTTGAAATTAACAAGTTTTCCAGAAGGTAGTTCTGATTGAATATTTATGGGACGTCTTTTAGTTGTGTGTTGAAATTTCATAGCTTTAAAGTAAAATAAAATAAATTTCAAAATTCAATTTGTCGAAAAATTTTTGAAGGTGGAAATGTTTTTGGACATTGATTTCAGATGTATGCAGAAATATATTTTGTGTCTTCTATTTTTTAAAAGACAACAAAGATAATACAGATTTTGAGTAAAAAATGAATAGAAATTTTTTGATATCCAGAAAATATTTGTACCAAAAATTAACGCAGAAATGACTGCTTCCACTTATACACCGGGCGACAATGTTAGTGATATATCTTTGCTTGATTCGATATTATAGTTCAGAAAAGAGTTGAATAAAATCATCTTTCTTTAGAGGGATTATCGATTTTCCTCTCACAAGCCTCAAGCTAGCACTGACTTGCCAATTTTCCTGGGGAAGCACTTTCGACTCCGGGTGAAATCAGATAAGGGGCTATACAGCGTTGCCAAGGAAAAATCAATATTTTCACTCACGCCAAAGCAAACTGAAATATTCGTATTTCCTATTCATTCTTCTATTCATTCATTCTCAGAATAGCAAAGCCACATAAGAGTTAATTATCTCATTAGTGAAAGACCTGTCTACTTCAGAGACGCTAAAATTTTGCTTTTTAGAAATAAAAAGTTTAATACTCGCAGTATCGCAGTTTGAAATTACAGCAACTCGCTATTTTTCCAGCTTTACCTTGTTATATAAATTTTTATTTCTGAGATAAAAGCTAACTTTTCAAGTCATACTCCAAAATAGCACGATTTTCTCGTATTTGTTAGTCCTCTTAATACTTTTAGTCTGAATTAGCTTTTCGTTTTTTTTTCACACTCTTCACAGCAACTATTTATTGGTGCCTGTAACGTATTTTTACTTTTTCATACTTACTTCGTTACAAGAGAAAGTTTTGTAATCGTATGCCGGTGATTTTCATCAAAAAACTCTTATTTCCAAGTCCTGTTAACGAAAAACTGAGTAAATCGTGTTTGTTTACGAGAATATAGCAAATTATTTCTTCTAACACGTTGTGTAAGGGAACGTCCATAAATTACGAAACGGTAAAGGGGGAGGGGGTCTGAGCTTGTGTTACACTGCGTTACATGGGGGTAAGGGGATATTAATTGTTACGTAACATAATTTTTTACATTTTTCAATATTTGCTGAAATGATTCCTTTTTTGAGTCATGTATTAAAACATTAAAATATTAACACATATAACAATAAAAATTAATTTCGACGGCAAAATGTCAGTCTGTCTGTGTGTCTGTCCGTTCGTCCATCTTGGTTAATGCTAGCGCCTAAACTGTACTTCCGATTTTCTTCAAAATTGATATTCCTCGATCGATTTAAATGATTTCGAGGCCCTCTGAGTTTGCCAGAAACATTTTGATTTTGGAAGTTCTTTGTACATATTTTACAATTTTCTCAAATGACTCCCAAAATTTTGATTAAACTTTGGCCTCGAATAGCGTAAAGAACGCCTAAGTGAAGAATATTAAATTAAAATTAAGTTCATTTCATTTACTCAGTGAATATAGCACTATCCATGCAAAACAATTAAAGAACACAATATTGATGCAGTTTTGAGAAAATCTTAAATTTAATATTATTTAATGTCGCCTCATATTCAATCAAGATTGTGCAAAAACAAGTAATATATTCAGAAAAGTTTACATGATATTTTATAAAGAACTGATTGTCAAGAACTAATTTCACGTGAAGAAAAAATCGCGTCAACTAAATCACTACAATATTTAAAGAATTATTTTCAAATTGCAGGATCTCGAGTCGGGCCACATCAATAATGCAATGTTTTTAACAAACATTCTACGAATAGTTTAGGCACTAGTGTGTTCACAGAACGACAAGTGGACCGATGGACGGACGTTTCCAGAAAAAACAGTTTTCGTATCAGATGACCCCAAAACGTGCACTTCCATTGGAATCTCGAAATTGAATGTAATATTCTGAGCGAATGAATAGGAACGATGAAAGACGTCTCATAGAGGAAATCTCAAATTAATTTTTGTATTTTAAAATTATTTCTCGTCTGCAAATTTATAATCAGTTCATTTTTGAACATTCATCAAATGGTGTACTGTACAACAAAGTATCAGAAATAATCACTACTATTACATTTTTGTAGGTTTCATAAGTATTTTTTTTCGTGTGCGCCTGCGTATGCGTTGACGTACTAGTAGATTAATTGTATGGTGATTCGTGTGCTGGCACAATTTCTTCTAATATATTTGGCTTCTTGTGGTGATATGGTCATCCAGTGGAATTATGCCAACGTCTCTGTATAAAGTCCTGTTTGTCACGAACTATATTTTAGTTTTGAATCTACGAAAAATATTCAATATACGAGTAGTTATTACTTCTCTGTGGTGTCGTATTAATCCATTCGCGTTCCATAGTATAATTTTATGACTTAACAGCGATTCTATTCGTTACAATTTCTGTTTTAGAATGTTTTGATATCTTCGGAAGGAATTTTCGATTTCTTGACACATGTCTATTTGGACAGAAATGAGACTATACGGAAGTGGGGTGTATCGGATTATTGAATATGTGAAAAGGTGGGCAATAAATGATATTTTTCTGTGAATGAGTGTGCTTCTTTAAGTTGGGGAATTTTCTGAGTTTAAAAATGGTATTGTTTGAGTGGAAGTAGAAGTCGTCACTATACATTTTATATGTGAATTATTTTCAATGCATGTGTAGAACTTCATTTAATTCCGATATTCGTAAGATTTTTCACAAATGTTGATGATATACTGATATTTGTCACATTTTTCGTTTACTTTTCATAGCGATAAATTCAGGTCGCTATATTTCGTTCATTAAACTCCAAAATATCCAAGCAGTCATTTCAAATTCAATAAAACTCAATTCCATAATATAATAATACTTCACATGATTCTCTACAAACGATTAAAAAGAGATGTGAAAATGCCGTGGCCGAAAGGATACATGAAAATGACTGACGATGAATGACTACATTAAAAACAGGATTTTAAGGAGGATCATACCAAGCGCTCAATGCCCCAGAAGGGCTTGTAGATGCGTTACGAACGCAAAACAAATTTAAAAGAACTTATTTATCCTAAATATGGATATTATTAGTTTAAATAACAGTATTAATGTTAGCTTTTATGAGACACGGGCTGCATCTAAATAACAATAAATTAAAGAAATTGTGGATGTTATTACTATTATAAGGTAGTAGCTTCGCTGTTGAAATGACTGATTCTTTCATATGCTCTGAGAATTTGTGCGTTCCCATAAGACAGGCCTGTCCAAAACCGTGCTTCGGTGCAATTTTGCTCCGCCCGTGCCCCACGCAGCGCGCCGGCGCAAGTTAGTCACCGGGGGAGTAGGGCATTCATTCAGTCTGTGCGATAAGAAAACGGACAACCTGCTGCTGGCTAGCTGCTGCGCTTTATCTCAATGGCGACATCGAAGAGTATTGACATTTTCTTTCATAGTGGTTCTACAGGACTTATTTTCTGACCATCCATCTAAAAGACAGAAAGATTTCGAACGGCGAACTCTTTGGAGTATTATGAATATTTTCCACATATAAGTTCTCAAACCTACATATGAAAGCAGCCAAAGTAATTTCTATTTTGGGTCCACGTGTGTAAACGAGAGCTTCTTTTCATAAGCAGTTAACAAAATCGAAGTTTCGAGGGTGTTTGAGCGACGAGAGACTTCGCAATTCCTTGCGTTTGATGGCGACAAGGAATTTTGTGACCCACAGCGAACGAATTGTAAACAAAAAATCCACAATTAAAATTGTTGCAATGAAATTGCTTTTATTTGTTTTAACTGAACATACTTATCCAGGATATTTCTTTTTGCTCCTTAATTATGTTTCAAAATAGAAAATAGCAAGGAAACTTACTGAAATAAAATTAAATTAAAATCCTATTTGAATTTACATGAACTAGGCCCGAAATAAAACATTGTCGTGTTTGATCTATTCGAAACGAGCTAGTGTGGCCGGTCCGCGAGAAAAGTTTTACGGTAGGAGTGAGTAATTGGCAGCCGGGGGACTCCCGTTGGGCGGTGGCGTAAACAACCGGACCGAAGCGCGCTTCGTCATCTGTCGAAGCGAACTTGGTGCTCCTGAGCATGAGCGGAGCAGAAATCTTGGAGAGGCCTGCCAAAAGATGACCTTCTTGGCATTTACGTATTTAGGGAACATTTGTAACAACTCATCTTTCCATGATTTTGACTTGCAAAGCAATCGACTTGCGTTCTGAAGGTATACCATTCTGGTGTCAGGGTCGCATGAGAAAAGAGTGTCGCTCAATACACGTTGCATTTGGAAAACGGCTTGAAGGGTAGATTTGTGAGAGAACTGCCATTGTCTTCCAAAGAAATGGGAGTTGTCATGACATGCTAAACTCTTAGAAACAATTACATATCTCGAAAACGAAAGGCGGTAGCGCCGATTGGATTGCGGAATTTTGCATCTCCTTCAAAGGCAGTTTAGAAAAGACAATAAAATAATTTCGCAAAATTTGTAAATTTATGAACAATTTCCAAATTTTGCAGTTCTGAAGAGGAAAGGGGTCCCTTATATTCCAGAACCGGAAACTGCAAATTAACAATTTTTCAACAATTAACAATTTTATAAACAATTAACAATTTTATAAACAATTCCGCAACGTGCGCTGCACGGAGGAAGTGGCCTCAAATTGTCTTTGAGGTGAATATTGCAAACTAACAATTTTGACAAGCGATGCAAAATTATTACTGAATACTTAGTTTAATTATTGCAAAAACCTTAAATTTCGTAAAACACTGATATTTGAACACTATTTACTTTGCCAAAACTTCCCACTCCCAATTATTTTTCCGATCCTGGAGCCGCCTTCGCACACTTCATTTCTTCGTCTCGGATCCGTAATATTCATTCACATACTTAAGTTGTTTTGTGTTAAAAGAGGGGATATTCAATTGATTTTTTTGCAAGTAAATCAGAATTAAATATTTCCAAATTTCCTTTTCAAATCCACTAATTCTACTGCATGTGCTGAACTTTTTATGTCGTATTGTATGATATTATCTTTATTGATATAATCTTATATTGATATCTTATATTTCTTGTAGACGATCGAATGGCTTGCATGACGACGCGATGGAGACTATCCCCGCCCCCTGTGCCTTCTACGCTAAAACTCTCAATCATTCGGATAAACACGCGTATCATAGAGAACGTTCAAACTAGAGATCATGATTGCGGGAAATCTAGCCTATCAGCTTCTCAGTCGTTGGCAGTGGTTCCGAATGTTCTTTTGTAATAGTTAACTATGAAAGAACCAGATGGCGTTATCGTTCGTACAGTGTGCCAGAATGCGCATAAAGACGGCACTTCTGAATTTGGCCGTTACCCATTCTATGTGTCGGCAACTGTACCTAAACGGATCAGCCGACTTTCTCCAAAATTGATATTCCCCATTTTAGCTAGATGTTGTGGCGGTCCCTTGAATTTGTAACCGATATTTCAATGTTGGTATGTTTTTATAAAGAATCTGGAGCCTGGCACCTGAAACATTTAAACAAATTTTCAAAAAATGTCAACAAAATTGTTGATTAAATTTTGACTTCAGGTAGCGTAAAGGTCGCTTAAGAGAATGATGCAGATCAAATTTTCGATAAAATACTTCATTTTTCAAAAATTGGAGAAATTCAATTTTTTTCAGTGTCTTTCTACAAGTATAATTATGAATATAAGTGTTTTTCATAGTGAAATCTGTTAAGCAGATCTTCAAAGAAAGTCATGTTAAGGTTTTTGAAAATATGAATAATTTTTTAGTAATTTTGCATTTAACGGACAATATAAATTTTAAATATTTGCTTTCACAGAAATTGCGCGAAACGTTTCTTATTCTTCATTTTATGTACGAAAGAACTGAAAACCGTAATAAGTGATAAAAACTTCTTAAAGTAAAGAAGTGTGTTTGTTAGTTCTAAGTTAAATTTATTACCTTCCTTCAATATATTATTTCTTTTCATTAGGATATTATTTACATCATACAATAACCACAGCCAACAACAATGAGATGATTTCCAAAAATTATGAAATTGCTATGATGAACAGATTTCATTTTAAAAAATCTTTATAATTGTAGTTGTATGAAGACGACGAAAAAAATTGAATTTCTTCAATTTTTTAAATATCAGGCATTTCAACGAAAATACGACGTGCATCATTTTCTTAAATGACTTTAATCTATCCAAAGTCAAAACTTAATACAAAATTTGGTGCCATTTGAAAAGTTTAAAAAATGTCTAATGTGCTTCATATAAAATACCCATCAAAATCTCTTCAAAATTTAAGCTTGAGATTTATATTCTAATCCAATCTTTTCTCCAATATTAGATTTTTAAATAAAGGGTCCCCCCGGATAAGATGGTAAAAAGTTCCCCTCAACCAAATTACATATGAGTGGTTACACTATAATTCTAACATAAAAATAATATTTTTGAAAGGTTTCTTAGTCCCCGTCCCACCACCCACACCCTAATACAGCCAAAAACGTGTTTTTTTAATTTCAATTTTTTTCGACAACTGAACACTATTTTATCAGTAATGAAAACATTTTTAATCCTCTGGGTCAATCATCATTGTCATGGCGAAAACAAACCCGAGAGAAATCGTAGGCAAGGAGAAAGGTGAGTGCCGTAAATAAAACAGTTTCTGAATTATTTCATGTGAGTACAGAAAGCAATGAAGGAGGAGAAACGTAGACACAATTCAAAGAAAAATTTTCAAGTGTGAAAACATCTAATGAGAAATATATGATTTTAACGTGTTTACCAAAAAGTTGGAGTTAACAAAAAATAATGGTCGAATTTAGCGTATCTCTTCATGTAGCTCGTACGGCAAAATTAACACCTCGAGAAGTAGTTTTGCGAAATCCACCATCGCGCCGCGGAGGAAAAAAGTAACGCCGAGTGCTGATGAAGAGGGATCGGCGCGGCGGCTCTAGCAGCTAAGATGAGTTCGTTTACGGAGCGCCGGTAAGATACTTTTATTCATAACTTTAAAACCATTCAAGATTCCATGATGAAATTTATAGAGTAGCTTGAAGTAGTTTCAGCAATTTTTCTTCCAAAATTCAAAAATTTTAAAATATTACATTTCTATTTATTGCATTTTTTAGAATTTGTTTACTTCCTAACTGTTAAAGACTCGCAGTAAAAATATCTTTAGCGTAAAATTATCCTTTACATTTCTTCTACAAATAGTGTCACTTTAATATTTTTTGCTTGTTTGCATATCATCGGAAAAAATCATACCGGAATGTCTACAGACTGCTAACCTAATATTTCAAGTGCCCATTGTTGCTAAACAATGGCTGATGAGACAAAAATATTGTACCTGGTTCATGCAGGTGTCATGATAAGTAAGATGGCAAAATATATTTAAATTCTGAGATGTGGTGTCAGATTTCCTACTTTTTTGCATGGAATGACCCTTATGCAAGTTTTAATTGGAAAATTTGGAGCCGTTGTTAATAATATGTGTAAGCGTTTATGAAGACGCGTATTTTGCAGTTTATTTTCACTCAACATTTTTGATTTTCGAGAAACTCCTTGAGAATTTATTTGGTGAAATTGTACTTACAAATGCGGTAATAAATAAGAAATGCCCTTAATGTAAAAATTGACAACGTGAGAGATATTTAAAACAATTAATTTTCTTTCATTTTCGAAAAACAATAGAAAAACATTAAAGTAGGATTGATATAATGTTTTTAATGCATTTAGTACGTATACATGTACACCTGATATCACAGAATATGCATGATGTCCAGTGCGGCCAAATGTGGCCTTTCGACAGCTTGGACAACCACGCCTGGGCACTTGACCAATCCTGGAGTCTCGGCAAAGCGGCTCTTATCATTGGCTTTTGCGCCAAGATTGAGACACTTACCCCTTCCTCCCCTTGAAGATTTTCCTCCTCGTTATCTCAAAGGGGCGGAGCAATTTTTGAGGTGAATGACGTCGGCATAGCTGCTTCGCTATCGGGGAGGGGAGAGAGGGAGTAAGAGCAGGTAAGAGGAGTGGGTATTCAGGCGAAACGGATTGGTGAGCGCGGGCGCGAGACCGCCCCCCCCAATTGCACTGGACGTTGGCCCTGTGGACGCTGACGACCCACGCGCCCCACGCGCGGTCACGGGAAAGAGCAATGGCATTTTTTATCGAATTATTTATATATATAAATAGCAAATGCGAATATAAATAGCAAATGTTTATTTTTATTTGTGGAAATCTTTACTCAAGTTAAATATTTTATTAACTATTTTTGAATAATCACCTGTTAAAAGAAGAATAAATTAAATTGGAAGAAAAAATTAAGTCTTAAAATGTTACGATTCGATGTAATTTTCTTAAAACGAGCTATTAAAAAAGTAACAAAAACATCTTTGAATAAACTTTAAAGATAATGAGTTTGTAGCTAAGAATTTTCAATGCCGTTACAATTTTCCAGTTAAAATGTTTAAATGGAACAAAGGTGTTCTCGAAGGTACTATTTTCACAACTTATATTATGTTTTAGTGTGACCTCTATAAACAGTGTCTGAAGTATTATGTTCGATTGGAGGCGCTCCATTCGCAATCCAAAGAATCTCCAGGAAACTCACTTCACCATGGTTATCGATATTCAAATAGGGGACCGTTTTATTCACACGAATCACACCGTCCTTGTTTTCTATTGTTTTGTGAAATAATTTTCACCTTTGTAAAGTATACGCGTGGGGAATATTTTCTGCCTGGAAAAGGAATCCCAATACAATAATGTAAATCAAACATCATAATTCATTTGATTTTAGATAGACACCTACAACATCAGTGTTTTCATAAACTTGCAAGCCCCCAAATCTGAACAATAGATCTACTTTCTTTATTATTTACACAAAATTCAACTTCATAGTTTCTTAAAATAAACGAAACGTGAATTGTGCTTAGTCACCTTAACAATTGCGTAGTGCAATATTATTGGCAAAATTGTCAGAAAAGATATGACAAATATATAGATTGATTTTAAATCATATGATGATTATGATTAGGGTTTAAAGGCGCCTCAACAAGTCATTGGAACTCGTGTCAATCAGTAAAATAATTTTTATTAATTATAAATTGAGTAAAAATATAGTAAAGTCTGACTAATTATGAAATAAAATAACTGATATAGAGAATGTTTCATGAATAATAGAAAATCAGTTCATAGAAGGCATTTTAAAAATTACCCTCATCTCTCAGATTAGATTATAAAGTTCATTTTCTCGAAGAAAGACTCTGCGGAGAGAGGATTCGTCGTTACCCAACACCTCTTTCAGAGAGTCGGAGAGGTGATGCCTTCTCCCAATACCATTTAAATTATTGCAGTGCATGAGAACATTCTATACGGTAAGGCCTGTTCATTTCTCGCAAATGCGGAGTGGGTCACAACGCGATAAGATGTCCTTGTAAGAAATGGCAGTGCCCGATCCGAAGGTGAATGAAAATTACCTCCTCGCGCCTTGAGCCACGCATGATGACCAGGTATTTATGGAGTTCTTGATCCTTGTGAGTTTGAAATAAGAATTCTGTCACTCTTTTTGCCATGCACGATGTAACTTGTTAATGTTAATGATAAGAGTAACTTATTCATGTTACTCTATTAACCCTCCAGCGGGCGCGATGTCGTAAATTTTACAACAGCAGTTTTCTTGAATATGCTATCAACTCATTGTTGCCAAGGACTTCTACGTTCTTGATATTACTCGCAGATATCTTTAATTATGCTTATCTTCAGCCATTGTTTAGTTTGCACGCGAGATTCAGTTTCTGTAACGCTTTGTTCGATGTAAGGTATAGTGTCGTAAATTTTACGTTGCGCGCCTGCTGGTATTATAAAGTTGTCAAATTTTGTGGAAAATGTCCAGGGAAAGTATTCATGTGACTGAAATTCAGCGTATTCTTCAAGAACTGTCGGTTGACCAAGTTGATCATGAATTGGATAGTGATAGTGATCTGAGTGTTGAAAATATAGAAGAACATCAGCATGATAGTGCATCGGAACAAAGAGCTTTCTGACACTGAATATGAAAGCTCATGTGAAAGCTATTTAATACTTATATAACATACGTAATATATAGAATATATGTTCTATATCATTCAAAGATATTACACAGCGAGATAAGATCGCGTAATTCTACATTTTCTTGATTTTATTCTAGAGTCAACGAATGTCGTAAAATTTACGACACGCGTCTGCTGGTGAGAAACTTTTGCGCGCGCCCGCTCGAAAGTTAATGTTACTGTGTTTAAAAAAAAATCATCTGTTACAGAATCAGTGGTGCTTAGATATAGTACAAACTTACTCGTACAATCTATGTTATAATTGTAACTCACATATTATACCAATATTAAGGGGATAATACTAAAGTTAGAAGTTTTCAGCTTTCATGATTTTTCGGGAGAGGTTGTGATCAATTCCACAATTTATTATAATTTTTAGCGATTTTAACTACGTGAACGCAATTACAAGGCAGTACTGTCGAAAAGCTTGAACGTCAGTGTACCTTTATTCGCCAGTGTAAACAATGTTTCGTTTCTGAGTGCTATACATGTCGAGTTTTGTACCAAGAAAAGAGTATTTGCGGGGAATTTTATTGCACTACTTTATTCAGAAGAAATCTGCAGCTGAAGCACACAGAATTCATGTTCAGATTTACCGTGAACATGCTCTGTCGAAAGCGACATGCAGAGATTGGTTTCGATGCTTCAAAAATATTGCTTTTGATCTTTGAGATAAAGAACTCTCTGGAGCACCGAAAACTTTAAAGACGAAGAGTTGGAGGCATTACTTAATGAAGACGCATGTCAGACGCTATCTGATATCGCAAACCCATTTGAAGGCATTAGGAATGATCCAGAAGCAAGGGCATTGCGTGCCGAATGAGTTTAAATCGAGAGACGTCGAAAGGCGTTACCTCACGTGTGAAATGCTGCTTCAACAGCAGAGAAGAAAAGGTTGTTTGCATCGTATCGTGACTGGCGATGAAAAGTGGATACAGTACAACAAACCTAAGGGTAAAAGATCGCGGGGTAAGACGGCCACGCATCGACATCTTGCGTAAAGCCAAATAACCATGATTTGAAGCTTCTCCTCTGCATTTGAGGGGGCATCAGCTGGGTGCAATTTATTATGAGCTTCTCAAACCAAACGAAACTATCACGGAATAGTAGGAAATGGTGTGGCATTTACGATGCTATCATCGAAATCAATATTTGATGTAGGCTCCTCATCGTAACTGTTTATTTTGGCATAAAGCTTTTTCGGCCGCATTGCGGCCATCTTCAGTGCTCTTAGAGGCGGCTGTGGGCCTCAGTCCAGACAAGACAGCCTTCACGGAATCACGGAATATCTCTATCGACTGCACTTGATGCGCTTGAGCCGATCGAAAAAAAAAACGACCACTTTACGAGCAGAGATAACACAAGGTGACTTTGTTACACGACAACTCTCGGCTACATGGTGCAAAACCGGTGAAAACCTACTAGAAAACATTTAAATAAGAAGTCCTGCCCACCGGCTGTATTCACCAGACATCGCCCCTTCAGTTTATCACGTATTCCGTTCAATGGCACATGGTCTAGCGCAGCAGCGCTTCCATTCATACGAAGATACCAAAAACGGGTTGATACTTGGATAGTCGCAAAAGACATTGTTTTTGCGATGTGGAATTTTTCTGCTGTCAGAAAATTGGGCAAACGTAGTGGCTAGTGATGGGCTATACTTTGAGTGGTATATTGTATACCACATGCTATAATAATAAAGCTTTAGTTTTCACACAAAAAACAGCAATAACTTATTCAAGCATCTTATAATTTATTGAAAAAATGTCTGGTCAGTATTATTAGCAATAAAATAATAGAGTTTGATTGAATTGGAAGTGATTGTTTAGATACTTTGGGGTTTAATAAACTAAATATAGCTCTCTGAATGTTGCGCTACGAAAAGTAAAACATTTCGAAATTTCATCCACAAGAAGTCTTCACAGATTCTATTTATTGGAACAGAGTACTGCAATCACTTTCATTAATCGTCAGTCATGTAACATTGAGTTTCCAATGCGTATATTGGCGTATATACTGATATATTTGTGTATATTACATTATATTACAGTATCAGTACAATATAACACTGATACTGCATCCTGAGATGCAGACTTTTTGCAGTATTTGGCGTTCGAAGAGACTGGCAAATTTGTAACGCTTTTTGGATATGTTGATATTACGAGGCATTCTAAACTAGTGAAAACGAGAAAGAACTGATTATCAGAAACAATTTCACAATTGTGAGATTGAACTTGCAATTATCGTCGCACGAAGATTGAAGATGTCTTGTGTAAAACAGAAACCTTGCCTGTAACCTACTCTGTTGTCAGTGAACAATGTATTAATTTATCTTTACTTCTTTGTATACGTAATACATACATACAGAATGATACACGTAGTACAAGATATATTACTTGTATGATTGTCTATAGATAGTTATATAATGCTATGGTAATTAGATTTTGAAATTTCAACGGAAATGCACGTTCATGGGTCTTCTGTTATAAAAAAAGAGTGGTTTTATCAAATGTCCGACCGTCTGTTCGCGTGTCTGTCTGTCTGTCTATCAGTGAACAACACTAGTGCCTAAACCATTCGTAGGGTACGTAGGATTTTTGCCAAAATGAACATTGCTTGATCGATCTGTCTCAACTCGAGATCCTACAAATTTTACTTTCCCGTATACGTACGTATACACGGAGAAAGATATGTAACGCTGCGCGAAAAAATGGCCAAGTTTCGGCGGAAAAAAATAATTGCCGGGCCGTGAAAACGAAAAAAGAGATAAAACCAGTTGCTAAATTAAGAAAAAAAATCCCCTAACACGTGGTGTAGCCAGAAACCCTGTATTCTAGGTCCTTGATACCGAAAAAACCAATTGAAAGGAAAACGTCCGTCTGTCCGTCTGTCTGTGAACACTGCTAGCGCTTAAAGCAGCGCGCCCACTATGGGCTCCCGGCACAGCGCGGAAGCGGAAGCTCCCGGCACAGCGCGGCTCGGCCCCGCTCAGCTCGGCCTCTGACTCACCCATTATGGCCGGTCTCTCCGGGCCCTTCCCGGCCGGGCCCTTCCCGGCCCAGCCCGGCACAGCATGGTTTGTTTGTAAATATGGTGTAAACAATTATTGCTGAACTTTTCACATTCTTTCTGTCTTTAAAATTTACCATGCAATAATGTTTATGAATATCTTTTACATTACGCGAAAGAAAAAATAATGATTTAATGCACCAACAAATGTTTGATGAATTTTACAAAATAATAATAATAATAATAATAATAATAATAATAATAATTTTAAATGAAAAAGAACTCCATAAACGATAAAGTATATTAATTATAAAGTATAATTATAATAAACTCGATAAAGTATATTAATTTGTTACAAAAATTGCCACAACGTATTTTAGAAAATATGAAATAATTGTAGGTGACGACATTGCCAACAATATTGTTTATTTAAATAGAACCTTTCGATGACTTAGCCATCATCATCAGTTTCTAGTACAAGAAATATAAACAAAAAATTAAAACATGAGTCAAAACCAAAACAATAAGTTTCGAATATCTATGCAAGGACTTGAATTGAACATGTGCGATTTTGTATCAGAGAAAAACACTTCCACTTTATTGCATTGATTCACAATTACTGTAATATTGAATGATTTAACGCCCCCTTTTTATTTTCTTTTATTTCATAAAATGTTAATTCGGTTTTAAAATTATTAGTAATCTTTGAATCCTAATGTTTTGTTTTTGACTCGTGTTTTAATTGTTTGTTTATATTTCTTGTAGTAGAAACTGATGATTATGGCAAAGCCGTTCAAAGCTGCTATTCAAACAAACAATATTGTTGGCAACGATAATACCTGTAATTATTTCGTTTTAAATGCCAATGACAATTTATTGCAAAACCAAATAAATGTTTTGCTTTTTGTAATCCATGTAAATAAGTTGTTTATAATCAAGTGAGACTATTTCTTAAATATTAAAGACAGACAGTAAATGCAAAAATATAATCAAGCAATAGTTCTTACACAGGCAGTTCTGGAAAGTTTCAGAAATTTGTTGCCACGCATTGTCCTTCTTCCTGTTATCATGATACCCTGAATTACTAGGATCATATAAAAATGGGTACTCTCTAACTGCTTCTATTAGCATTTCGTCAGAACTCATTTTAACAAAGTTCATGAAGTTCACCAATTTCACAAATGACCTGCACGTCAGGGCGCCGAAGAAAACACTTCGCGCCAGCCGCCCGCCCCAGCCGGCCGGGGCCGTCCGCCCCGACCGCCCCGACCGCCCCGACCGCCCCGACCGCCCCGACCGCCCCGACCGCCCCGACCGCCCCGACCGCCCGACCGCCCCGACCGCCCCGACCGCCCCGACCGCCCCGACCGCCCCGACCGCCCCGACCGCCCCGACCGCCCCGACCGCCCCGACCGCCCCGACCGCCCCGACCGCCCCGACCGCCCCGACCGCCCCGACCGCCCCGACCGCCCCGACCGCCCCGACCGCCCCGACCGCCCCGACCGCCCCGACCGCCCCGACCGCCCCGACCGCCCCGACCGCCCCGACCGCCCCGACCGCCCCGACCGCCCCGACCGCCCCGACCGCCCCGACCGCCCCGACCGCCCCGACCGCCCGACCGCCCCGACCGCCCGACCGCCCCGACCGCCCCGACCGCCCCGACCGCCCCGACCGCCCCGACCGCCCCGACCGCCCCGACCGCCCCGACCGCCCCGACCGCCCCGACCGCCCCGACCGCCCCCGACCGCCCCGACCGCCCCGACCGCCCCGACCGCCCCGACCGCCCCGACCGCCCCGACCGCCCCGACCGCCCCGACCGCCCCGACCGCCCCGACCGCCCCGACCGCCCCGACCGCCCCGACCGCCCCGACCGCCCCGACCGCCCCGACCGCCCCGACCGCCCCGACCGCCCCGACCGCCCCGACCGGATTTTATTCTCGGGGAGGCATTCCGGGCCGAGCGGGTCGGTGCCCAGCGGAACCGAACGGAGCTGGCAGGTAGCAGTGGGAGACCCCCAGTTGTAAACCACGCAAAAGATTTCGGTCGGGTCTGTCCCGCGCCGCGCCGAGCCGGGCGGGGCGGCGCGATGCCGTTCAAATGGGCTACCTGCTTAAACCAAACATACGATTTCTTCCAAAATAGATATTCCCCGGTCGATCTAGTTTTAGTCGAATCTTTGAGATTTTGAAAAAGATTCTTCAAAATTTAGGGGTACTTTATATGAAGCCCCCCGGGGATTTTCAAAATTTTCTCAAAAACGGTTCCAAATTTTTTCTTTAAATTTCTTGTATGAATAGAGTAAAATACACTTATTAACAAGGCATAGATCCGATTTTCACGGATAACTCTGAATTTTCGAAAATTGTGAAAGTTTGAATTTTTCGGCGTCTTTCTCCAACTACAAAATTGAAGATAGAGATTTTTTCTGCAAATAAAATTTGTTTTGCGTATTGAGTTCTTTCATAAAGGTCATGTAAATGTTTTTCAAACTTTTAGTGGCTTTCGTGCAATATTGCGTGCAATATGTGCAGTTTTTTAAAAATTACAAAAACAAGATTTTCTCAGAAACGGCTCCAAATTTTTTCTTTAAACTTTTCGTAGGGATAGTGGTAAATGTACTCTATCAGATGACATAAAATCCATATTGCTCAATAGCTTGTTGTTTTCAAAAATTACAAAAATGTAAATTTTTTCATTTGTTTCTCACGTCGATAATATTTACATTAACGGCGATTTTTTCACATTATTATATTTACGATTACACGTGCTTTAAATAATTTCAAGTGAAGTTTCTCGAAAACAACCGTTTTCTGTTTAAAGTAGCTCAAAAATTTGCATTTTCAGAAACGCTCAAACGTGATTTTCTCATATACAGCTGCAAATTTTTTCTTCAAACGTTTGGAACGGATAGTGCTAATTACACTCTTTAGTATAGCGTAATGTTTATTTTGAGTTATTTTTTGTTTTTTCAAAAATTACATAATTGTAATTTTTTGAAAGATTCCTCACATCTTTAATATGCGCATTACCAGCAATTTGTAATGATTATTATATTTGTGAGTGTATGTGCTTCAAATAACTTCAAATAAAGTATTTTGAAAACTCAAACATTTTCTGTGAAAATGAGCTTCAAATTTCGCATTTTTAGTAGCGCTAAAACGCAATTTTCTTAAAAACGGCTGATATTTTTAAAAGAAAATTGCCATTTAGGACTAGGTTTTTGTGTTCTTTAATATTCAAAAATTAATATCTTTGTTCTACCAATAGGAAAGCGAAATATTAAGAAAATGACAAAAAAATGTGCTTTTGGCGGTGATAGATGGCAGCTGGCAAGAAAGAGTATGTGGCAATTCCAAATAGCTAGCGAGTACTCAAGGAAATAGATAACTTATACGGGAAAGTCTGTGCAATTCTGTAACACCACTAGTTGAAAGAATTCTTTAAATTTCGGGGTGCTTCATTAAAAAACTTCCGAACATTTTCAAGTTTTCTCAAAAGTGACTCCCCTTTTTTTCTTGACAATTCTTCTAAGAATAGAGTGAAATACAGTGATGAAAATGGCAGAGATCTATTTTGATGGTTATCTTTCAATTTTCGAAAATTATCAACGATTGAATTCTTGCGGCGTGTACCTACAAAGTGGAAGATGGAGTTTTCTGGATGAAATTAGTACTTCACAAACAGTACTTAATAACTATTATGTAATACTTTGAAAATGTTTGTAGTTATCGTGCAATTTTAACAGAAATGCGAGAAATATCAACACGTTAAAAGAACACATTTTTCTCAAGAAAGATCCGAAATTTTTGGCTTAAACAATCTGTACGATGGTGCGAAATTTACTAAAAAAATGTGTCTTTAATGACATTTTGATGCATTATTTTGCTTTTTGTAAAAGTATCCAAATATAATTTTCTGATACATTTCCCACGTTGTTAATATTTACGTATATTACGAGAGATTTTAATACATCACTGCATTCCTGCGCATAGCTGGTGCGTAACGGCTCTTAAAAACCAGAGAGAGAGAGAGAGGGAGTTTTTTAAAGACAGTACTTCACTGACAACATTCTTATGCAATTCCATAATTCAATCCATAATTTTATTTTGGGAGTAGTTTGGGTGAAACAGAATTAATGTAACACCCTCAAAACTTTTTTCTTTTTTTTTCAATTTTCCGTGATCGAATGCAGTGAATTGCTATTGATTGATTGTTTAGTGTTTTCGGACCTGTTATCTACAATGTAAGTGTACCGTATGATATATCTTGGAAGGTGAAACAGTAAAAAATTGTATAGAATCTTCTAGTCGTTTTGACACATTTTTCAGACATTATTTCTCTACCTGTGATGTTTGACTTATGGTTTTGACTTTTGAGTTTTTCTTCCTCAAAAACTTAGCTTAGCCGAAACAGATAGGTAAGCGAACCGCTAACGTCGCGGTCGTAACTTAATGAATTCGAATCGTATCCGGGAAATTTTATTTCTTTCCATATTAGTAATAACAAAGTGTAAGATTCAAGCAAGGGACAAATTTCAGCCAGAAAATTTGACAAAATTTTTAGGCACAGAGAGACTCATTGATAACAAAGAAAAAAGTCGTTAATAACAAAGAAAATAATATTAGGTTCGGAAAGGAAACGATCGTAGTGGTATAACCCCCCAAAAAGGCCTATGAAAATGAAAATAAAGGGAAGTAAATGATCTTGTGAACAAGTAGTTGATTAACGTCCGCACAAAAAACTTTCCATTTTGTGTTGCAAGTATGATAAAATGTTTTTTTCTCGCAAAAGAAGGAAATGCTTAGAAGATTATCGACATTGTTATTTGGAATTGTTTTTCATTTCTCATCAACAAAAAAAACTGGCGAGCTATTGCCAGTCTCTAACGCGCGTTCCTCCGTTCACAAGGCTTTCTTCTAAGCCGTTAGCCTAACAAGTATTCCTTTTTTGCAATGACTTTATTTATGGGACTGAAATGGGACTTGTATCTGAAAATTTATTGAACTTTTGCATTGGTACAACTTAAAATATTAAATAAATTACCCCTATGTGATAATAAGAATGCAGTTCAATTTACGTGACTCTATAGAATAATACAGTCGACTTATAAATATTTCAGTTCAGCGTTACATTATAATTCTCGCTGGCAGTCGCTTGGCTCTCAGACTCACTGAGCTGAGGCGGTATCTTTACCTGCCCTGCGGGCAAGATGAGATAAGGAGATGTGATAAGAACTAAAACTCCCTGACAATTTTCGACTGTCACTGTTCGACTGTCAAAAATTCAGAATTCACTTGCGGCAAGAAATAACTAGAAATCTATGAAATATTTATAGACGTCAAGAAAATCACTTACAGTCACTCAATTTCATCTCCAACTGCTCACCCCTTATAATCTAATACAAAAATATCTATTTTCTCGTATTATTGGTAATGGATTAGTAATACATTACAACTTTTTCCCTAATAGCACTTCATCCTTATCTTCAAAACTCTTAACGAGACGACGAACGAGATTGTAAAAAATCATACCTTAAATTATTGAAAATCGAAAAGTTTTCATAAAAATCTCGTGGCTTCCTCTGCAACTCCTGGGGCTACGTACTCTTCTTCACTTGACGTTTTCACTTCACTGTCTGTTTCAGTTGAGTCACTAAGATCTGCATTGGGCATTTTGGATATTTTGTGACGACACAGAACGCATATTGCTTCTCCTACCACTAAATTTGATATTTTCTTCCGCATCGCCTCTGTTATCTTTCTCTTACCCACCCGACTTTTGTGCTTCTCAAGTCCGAATGGATTGCAGCACTAAAGCCTGTTAAACGTATTCACAATCTTTGGCAATTTCTTTCAGGATGTATCATTGAACTGTAACACGCGAAAACTAAGCCTGTAAACTGGTGTCAGGATCCCTTCGAAGGCATCGATGGATATCCCTAGGGAATGAACTTGGCGGTGCCTGCGTACGACCATGCCTCACCCCCCGCTGGGCAAGGGCACGCGACTTTCAACCTTAAGAGTAAAATGTGCGTATACTTTTTATTTAATAACTTACGCATTTTTTAAGATTCCATCGCGACAGTTTGCAGAATGGTTAGTTATTGGTTCTTCTTGCAGTGTGTAAAATATGAAAGAGAAGAAAATATTACTTTTGAAGAAAAATGTATCTGTTTAATTTATTAGCATTTTTTATTATAAATAAATACCTCAATCCTTAATATATTATCAACTGCTTAAAATATGATCATTTATCTTCAAAACAGTGTGCCCGTTTTTAAAGTTTTATTCATTTTATGATCGTTATAATTATTTTCATTATTGAGTGTGTGTCATCGTCCATGTTTAACCCGTAATTGTTGCTAAACTGCTCAAGATATTAATTCCATAAATTGTCTTTTAACTGTTCATCATTAGTAGATTAATGTAATAAAATATGAAAAAAATCTGAGACTCACTGTCAGAAAACCTGAAATTTTGCATGGAATGACCCATAAAGGATCGGACTTTACCCTTCTACAAAATTCTTTAAGTCAATTCTAATATTAATTATAAAAAAATTAAAATATTTAAAAAGTATACTTTATGTGTCAATAAATGGTGGAGGAGAAGAGAAGAGGATGGGAGGAAATCGAAAAGAGTGCCTAGACTGAAGAGATAAGGAACAAACGAGTGTGATGGTTTACAACAAGTTAAACAGATTCAGTGGAACAATAAGGACGAACGAGAGCACCCATGAGGAAAACAAAGGAATAAAATGGCGAGTGATAATTAATGTAAATATAAGAGAAAACAGACTGATTAATAAAGGGAAATAGTAGAATTAGTGGCAAACGGAATAGCAAATGGACACGGGAGTAATTTCCGTGGGTAGATAATTTACGAAAAGAATCTAAGGATTGATAGTCAAGGAAAAATTAAATAAAATGCTTGGATGGTATTAGCCAACTAGAAATGATAATGCGTGCGAGGAAGGGTGAACTTGGGTGATGGAACTAACGAGAAACGGAATTGCATATTGTACTGCGCATCGTGTGAAAACAGAAGAATAGCGTGTGTTTTCATCAGACGGGACAGAACGTATTCGGACTCGATGACGACCCGAGATAATAGAAAGTTCTCCGAGCTAGTAGACATAACGATCGGGTAAATGAAGGACAGTAGATATTTTATTAGTGTAACGAAATATAAAACGTGTGTGGAAATGAAGATGATCCGACAAAATTGGACCAGGGTGAAAATAGAAATTTAGAATGGACGCGAGAGCGATGGCCAAGAATCCTGACTCGTAAAGGAAAGTTATGAAATCGAACGTGTAAATTTAAATAATGTAAGAAGACCAAGTTCTGGATATAGATTTAAGTAAATTTATAATTAAAATAATAATAGGTAATGGCCATGCATGTAAGGGAGGAGTAACGAAAATTATTAAAATAACGATAGGGGTGTTATTGTTATTGTTTTTGAGAGCTGTCATTTGATATGCTATGAATGTTTTCTTTCTTCTGTTTATGTGAATCAGCAAAACCCGAAATTAGTATAATGTTACTTGATTTTTGAAGGAAGTATTGTTACTAATATTTTTGGTAGGAAAAGTTCCTGGATCTCAAATAGGAGTATCTCTTACGTAAATAATCGTAATCGAGAATCTGTACAGATCGTCTTGTCACACCCACGAACAATCTCACGGTGGTATGTCACGGTGATATGGCACAATCTCACGACCTTGGTATGTAAAAAGGCCGATTATCATATCCTTAGCCAAATAGTGGCATATAAAGTTAGTATATTAATGTTATATATATTTCGGGGGTACTACGAGAAAAATTCACCAGAGGCCGGCTGAGGCAAGACAGGAATCGAAGATGTACGTAAAGTAAATAAATAAATTTCGAAAATATTATTGTAAATTCTTAGTGTAATTTACAATCTAGTAGATATAAATGAAATTATCAAGGTAAAATTAGTGGTATACAGCAAATAGTATTAACATTTGGTATTGTTTAGTTTTTTAAATACATACATTATACATTTTTTTATCAGCGGGAGAGGCAGCCATTTTGATTTTTAATATACAAAGTAATTATGCATAATGGAGATGCGTAGCAAGACAATATAAAAGAAAGTGGAACAGGAAGATAGGGGACACAGTTTATGACGCCAGTGAGTGTGAAAATAATGAGGAAAATTTAAATCTAAATATAGAAGTAGAGCAAGAAAAGAGTTCGAGCAGTGCAAGTCGCCGCGGAAGATAGCGGCAGTATGGCAACGCCGCCAACTATCGGTATGTTTACCCCTTGGATGCAAATTCTCTTCAGTTAATTTTGAATATATTAGAAGAAAATAAGAGGGGGAATAAAGAAATAAATTCTGCACAAACGTTTTGAGGAAATAAAGAAACTGTTATTAGTTCAACAGGGATGAAATGAAAATGCGAAATTAGATGAAAATAATGCTAATCTAGCAGAGTGCAGTGACTACTTTGTACACCCCAGCTGCTAGCAGCCAACCAGCTTCCCTCCCCCACGTCTGTACCCCACCAATTTTTTTGTCTACTGTAATTATGCCAAGGTTGGTATTGGCCAACCGTTTTCAATAACCTGCTTCTTTTCGAGTAATTGTCTCAGTGAAAATGGTCTTCTCAAAATAACATCAATTATACACTCACTGGAAGATGTATTACACACAATTATTCCCAAATACCCATTAGATTAGAAAAAGCACTTATTACTATACTGCAAAGTTACTACAAACCCTCACGAAATTGAGGATAAACAGAACAGTATGTCACAAACACTGCAGTTGTTTTCAATTGCGTCATGCTTTATCGTGCCACGCACACAGATCCTCTGAAAAGAGTACGTTGTGCTATTTAAAAATTCGGAGATTTTAATCATCTCATCACGTGTGAGTCAGGACTTCCCTTCGTCAGAAAAATTAACAAAATCTCAACTGAACATTCTGCTTTACTCTCCTTACTGTGGTAGAGAGAAATATGTCCCGCACAAGATTTCAGCGCTGGGGTCAGGGCAATACAGCCGCAATCGCCGCCGCAAAGATCGCATTGCAATATTTTTACTTTCCTGTATGCGTACGTATACACGGAGTGATATACGTAGTATAGGGAAAGTTATGTAATGCTGCGCGAAAAATGGCCAATTTTCGGCGGAAAAAATTAATTGCCGGGCCGTGAAAACGAAGAAGTGGATAAAACCAGTTGCTAAATTAAGAAAAAAAATCCCCTAGCATGTGGTGCAGCCAGGAACCCTGTTTTCTAGGTCCTTGATACCGAAAACCCAATTGAAAGGAAAACGTCCGTCCGTCCGTCCGTCCGTCCGTCCGTCCGTCCGTCCGTCCGTCCGTCCGTCCGTCCGTCCGTCCGTCCGTCCGTCCGTCCGTCCGTCCGTCCGTCCGTCCGTCCGTCCGTCCGTCCGTCCGTCCGTCCGTCCGTCCGTCCGTCCGTCCGTCCGTCCGTCCGTCCGTCCGTCCGTCCGTCCGTCCGTCCGTCCGTCCGTCCGTCCGTCCGTCCGTCCGTCCGTCCGTCCGTCCGTCCGTCCGTCCGTCCGTCCGTCCGTCCGTCCGTCCGTCCGTCCGTCCGTCCGTCCGTCCGTCCGTCCGTCCGTCCGTCCGTCCGTCCGTCCGTCCGTCCGTCCGTCCGTCCGTCCGTCCGTCCGTCCGTCCGTCCGTCCGTCCGTCCGTCCGTCCGTCCGTCCGTCCGTCCGTCCGTCCGTCCGTCCGTCCGTCCGTCCGTCCGTCCGTCCGTCCGTCCGTCCGTCCGTCCGTCCGTCCGTCCGTCCGTCCGTCCGTCTGTGTGTGAACACTGCTAGCGCCTAAACCATACGTACGATTTCTTCCAAAATGGATATTCCCCGGTCGATCTGATCCTAGTCGAAGCTTTGAGATTTTCGAAACGATTCTTCAAAACTTGGGGGTACTTTATATGAAGCGCCCCGGGGATTTTCAAAATTTTCTCAAAAACGGCTCCAAATTTTTTCTTTAAATTTCTTGTATGAATAGAGCAAAATACACTTATTAACATGGCATAGGTCCGATTTTCACGTATAGCTCTGAATTTTCGAAAATTGTGAAAGTTTGATTTTTTTCGGCGTCTTACTCCAACTTCAAAATTGAAGATAGAGATTTTTCCTTCAAATAAAATTTTTTCTTGATAGTGAGTTCTTTCTTTAAGGTCATGTACATTTTTTTGAAAATTTTAGTAGTTTTCGCTCAATATTGCGCGCAATATGTGCAATTTTCAAAAATTGATTTTCTTAAAAACGGCTCCAAATTTTTTCTTTAACATTTGGCGAAGATAATGCTACAAGTATCAGGTAACATAAACTTCATACTGGTCTACACGTTGGTTTTTTCAAAAATTACAAAAATGTAAATTTTTTTATTTGTCTCTCACGCCGTCAAAATTTACATTATAGATGTGTTTAATTCTTTACACATATGCTTCAAAGTATCTCCAATGATGGTTTTTGAAATGTCTATAAGTGGTCCATAATAAAGGAACAAAATTGGCAAATTTTCTGAAATGTTCGAACGAAATTTTCTCAAATACTATTGAAAATTTTTCGCCGAAATTCTGAACAATGAAAAAAATTCCGTTCTCTCCCGTATCCCAGAAGCTTGATTTCGGCCACGATATTTGGGGCCCAAAAATCAAAATAATGATGAAAAATGTAGGTGTTGTATAATCACACACAAAATGAAAAGTAAGCATTGCACTTAAACGAAAAGTAAACCATCGCGTGCATTGAAAAGTTTTCTAAATATTTTGTTTTATAACGTTTTCTCGAATTGTTGTAAAGATTCCCGCAAATGTGATTTTTTCCACCTGTTGTATTCGATCAAAGAGGGACAGTGATTTTGAAATTGAATTGGTTACCATGACAAGAAAGTTGTTATTAAACAATGTGTGTTTATTTCTCGATTCAGAAAATGAACACGGTAGATTTATCTCTGAAATTTGGAATTAAAAATAAGTTAAATGATCACAGCTTTCGATGGCTAAGCCATGGTGATGGCTAAGCCATCGAAAGCTGCTCTTAAAATAAATAACATTGTTGGCAATGACAACACCTGTGATCATTTAATTTTAAATGCCAACGACATTTCACCACTAAACCAATATTAAAAATAAGTATATGTGTGTGTATCAGTCAAAATACATATTAGTGTTGTGGATTTAGGGTCATCGTAGTGTATTACTTAATTTGTGAGTTTATTTCATGTGTATTTTTCGAAAAAATTTATTACTGAAATCCTTCGCTTGCTGTTTGTGCCGAAAGTCAAAGAAGTTCGTAATTATTTGGCAATTTTACGTAAATTTGACAATGAATGATAAAACTATAATTTGCATTTATAATTTTTTATTTGTAGTTAAAATATTTTGTTTAGTCATGCTATTGCTTTCTCTGTTTCAAAGTATTTGAAGTAATGTTCATTTGTGGTAATATTTATATTAGTGGCGATTTGTTCTCATTATTGCATTTACGAGGACATTTGCTTTCAATAATGTCTAGTAAATTTTCTCGAGAACTCAACCGTTTTCTGTAAAAACTAGTTCAAAATTTCGCATTTTCAGAAACACTCCAACACAATTTTCTGAAAAATTGTTCCAATTTTTCTTCAACCTTTTCGAACGGATAGTGCTCATTGCACTCTTTAATATGACCTAAAGTTAAATTTGGAGTATTATGTTTTTGCAAAAATTATATAAATGTAATTTTTTTGAATGTTCTCTCACATCGTTAATTTGCACATTTCCAGCAAATTGTAAACACTATTGTATTTGTAGATTAATGTTCTTCAAATAACTTCAAATGAAGTGTTACGAAAACTCAAACATGTTCTGTGAAAAAGAGCTTCAAGTTTCGCATTTTTAGTACCGCTTAAACGCTATATTCTTAAAAACGGCTACAAGTTTTTCTAAGAAAATTTCCATTTAGGAAGAAGTTTAGTGTTCTTTAATATTCTAAACATTAATATTTCCGTTCTACCATTAGGAAACTGAAAAGTCAAGAAAATGTCAAAAAAAATATACTGAGGAAGGAAATAGATGGCAGCTGGCACGAGTATGTGGCAATTCCGAATATCTAGCCCAGACCCAAGGAAATAGAAAACTAATACGGGAAAGTCTGTGCCATTCTGTAGCACCACGAGTTTAAATAATTTGTTTTGAAAAATCTTTAAATAGTGTTTGTTAAATAATGTTTAAAAAATGTTTAAATAATAGCTTGTTTTGAAAAATCTTTGATTTCTAAGGACATTCATTGGATGAAAACATCATAAGTAGTGAATTCTGTTTTAAAAAGAGTTCATTTTTAAGGTTTTTCGAAGTTGAAAATGAAACTATTTTTACTTTAAGTCATTTTGTCAACTAAAATGGGAGTGATATCTGTTAAAATAATGTTTTGGAAAGTCAGTTCGTTTTCTGAAATAACTGACTTAAAAGAGTCAAAGTTGAATTTATTCTTCATAAATTGTGTTAATACACTATTAAAGATATTATCCATTAATATTACTGACATTAATTTTTCAAGTAGTTTGAATTTAACACATTAATACTTAGGGTCAATACTACATTATTTAGAGAGAGACGTTCATAACGTTATGTTTATCACCGATAGAGTTAATAGGACTATTAACATCCAATCAGTTAATAATATAGGTTCAATTGAATGTACATCAAGGTTATCTAAAAATGTTTGGGAAAAAATAGTACCGCGAATGCTGTAGGTTATTTGGATAACACATGATGTTTTACTATTGCTTCACAGTCTCATAGTATTTTATTTTCTACCAAAAACAGTTATATGATAGGCTTGTTTTATGATGGGAAAATAATATGATGGAAATTATATGATTTCATGTTACTTAATTTAATAATGTGATTGAAACTAAGGCGTATGAGAGCGTAAAGAATAAATATTTGCTTTCCCAAGCCTTATGGCTCGAGATTAACTTCACCGCCAACAAATAACGATGGGATTCACTACACGAAATAATTATGTCATTCTTTCCAAGGTAAAATATTTTGATTGTACTGTTGGGTATTAATACATTCATTGTGTTACCAATTCAGAGATTTTTTTTCGGTAATGATTATCGCGATAATGTTAACATTTTTAAAATAATAATAATGAACTAATACTGAAAGCATTCAAAAAGCAAATAAATAAATAAATAAATAAAAATGTTAGAAAAAATTATTTACATTCGCAATAACAGTTAAAATCAAATGTTTTGGATTCTTCACTTAGCTTACTAATTATGAAGGTTCCAGTTATGCATTTACTCCCTCCTCGATGAATGTAGATGATATATTCCACAAGAAGGAAGCTGAAGAGTCACGAAAATCTATTTTCAATGACGATGATTTCGACCCTTTCAACACTTCACGTCTAACACATAACACACAGGTTCTTTCACTCACAATGGCTCAACGCAAACTGTACTTTCTTAACTCGTACCAATCCCTGTTACGTCACTTTCCAACCCCAGCCTCCACACCTACCCCTCCTAAGCAATATTCCCCTTCTGCAAACTTTTTCTTGACCTTTCTACTACATACTCTTGCTTCTCCCAGAAGGACAAACTGTGTCGACACCAAAATGAATAAACTTAGCTCGTAGCTACTTCGAGTTAAATGCTAAAGAAAGCCCAGAGGGGAAAGATAGAACCTACGTTGGTTGACCGTCATAAGTCATATTTTGAACATTGTTTAATATGCATTTACTACGTTCGTGTAAACAAATAATTTATTCTTAAAACAACTCTTATAGAGATATTTCAATGAAATCACTATTTCCATCATAAATCAATAAACATACATTGATACATCGATTTTCTAGAAATTAAAGTAGGGTAAACGGTACAAGTGACTCCCCCCCGGTGATTGGCCACTTAAATTATAATTTGAATTACCGCTTGTTCCTAATATCGTGTTCTAATATTTTGCTTGAAAAAGACGTGAAGGGACGCCTTTTACTTTCCCGTATACATACGTATATAATAAGTATAGGGAGTATTATACGTAGTATAAGGAAAGTTGTTTAATTCTGCGCAAAACAAAACACGAATTTTCGTCAGAAAAAATAAATTGCCGCGCCCTAATAACGAAAAAGTGGATAAAACCAGTTGCTAAATTAAGAAAAAAACCCTAACATGTGGTGAAGCCAGAATCCCTGTTTTGTGGGTCCTTGACACCGAAAAACCTATTGAAAGCAAAACATCCGTCCGTCTGTCCATTTGTAAACACTACTAGCGCATAAACCATACGCAGATTTTTTTTTCAAATTGAAGAAACCCTTGTGGATCTGGCTTGAGTCGACACTTTGAGATTTTGAAAAAGATTCTGTAAAATTTGGGATGAATTTACATGAAGGTCCCCGGACATTTTCAAACTTTTCTCAAAACCGACTCAAAATTTTTTCTTTAAATTTCTGGTGAGAATAGAGTAAAATACACTTATTAAGGTGGCATAGGTCCGATTTTCACGTTTAACTCTGAATTTTCGAAAATTGCAAAGGTTTACTTTTTTTCGGTGTCTTCCTACGCCCACAAAATTGAAGATAGGGATTTTTCCTTCAAATAAAATTTGTTCTTCAATGTGAGTTCTTTCATTAAGAACATTTACATTATTTTGATAATTTTAGTAGTTTTCGCGTAATATTGCGTGCACTGTAGGCAATTTTTAAAAATTACAAAAACAAGATTTTCTCAAAAAAGGCTCTAAATTTTTTCTTTAAATTTTTGGTTAGGATAGTGCTTAATGTACTCTATGAGATGACATAAACGCCGTATTACTGTATTCTTTTGTTTTCTCAAATATTACAAATATTAATTTTTATGACTTGCCTCTAACGTCGTTAATATTTATATTAGCGGCGATTTGTTCACAGTATTTATTTATGAGTACATGTACTTTACATACTGTCATAGAAAGTTTCTTTAAAACACAACCATTTTTCATGAAAACCAGCTCAAAATTCTAGATTTTCAGAAACGCTCAAACGCAATTTTCTAAAAAATAGCTAAAATATCTTCTTCAAACTTTTCGAACGGATAGTGCTAATTGTACTCTTTAATATGATATCAAGTTCATTTTAGGGTATTTGTTTGTTTTTCAAAAATTATACAAATGTAATTTTTTTGAAAGATCTCTCACACCTTTAATATGCACATTTTTTGCAGTTGTAGGAAGAGCCCCAAAAAATCAAACTTTTGCAATTTTCGAATATTGAGAGTTAACCGAGAAAATCGGACGTATGACACTTTTATAAGTATATATTACACTATTCTCACAAGAAATTTAAAGAAAAATTTTGGAGCTGTTTTTGAGAAAACGTTGAAAATGTCCAGAGGGCATCATGTAAAGTTCCCCCAAAAATTAATGAATGTTTTTCAAAAGTGCAGATCTTAAACTCAGGCAGGATGGACAGAGATTTTTTCTATTTGAAACAAATCGTACGCATAGTTTAGACGCTAGTGTTGTTCACATACACCGGACGGAAAGGCGGAGGGAAGTTTTGCTTTCAATTCATTTTTCGGTATCAGGTGCCCACAAAAAAGAAATTCTGGCTACACCACGTGTTAGAGGATTTTTTTCTTAAATTAGCAACTGGAATTTATACACTTTTTTGTTAGCACGGCCTGGCAATAAATTTTGTCTTGAAATTTCGCCGTTTTTTCGCGCAGCATTACATAACTTTCCCTAATTACGTATATTACTCCGTATATACGTATGTATACGGAAAAGTAAAAAACGTAATTTGGGCGGTGATAGATAGCAGCTGGCACCAGTATGTGGTAATTCCGAATAGCTAGCACAGACCCAACGAAATAGAAAACTAGGAGTTAAACGGCAAAGTCTGTCCCCATCTGCAGCACCATTAGTTATATTGAAACTAACGTTCTCGATTATTTACCTTCAGATCATCGACCATTATCTTTCGATGTTTTCGTTTGCGTAAGTATATACGGAGTAATATATAATTGGGAAAGTTATCTAATGCTATGCGAAAAAACGGCAGATTTTTGACAGAAAAAAAATCATTGCCGGTCTCTGGTAACGAAAAAGTGGATAGAGTTCTAAATTAAGAAAAACAATCCTCTAACATGTGGTGTAGCCAGAATCCCTGTTTTGTGGGTCCTTGATACCGAAAAACCAATTGACGCCGAAACATCTGTCCGCCGTCCTTCCGTCCGTCCGTGCGTCTGTCCGTCCGTCCCTCCGTCCCTCCGTCCGTTCGTCTGTTTCTCAGTCCGTTTGTCCATCTGTAAACACCACTAGCGCCTAAACAATTCTTAATTTTTTTCCGAATTGAAGAAAACCCTTTCCATTTGACTCAAATCAAAGCTTTGAGATTTTGTAAAACATTCTTCAAAATTTGATGGTACTTTACATTAAGCCCCCCGGACATTGTCAACCTTTTCAAAAAAACGGTTCCACAACTTCTTTTCTTTAAATTTCTTCTAAGTATAGAGTGAAATACACTTATAAATGGTGTCATAGGTTCGATGTATACGGCTAATTCTGAATTTTCGAAATTGCAAAAGTTTGAATTTTTTCGGCGTCTTCCTACAACTACAAAATTAAAGATTGAGATTTTTCTTTCGAATGAAATTTGTTCTCCATACTGAGTTCTCTCTTTAAGGTCTGGTATATTTTTTGGAAATTTTAGGAGTTTTTGCGCCATACTGCGTGCAATATTTGCAATTTTAAAAAATTACAAAAATATTTTCTCAAAAAGGGCTCCACGTTTCTTCTTTAAACACTCTTGCTTAAACTTTCTCACTCATTGTATTATTCTTTCAACATTTCTCTAAACAAGTAGTGTACTTTTCCACAAAGGACAAATTTTCGACAGAGATATATTTAAAACACTAAATCATTAAGGAAAAGAAAAGAAAAAGAAAATTAAGCACAAAAACACTAATAGAACGAAGAGAAAGCTTGAAACCACAATACCAAAATTCAATTCTGAGAATTGAATATACAGAGCTCAACAAGCTAGTGAAATGTGAAATAAAGAAAGATTTAAGAGACCACAGAAACAGAATCATACAAGAAATAATGAAAACTTCCGAATCTATAAAGATAATAAAACGAGAGTTGAGTGAAGGGAAGAACTGGATGGAAGGAATATACACACAAGGAGGTTAGTTAATAACTAACAGAAATAAAATTATATCACAGGATACAGCTTTCTATGAGAATACCTACTGCAGTTCATTGGATAACTACAATTCAACAATGGAAGGAATAAATGATATGTTAAATGATCCTGCAGTTGGAAACAATGAATTGTCATCCTCCGTTATGTTGTATGAGGTCGAAGCAGCTCTGAAAGAACTCAAAATGGGGAAGGCTCCAGGAGAAGACCGGATGAAAATGGGATCAAAAGTGATATTGAAACCTTTCACTACTCTGTTTACCCTCATTCTTGAAAAAGAAGAAATGCCAAAAGAGTGGATCTTAAGTACTATCATCCTGATTCACAAAAAAGGAAACAGAAACGATATAAACAACTATAGACCAATAAGTTTATTGCCGTGTGTTTACAAACTATTCTCCAAAATAATCAACAGAAGAATCAGCAACGTCATCAATAAACAACAAGCTATGGAACAGGGAGGAGTTCGCCCATACTTTTCTACAACCGACCATCATCAAGTAGTCAACCAATTACTGAAAAAAGCTGAAAAATATAACCTCAAGATATATCTGACATTTATAGACTTCAATAAAGCTTTCGATAGAGCAGCTCTAAAGGCATTAACTACACAAGGTGTGAATAAAAAGTATGTGAGACTTTTAAGTAAAACGTATACAAATACTTGGGCAAGATTAGATAGAAGGACCAATATTCAAACTGCAAAGGGGTGTTCGCCAAGGAGATCCGTTATCACCTAATATCTTCATAAGTGTACTAGAATCAGTGTTTAGAAAAATCGAAAACAAATTCGGCCTAAACATAACTGGAAGAAAATTAAAGAATTTAAGATTTGCAAATGATGTAATAATCTTCGCAAAATCACCCCCAAAAAACTGGAAAATACTCTTAGTGAGATGGCAGACCTACGTATTAATGTAGGTTTACAAATGAACACTACCAAAACTAAAATTATGACAAACTGGACTGCTACGTGACAACAGATAAATCACAATAAATAACAGCACAATAGACTACGTTGAAGAATACGTGTATTTGGGACAAATAGTACCTTTCCAAAATAAATAAGAAAAAGAAATACTGAGGTCTCTCTTTCGGATCTCTAACGCATGGCGGAAATTCTACAGTTGATCATTTCTATTGAACAACGAAAAAGAAGACATAAGCCAAAGGAAAATGGAGAGGAAAATGCTAAACATCACTCTAAGAGATAGGACCAAGAATGTTGACATTAGAAGAAAGACAAAATTAAAAGATGTAGCACAAGAGGTAAAAGGATTAAAATGGAAATGGGGAGGACATATCAGCCGACTTGACCGGGAAAGATGGACACACGCAGTCACCCAGTGGGACTCACGAGTAGGATGGAGACGTGTAGGAAAGCAAAGAAAGAGGTGGCAAGACGAATTTGTTATCGAATCAGGTAATTTATGGGACCGCGTATCTAGAGACAGGGCAAAGTGGAAAGAAGTGACAAAAGAAATTATAGACAGAACAAATCGGTATATATATATATATATATATATATATATATATATATATATATATATATATGTGTGTGTGTGTGTGTGTGTGTGTGTGTGTGTGTGTGTGTGTGTGTATGAGTGTAAGTGTAAATAATAGATTTTAAGCTAAGTGAATGTGAAACAGTGTCTAACAAATACAGTGTGAGTGTGTCTAACAAAAAATTTGTTTAACTGTGAAAATAGTGCTACAGGAAAATCAAGGTATTGTTAAGAACTTGTGGAGTCAATACACTCATCGTCATAAAAAAAGCTGCACCCAGAAGGACAGGCGGATACCAAATGATTACATTTTCACGTTTGTAGGACCAATATTTACTTCGCTACACACCCACAGACTGTACATGTTAGTGTGGCGTGAGTTCGCCATGTTGGCAAACACACGCGTCCAGACCTCGTGGCATGGAGTTGTAGAGGTCTCTAATGAAGTCCTGTCCATGCCATGCAGCCTGCATCTGAGCGCGCGTTGCAGATTGGTGGGTAGTGGTGAGGTCCCGTTCGCACGCTCCGTAGCATCCCCAACATTCTCGATCGCGGAAAGCCTGGCAATGCGGCTGGCAATGGCAGATTATCCACGGCTGCAAGGCATGCTCGGGAAATGGCTGTGGTATGCGGACGCGCGTTTTCTTGTTGAAATAGGGCATGGGCGTGGGCGTTCACGACCGGCAGGGCCACCGGTTGAAGGATCCCCTGAACGTACTGTGCGGTTGTCATGGTGGCCCTGAGAAACACTAACGGTGAAAGTACACCATAAGATATCGCCCCACACCATCACATCAGGCTGGTGGGACGTTTGATGGGATACCATAAACCGCTCGTCATGGTGCTCCCCACTCCGCCTTCAGACACGGATCCAGTGGTCGACGCCATTAAGTAAAAAGCGGGACTCGTCGCTGATGATGATCCACTGCAAGTCTGCATGGCCCCAGGTCCTTCGTTCCCGACACTAGGCGAGTGTAGCGACGTTGCTGGGGTGCGAGGGGCGGGCGTCGTAACGGTCAGCGTGCGGCGAGCCCTGCGTTGTGCAACCGCCTGCCAATGGTACTGGCACTTACAGGATGTGACAGTGCAGGCTGCACAGCCCGCTGAATCACCGCTGAAGCACCTATAGTTGCCATTGGATCTGTTCGCTCGTTGCGGACCATTCGTCGGTTCTCCCTCCTCGTGGTGCGTGGCGGACGTCCAGATTCGGGTGTGCGTGCCTCCCTCAATCCATTCCCGCCAACAGCGGGCGAAGGTGGTGTCCGTATGACCGGTGTGGCGCGCCATACGGCAACAGGATCAACCAGCCTCCCGCACACCCATGGCGCGGCCGCTCTCGAAAGCTCCTATCTGGACAACCGGCTGTCGTGCACGCGCCGCCTGTACATGCAGGTGTACGTGTAAGTGTAGTGGTGTACGTGCAGGTTATGCTCTGGCGTCGTTACCCGATGTCGCAATGGACGCCACCGCCATTTGAGGCCCTCTTTTCTTGGCCGGCGGACGCGACGTCACGCTCTTACTCCCGAGTGCCCAGTGCGCGGCCGACCGTGAAAACGAAATCATTGGCTTAGTGAATGGTGTTCAAAATATCCACCAAGTTTGCAGCGGATCAGTAGGGTCCTTCGGAGTGCAGCTTTTGTTATGACGATGCGTGTATATAGCAGAATGGTAAATGATTTAATAGGGAAACAATTCTACTTCGCCAGGTTTTAGCTCACCTGGTAAGTTCTTATTTGTGTGCTACCCCACCAGAGGGTGGGAATGAAAAGTATCCTCAGAAACACCCCTTCTAATGACCTTTCCAAGAAATGTTTATCTAAAGGAACACGTGCTTCGGTAATGAGACAACTTCTGGTAAACAATGACGTACGAAAATTATCACTCGTGCTCAAGGAAAAACAGGCATTTCCGATACATTTTGACTATTTTCAAGGAACTTGTTTTTACCTTTAGATAAGCATTCCACACTGTATAATCAGTAGAGACTGTGTCTTAAGACATTTTCCCTGTAATTATATCATTTAAAATGTTGTATAAACACATTTCCTAAGAGCCTAATTAAAATATGGCACATAAAAGTGTACTATATTATGTAATATCATTACAGTGGTGAAAAATTCACCATATTATTTTTTTGACTTTTTATGATATCAAGTAATAATCAATTTTGTGATTTGATGTGCACCAAAATCTGTGATTTGATGAAATATTTTTTCAGAAAAAAATGTTTATTATGGAGGAAGTTCAGGGGTCAATGACACAAAAGTAAGTTGTTTGGTGTGAATGGGGTCTTCTTCTCTGTCTCCACTTGAAAGACTCTCACTAGGGAATATTAGAGCGGCAACGTAAAAAGGCAAAACACTAGTGGTGCTAAAACAACACATCGAACACATCCCGGAACATGGCTCAGTGCATCAACTGATGTTACAGCAGTCCCTCTGACCGGGAGGTCCTATTTTCGGGTCCAGACAGCGGCTGGATTTTCGATATTAGCTTTTCAGCTAGGTCGAATTCAGTCGCTGTCTGGAGGAGAATTCTAGTGGCCGGCTGCACTGATCGGTATTTTTCCGTGGTTTGTTCGATCAACACCAGGCGAATGCCGAAGCAGTACCGTAACAAACGGGCCTGAACTGTCGTTCCTATTCCTGGTCCTATCCTCACCCCCTTACACACAGTACACTACCACACATACCGTGTGACCGGTCGGGAGCTTAGAGCTTGTGCCGGCTGGGTGCCGGTTGGTGCCCCGCTGGTGGGAAATACCTGGTTGGGGTAAAACCCCTCTAACCGACGGTAGGTCGGCGCAGGATCTCGCCATCCAGTGGCAAAATATCACCTCCACCTCCCGAAGGAAAAACACAGACACTACACGTACGGGACTGATGACCGAAGTAGTTGAAGCTCCCGAAATCATGAACAATCAATCTTATTTCACACAAATCAATCAATCAATCATGAACAATCAATCTTATTTCACACAAAAAAACGCGAAACGTACCCAAATGTTCAGAAAATTGTACATGGCCTTATTTCAAAATCTATCTTTAAAAACAGATGGAAATTAAGGGAATTAATTTCAATCATTTTAATCATTAAAAGAAAAAATCTCCATCTTCATAACCGTAGTACTCCGATGCGTACGATTTTTTTTCCAAATTGAAGAAACCCCTGTCCATCTGGCTTGAGTCGAAGCCTTGATATTTTTAAAAACATTCATTATTTTTTTGGGAATACGTTACATCAAACCCCCCGGACATTTTCAAATTATTTTCAAAAACGACTACAATTTTTTTCTTTAAATTTCATGTAAGAATAGAGTAAAACACACTTATTAAGGTGGCATAGGTCCGATTTTCACGGTTAAATATCAATTTTCGAAAACTGCAAAGTTTGAATTTTTTTCGGCGTCTTCCTCCAATTAAAATATTGTAGATTAAGATTTTTCTTGAAACTTGTTCTCCATATTGAGTTCTAAAACTCTTTTCTTCATAGTAAGATCTTCATTTAAGGACATGTAAATTTTTTGAAAATTATAGTAGTTTGCGCGCAATTTTGAGTGAAATACGTGCAATTTCAAAAAAATACAAAAACGAAATTTTCTCAAAAATGGCACCAAATGTTTACTTTCACGTATACGCACATATATACGGAGTAGTATACGTAGTATAGGGAAAGTTACCTAATGCTTCGGAAAATAAATTTCAAGATTTTACCGGAAATAAGTTCTGGGGTCCCCTGATACCGAAAAAGTGTTTTTTTTCAAAACGTTCGTCCATCCGTCCGTCCGTATGTGAACAACACTAGCGCTTAAACCGTACGTATGATTCCTTCCAAAATGGCTATTCCCGGTCAATCTGCGTCTGCTCGTGGCGCCGCGATTTTGAAAAACTTTCTTCAAAATTTTACATGAAGTTGCCCGTCATTTTCAAATTTTTCTCAAAAACGGCCCCAAATTATTTCTTTAAATTTCTTGTAAGAATAGAGTAAAATACACTTACAAAGGTAGCATAGGTCTCATTTTTACGGTTAACCCTAAATTTTTGAAAATTTCAAACGTTCGAATTTGTTCGGCGTCTTCCTACAAGTACAAAATTGAAGATCGAAATGTTTCTTCCAAATAAAATTCGGTTTCCAAAGTATGTTCTTTCGTGAAGATCATGCAATATTGCGCGAAATATTTGCAATTTTAATAATTTACAAATACAAGATTTTCTCAAAAACGGCTCCAATTTTTTTCTTTGAACTTTTCGTAGGGATAGTACCAAATGTTCTCTATGAGATGATATAAACGCCATATTGCTTTATTCTTTTGTTTATGAAACAATTACAAAAATGTACTTGATTTACTTGCCTCTCACGTTGGTTATATTTATACTAGCGACGATTTATTCACATTATGTTAATGAGTGCATGTGCTTTAAATAATGTCAAGTAAAGTTTCTCGAAAACTCAACCGTTTTTGTGAAGAGTAGCTCAAAATTCCGAATATTCAGAAACGCTCATACGCCATTTTCTGATAAATGGCTCCAAATCTTTTCTACAGACTTGTCGAACAGAGACTGCTATATGCACTCTTTAATGTGGCATGAAGTTCATTTTGGGGTATTTTTTTTAAATTACACAAATGTATTTTTTATAGATCTCTCGTATCGTTAATATGCACAATTCCAGCAATTTGTAAACACTATTAAATTGGGGCGTGTAAGTGCTTCAAATGACTTCAAATTAAGTTTTTTTAAAACTAAAAAATTTTCTGTAAAAAAGAGCCTCAAATTTCACTTTTAAAACGAAAATTTCCAATTAGGACAAGGTTTTACTGTTTTTTAATTTTCTTAAAATAATATTTCTGTTCCACTATTAGGAAACTTAAATCAAAAATTAATAAAATGTCAAAAAATGTACAGTTGTTGACACATAAAATGGGTAACGGCCAAATTCAGACGTCCCAGTCTTTCCGCGTATTCTGGCACACTGCACAGACGATAATGCCTTCTGGTTCTTTCATAGTTAACTATTACAAAGGATCATTCTGAACCAACTGAGAAGCTGATAGGCTAGATTTCCCGCAATCATGATCTCTAGTATGAACGTTCTCTATGATACGCGTGTTTATCCGAATGATTGAGAGTATTGGCGTAGAAGGCACAGGAGGGCGGGGATAGTCTCCATCGCGTCGTGATGCAAGCCATTCGATCGTCTACAAGAAATATATCAATAAAGATAATATCATAAATTACGGCATAAAAAGTTCAGCACATGCAATAGAATTAGTGGATTTGAAAAGGAAATTTGGAAGTTTTTAATTCTGATTTACTTGCAAAAAAATCAATTGAATATCCTCTCTTTTAACGCAAAACAACTTAAGTACGTGAACGAATATTACGGATCCGAGACGAAGAAATGAAGTGTGCGAAGGTGGCTCCAGGATCGGAAAAATAATAGGGAGTGGGAGGTTTTGGCGAAGTAATAGTGTTCAAATATCAGTGTTTAGAAACTTTAAGGTTTTTGCAACAATTAAACTGCTCCAATTATTCAAAATCTGCTCCAATTTTTTTAGTTGTTGGCTAAATTTTAGTAAAATGCTTTTGCTATTATGATTTATGTTCGATTATTAATAAATCCTCTCGAAATCGAAAATTTGATTTGATTTTTTGTGATCCTAACCTACACCACCAAAATTCAAACCATATTTTTCAATGAAATCTATTCTTCAACTTTAGATCTTTCCATTTTATAGTTTATAGTTTTTCAGAATATTTATATTTTTCCATAATTTGAATATTTCGAGTAAAGCTGTTTCATTCGAAAGCTACTGTGTATTTGTAGTTCGTGTGTAATATTGTCCCCCCTCTAAATTGAAAAACTAGTGGCGGACATACTTTCTCGATTTCTTTATAACAATTACATAATATAAAAATTCAAGTTAAACCCGAGCAAAAATTTCACAATTCCAACTGTATTGCATATATTGTCACGGCCAATGACATCTCATCTCTTAATTAAGAATCGCGGCATTGACCCAAAAACGTCGTTTTGAGAGTGTTTAGCATCCGGCACTCATTCTCTGAACTGGGATTTGAATTGGAGAGCATAGGTTTCGAGATTCCATTACACAATCAGCTGGTGATTTACTACAAGTAGTCTCACCAACTATGGGCCACCCCCATAACTCCTAAATGGTTTCCGATATCAAAATGCAGTTTTCGTTCAACAATGTGGAGTCATGGAGCAAGTGAAATGGTGTAGAGATATTGTTTGAAATATTTTTAGTTTTGGAGAAATTAAATCAACTTTGATTTTTTTAAACTCGAACCATATATTTTTCTTACTTGCAATAGATAGTAGTAGTAGTATTAGCGAGGGTATTTACAGCTGACGCCGCTTCTCGCATCCTAGTCGCCACGTCCTTCGATCTTCCCAATCTTCCTCTTGAAGATATCGTTCTTCATTGCCTTTTCTATCTCCTTTTCCCATGTTTTTCTCGGTACTGCCACGTTTCCTGTTTCTTTGAGGTAACCATTTCAAAATTTTGTTAGGCCACAGACTTTCCGTCATCCTTTGGATATGACCATACCACCTCAATCTCTTAGCATCAACTACGTCCAGTAAATCAATATTAATACCCATTTAATTTTTTATGTCAACATTGGGTACTTTATCCAGGAGTGTAAGGCCACAACAGCGTCTCCAGTAGTTCATTTCCATTGATTTCAATTTTTGTTCTTCGCACTGATTAAGAATCCAAAACTTCTGAGCCATATGTACATACACTTTCAACCAATGGTTTGTATATTCTTATCTTCGTCTTGTTTGTTATTTTTTGGCTACACAAAACATTATTCAGCAGTCTTGTCACTACTCTTCCTTGAGAGATCCTTTTTTTACTTCTTCTGCACATCCGCCTTCCTTTGATATATGTACACCAAGGTACTTATAAGCTGCTGTATTTTTAATACACCTGTTCCCAATTACTAAATTAGTCCCTTGTGTTCCCGCAACAACATATTCAGTTTTCAGTGGTGTTAAGGCGGCGATATAGCTCCTTTTCAGATTTGGGTTATTGTTATATTTTTTGGGAGAGCGGTCTTAATTTTGGTTACGGCGAGACGAACTTTTCTGCTATGCTCGCTCGCTTGATCTCTGAAAAGACACAGTATACCCTTGTTATTAGAAGATAATATAATAAGTAAATAGGCAATCAGGGAATAGATCGTTCAACCCGTTACCTGAGTCTCACACGAAAAGCAATGCCTTCTTTTAATCTGTATTACACAAATTTGCTCATGCAATGCGCAGGTTCCCGCGAAAATATGGCTTCTCTTTGAAAGGCTTTCTAAAAGGCGACAGGTATGCCAACCTTGCTAAGTTAAACTGTTCTCATGGAACATTAATGCGAGCGCACTGAAGATCTTTCACTGGGCGGAGCGACTACTTTGAAAAACCTGTTTCGCTGTTTGAATTTATGTGAATGGAATGCTGTCATTGGTTAAAACGGAGCTTGAGTGTGTCCTTAATAATTTCCTCTGCACCAGAGGGCCTGGGACGGAACTCCAGCAAGTGCTGCCCCCTGTCGAAGACAGATGAAACTATTACGACCAGAGACTAGGACGAATGCAATTTCGACAGAAAACAAAGGAATTTTATATACCCGCTCTTTTAGCGCCTTGCGCGCGGTTTTGGAGGGAATTTTTTATAAGTCCGACGCGGTACGTTCAAAATGCAAATTCTGAGCTAGCAATAAAGGGCCAAAGATGGTTATTAAAACCCAATCTCCCGCCACGGCGCCAAATATGAATGAATAAGAAACGTATGTGCCAACAAGTGGAGTCATAGTCAAACCCCAAGCTGTATATTCCTCATTTAGCTTTCTTAGCATGTAATCTATATCTTGTTCATCTTCGGTGAGAATAACCTGGTCATCAGCGAGGTGAAGGGTAAAAAATTTATCATTGTCAACTTCTATCCCCATGTTTCGACATTTACGTCTTCAATTTTCAAGAGCAGCGTTTAAATATATTTTGAAGAGAGTAGGTGCTATACAGCATCCTTGTCTCAGACCTTTAGAGATGTTAATTGGATTCGTTACCTTTCTTCCAATTTTGATGCAGCTTGTCATATCATTGTCCAGGTTTTGAATTGCTGTTATTTATTGTATATTTATATTTTGATGTCTGAGAACTTCCCGCAATTTTTCCAGTGGAACATTGTCATAGGCCTTTGTGAGATCTATAAAGACCATGTGTGTCTCTAAATTATGTGCCAACCTCTTATCTATTATTTGACGAAGGCAAAATATTCCATCAATGCAAGATCTTCCTGCCCGAAAACCATTTTGTTCTTCAACATCCTTGATTGCGTTTTCTAATCTCATCTTTGTAATTTTCCCGTAAATTCTAGAAACAGAATTTGTTACACTTATTGGTCTGTAATTTGTACATTCTTTACGATCTCCTTTTTTATATATATTTGTGATATACGCTGTCTTCCATTCTATAGGGACATCTCTACCTCTTATCATACAGCTGAAAATAAAAGCTAATTGCTTGAATCTGGGCTATTTTTGATTAATTCTATTGGTATACCATTTGGTCCAGCAGATCTACCATTTCTCATCGATCTTACAGATTCTTGGACTTCTTTCACACTGATTTCAATTAATGCTTTCATTACAATCTACATCAGTTCGTGTTACATTCAAGAACTCTGTCCGATCTTCTCGGAACATCTTTTCATAATATTCCTTCCATTCTTGAACTTGAATAATTTGTAATTGATATTTTTCGTACCAGTTGTTCTTCATGGTTTTAAGCGTTTTCCATGCTTCTTTTGACCGAGAGGCGCCTTAGTACTTTTCTATTCTTTCACATTTGTGTTACCATGAATCATTTTTTGCTTTCGTTACTCTTCTTTTTACCTCTCTGACTAGTTTCATGTATTTTTCTCTATCATCTTGTTGTTTTGTTGAAAGCCATTTAGTGGTACAGGATTCTTCTTAATATCTACTAGTTCTTTTAATATCTTTATTCCACCAGGGACTCTTATTGAAATCACCCTCTATCTTTTCCTTTTCTCCCAAGATTTTGGTTACTACTTCATGGATATTATTTTTTATTTCTTCATACATATTCAAAGCGGAAAAAATGGAAATTTCCTTTAATTTTGTTGAAAGTTGTATTTTAAACATAAATTTAATGGAATAATTTTTTTAATTTTTTAAAATTATATTGTTTTGTATCAATTTGGAGCATATTTTCGTCTATCGTCGAAGTTTCTTTGCTGTCATTAGAGTATGGAAAATACAGTACTACTTTCAGCAAGTGATGATCTGAGCCACATTCTGCTCCGCGATATACTCTGACATCTTCAAATTTTAATTTAGTGGAGATTTTACAAATGGCATAGTCGATAATTGACTTCACCTGTCTAGTAGTTTGTGTCCAAGTAAACTTGTGTATGTCTTTATGTTTGAAAAATCCATTTAGAACACGAAGATTACATTCTTCACATAATTCTATCAATCTACGCCTATTATCGTTTGTTACTGGTTCTCCGTATCTTCCAATTATATTGCTACTTTCATTTATTCCTAGTTCGACCGTTCAGATCCCTTAATATAATTATTTCTTTTCTATTTCCAATCTCTTCTAAAACAGCAGTCAATTGTTGATAAAATTCTAATTTTCCGTATCCCTTTTATCATCTGTCGGAGCATATGCGCCAATTATTACAACTTCGTATCCTTTCAGTTTTAATTCCACTAATATCAATCGTTCATTTTTCTGATTCTATCTTTTAATGCTGTTTGACCATTTTTTATCTATCAGAACTGAGACACCGGCCTTTGCTCGTTCTTCCTTGTTAACTCTACTGAATATATGGATATAATTATCCAATTTTTCACATCCCTTTCCCTTCTTTTTTGTCTCCGTTAAAACTATAATATCTAATTTAAATCTCTGTACCTCTTCAAGTACTTGTTTTTGTTTCGTGGCTAGACCTTGAATATTCCAGTTTCCAAAAATCATTTTCCTTTTTCTTTGCTTAAGTCGTCGTCTGTTAGGTTTATTCCGAGGCAAGTTACTAGGAATTTTTGCAATGACTGTGATAACACAGGGTTTTACAAAGAATGGGGGGCAGGCCCAATGCTTCAACCCCCAACCTGGAGGGCCAGGGAATTTTTCTTCAAGCTTTCCATGCCCTAGGAAGGTTGCCTTCTCTATGGCTAAAGAGACCCTCCTCCCCTGATTGTGAAGGAGAAATAAAGATGGATAGCAGAGAAGAGTAGAGAAGTAAGGAGATAAAGTAAGAGGAAAGAGAAGAATAGAAAATGAATGACTCCCTAGCCCTCGAAACCTAATAGCGTCGGGGTCGAAAACACAAGATATCTAGAGTGACAAAATAGGATAGAAGATAGCAGTGTGCCACAAGTAAGTGGAAGTAATGCCACACTAGAGACCCTCCTCCTTTTCCGGGCTTGGGACTGGCAATGTCAGTCGTCGCCGCGCTGCTCAGCGCACCCGCCATCGCAGGTACGTCGAACAGCCCAACATAAATTCCGACAGGCACAGGCGGAGTAGATAAATCATAAAAAGGGGAATGCAATGATGTAACATATGTTAATATTTTGATAGTATTTTGTGTAATAAATTATACTTTCTGACAAGAAATTTTAAATTAAACCTGCACTTTTTGCTGTAGCAGCTATCGCTATTGTCACTTTTGGTGAAGGCCTTCGCGGCCTCTCCTCGAAAAGAGCCGGCGCCGAGAATGCAACCTTCCTGAATGGTAACAGTTGCAAGGATTGCTACAGGAAATCTCGTGCATTTCATTTAAAATCACTTGTCAGAAAGTATAATTTTGTGCTCAAAATACTATTAAAACAATAACATGTTACGTCATTGCACTCGTCTACTTATGATCTACCTCTCGCTAGTGACAAAAATGCATAGTTCCATTTAAAAAAGGAAAGATGATTAAATTTCTCGAAAACTAAAAATATTTCGGACAATATCCCTACGGCACATTACTTGCCCCATGATTCCGCGTGTTGGGCGAAAACTACATTTCTATATCGGGAACCGTTTAGAAGTTACGGGGGAGGCCCGCAGTTGGTGGGACTGCCTGTATGCCAAACCTCGCAAGTGTTGGAGCGTTCTCGTTGCCATATAAAAAGAAACTAGTGTGGCAACAGAATGGCACAGAGTTTCTTGCTAGATCTCTTCTGATTTCTTTAATCTAGACTAGTTTTTTTGGTTTTACATCACCTTCTTTCCAGCTATCATCCATGGCTGACTTTTTTTATTTAACATTTTCTCAATTTTTCAGGCCATTTAAAATAGTGATATTAAAAATATTACAGAAGTTAAACCTAATCCAATACCATAATTTTCGAAAAAAAATTCAAACCGTTTTTGAGAGAATTTTGAAAATGTTCGGAGGCTTCGTGTAAAGTAATGAATGCTTTTCAAAATCGCAGGGCAACGCAGGCCAAATGGACAGTGGTTTCTTCAATTTGGAAAAAATCCTACGCATGGCTTAGGCACTAGTGTTGTTCACATACACCGGACAGACGGACGTTTTGGTGTCAATTGGTTTTTCAGTATCAAGGACCCACAAAACATGGATTCTGGATGCACCACGTGTTAGAGAATTTTTTTCTTAATTTAGCAACAGGATTTATGATGATTTTTTTCCGCAGAAAATCCGCCGTTTTCTCGTGCAGCATTACATAACTTTACTTACACTACATATGTACTTCGTATATACGTACGTATACGGGAAAGTAAAAATAATTAAAAAGGAGAAAAGAAATAACATAGTGATGAAAATTAAAAGGATTCACGACAAGGAAACCCAGCCACATACAAAGAGAAAAAACAAAAAATATCCTGGAAAACGTAGTTGGGAATATAAAATTTGTTGATGTATTCTTTATTGGAGAAAATAAAACAGGAAGAATAATGAGATAAAATGTCAATCACGAAGAACAAGAATAAATGTAAAGGTAAAGACACATATAGAAAATGTTCTCCCAAGACAGGAAAGAGTGATATATGCTGCAGTCTGGTAAGTAGCAATACAAGAAAGAGAAGAGGGGTAAGTAATGAAGATCGGCTATAAAAAATAGAAATAAATGGAAAATGGGAGTATTGGGACAACACCATGAACAAAAACTCAAAAAACTAAGAAAAAGTTCATGAATAAAAAGCATCAACGATAAACAGCACACGACAGCATCCAAGACACCATATAATAAAGAACAATACGTGAATAAAACAAAAAGAAACAATCAAAGATATGTATTACAATAACAATGTCAGGACATTGCTAAGTAGTTTTTACATTTTAAACAAATTTTCCCTCAGAAAACTGTTACAATTATTTCTTTAAATTTTCTCCTCGTATGTATCAAAGGATGTAAAAAAAGTAGTGTTAGTCTCCTTGTTGAGGAAATCTGTATTTTCGAAAATTGTTCAATCTTGACATTTCAAAACTGCATAATTGAAGGAAGAGATTCTTGCCTTAAACAGAATCAGTTCTAAAAGTCAGCTCTTTAAAAACCTCATTTAAAATTGTTTGATAAAACGATTAGTCTTTAGGTAGTGTGTTTTAGGTACTTAAAATTTATACACTTCACAAGAAAATATTTTCTCAATAACCGCCCCAAATTTTTTCCTTAACGTTTTTTCCAAAACTACAACAAGAAGAGCTTAAAAGAATGGTGCAGATCTCATTTTCGTTGATGTCTCAGAATTTTGAAAATTGTTAATTTAGAAATAATGCGAGAAAGTATGTGCTGTTCTAGAACCACTCGTTTTTAATATATTCTCTATTACTCACTCTATTATCGTTGAACTGAAATACGACCCTAAGAATATCATAGGAGGAAGAACCTACTTCTTATAAGCAAGTTTCATTGAAACATTTGGAGATATTTTTGAAAAAAAGTCGTTTAAGCGTTTTACGAAAATGCCCGATTTTTAGTTCATTTTCAAAAGAAAGAGTTTTGGATTTTAGTGAAACTACATTTGATGTCATTTGAAGCACTTTCACTCACAAATTGCAATTATGTATTCAAAACGCCCGTAATGTAAGTATTAACGACGTGCGGCGGCGATGGTGTAGCGGTTAGCGTAACGGACTGCTATGCCCGAATTGGCGGGTTCGAACCCGATCGAAGCCGTGGATTTTTAGGGGCGAAAAAATCCTTCGTACGCCTTCCTTCGGAGGGGAAGTAAAGCCGGCTGTCCCATCCATATTAGTAGATTGACTTGCATATAAAAGATCCTCAAGCCCAAATGACGCCTCTGAGCTAAATTCAAATCGCCTGTTCTGTCGCCTCAGTAATACCTTCTTTCCGCTAGTTTGTGAAAGGAGCGTAGCGAAATTTGTGTGGTCAGACGGAAGAGCAGGCCTCATGGCCTGAGTCTCGCCACGTAAAATAAGGCATCAATTCAATTCAATTCAACGACGTGAGAGATGTATCAAAAATTATATTTATTGAAAACAATTTCCTGAAAAAACAATATATTGAATTAAAATGCAGTTCATTTCATTTTACTCAGTGAATATAGCACTATCCATGCAAAACGATTAAAGAACACAATATTGATGCAGTTTTGAGAAAAACTTATTTTTACTTTCCCGTATACGTATCTATACACGGAGTGATATACGTAGTATAGGGAAATTTATGTAATGTTGCGCGAAACTAGTGGTGATACAGAATGACACAGACTTTCCCGTATTAGTTTTCTATTTCCTTGGGTCTTCCTTAGCTATTCGGAATTACCACATACTCTTTCTTGCCAGCTACTATCTATCGCCGCCAAAAGTAAATTTTTTTGTCATTTTCTTAATTTTTCTGTTTCCTATTGGTAGAACGAAAATATTAATTTTATAATATTAAAGAACATAAAAACCTAGCCCTTAATGACAATTTTCTGTTAAAAATTATGTGCCGTTTTAAACAAAATTGCGTTTTAGCGCTACTAAAATGCGAAATTTGAAGCTCATTTTCACAGAAAATGTTTGAGTTTTCAAAATACTTTATTTGAAGTTATTTGAAAGCACTTACACTCACAAAAATAATAATCTTTACAAATTGCGGATAATGTGCATATTGAAGATGTGAGAGTTCTTTCAAAAAATGTACGTTTATATAATTTTTGAAAAAACAAAAAAATAACTGAAAATAAACTTTACGTCATATTTAAGAGTGTAATTATCACTATCCGTTACAAAAGTTTGAAGAAAAAATTTGCAGCCATATATGAGAAAAGGGCGTTTGAGCATTTCTGAAAATGTCAAAATTTGAGCTACTTTTCACAGAAAACTGTTGTGTTTTCGAGAAACTTTACTTGATATTATATAAAGCATATATACTCGTAAATATAATAATGTGAAAAAATCGCCGATAATGTAAATATTAACGACGTGAGAGACGAGTAAAAAATTTACATTTTTGTAATTTTTGAAAAAGCTAACGGATAGAGCAATGTGGCTTTTATGTCATCTGATAAAGTACATTAACCACTATCTCTACCAAAAGTTTAAAGAAAGAATTAGGAGCCGTTTTTGAGGAAATCTTGTTTTTGTAATTTTTTAAAATTGCACATATTGCACGCAATATTGCGCCAAAAATACTAAATTTTCAAAAAATGTTGATGACCTTAAAGGAAGAACTCACTATGAAGAAAAAATTTCATTTGAAGGAAAAATCTCTATCTTCAATTTTGTAGTTACAGAAAGACGCCGTAAAAATTTTAAACTTTTGCAATTTTCAAAAATTCAGAGTTATCCGTGAAAATCGGTCCTATGCCATGTAAATAAGTGTATTTTACTCTATCCTTACAAGAAATGTAAAGAAAAAATTTGGAGCCGTTTTCGAGAAAATTTTGAAAATCCCCTGGGCGCTTCATATAAGGAACCCTCAAATTTTGAAGAATCTTTTTCAAAATCTCAAAGCTTCGACTAGAAGCAGATCGACCAGGGAGTATCCATTTTGGAAGAAATCGTAAGTATGGTTTAGGCGCTAGCAGTGTTCACAGACGGACAGATGGACGGACGGACGGACAGACAAACAGACAGACGGATGTTTTCCTTTCAATTGGTTTTTCGGTATCAAGGACCCACAAAACAGGGTTTCTTGCTACAGCACGTGTTAGGGGATTTTTTTCTTAATTTAGCAACTGGTTTTTCCTTTCTACTTTTACCTTCCAATATACTTTTTCCTTTTCACGGTCCGGCAATTAATTTTTTCCTCCGAAAATTGGCCATTTTTTTCGCGCAGCATTACATAACTTTCCCTATACCAAGTATATCACTCCGTGTATAGTACGTACATGAGAAAGTAAAAAGACAATCCTACTGAAGTCGTAAACTATAGATCAATGACTCTTACGTCATGTTTTGCAAAACTATTAGAGAAAGTAATAGCAGTCAGAATCTACAATTTTTTGGAAAAGAACAACCTGTTAAGTGATGAACAACATGGATTTAAGAAGGATAAATCCACTATTACTGCCCTTGCTGATTTTATTCATGATATAATAAATAATCTAGAAAATAACTTTTATACTGCAGGTATATTTATGGACATATCGAAGGCGTTTGACAGTGTCTCACATAAACTACTTCTTGAAAAACTAGATCACTATGGAATAAGAGGTAATATTCATAAATTACTAAAGTCATACTTAACAGAACGTATACAAAGTGTTCAAATGTTCTGAGAAGCAGAAAAATTCCTAAATAAATTTAAATCTAATTTTGCTTTAGTTACAGCAGGAATCCCACAAGGATCAGTATTGGGACCACTACTATTTATAATATACGTGAACGACATTCCAACATCAAAAAATAAACTGATCTCATATGCAGATGACTCAACGTTAATCTGTAGTAATAACAACATAATAGCATTACAAGAAAATATGACTGATACAATGCATCAAATATCCAGTTACCTAAAACATAATAAACTGAACTTAAACATAAACTAAACACAGAGCCATCTTTAGGCACAGGCAGACGAGGCTCGTGCCTCAGGGCTCCCATGATCAAAGGGCCCCCACAGATAATAAACAATATATAACAAAACTGAACTAGCGTGCGAATCTATGTAAAGTACCATTGACAAATGCTTAGTTTTTTACTTAGATCTTATTATGTAAATATTGCTTGTGTTGTTTTTTAATCATATTTTATTATGTTACTATTGTTAGAGTTATTAGTAAAATATTACTATAGAAAATACAGAGATTAAAGATACTATTTAATTCCGTTTATCTATTTTTTTTAGAAATCCTTCCTTACCTTAAAAAGAGGAATCAAAATGCTTATTAACTGTGTAATATTCAATTTTTAATAACTTATGATCGCCAGAACGTAATTTGTTGAACTAAGAATTAGGGGCCCCGAAATCTCTGAGTGCCTCGGGTCCTTTCAAACCCAAAGATGTCCCTGACTAAACATATATGATACAATTTAGTCATCACAAACAAAACCTAAATGACAAAATAAATATTGATATAAACAATCAAAATATACACCAAGTGCAAAACCATAAATTTCTTAGAATTCGCATTCGAATACAGAATAATGACTGTTGTTGCAATTTATGCATTTAAGATAATTCTGCTCATGAAAAACAGTAACTGTCACGTTACACAAAATAAATGTTTATATCAATATAACCCTAGAGGAAAAGAAAACTATCACAGGATGTACTCTGCAAAATCCTCCTCAAAGAAGGATCCTTATAGGAATGCTGCATTACTCTTCAATAAACTACCTAACCATATTAAGGAGTTAAGCAAAACTGAATTCAAAAAAGCACTAAAAATTTACTTAATTGAAACTTTCCCTTATAAACTAAAGGAATTATCATAGACAAAGAGAGCAATGCTACAATAATTATATATCTCTTACTACACGATAAGTTATTTATTTCTTTAGGACAAGCAACTTAAACTTAAGTTGTAGTAACTTAAGTTTATTATTTATGATTTAATTAATTATTATTACAGTTAGTACTAATTGTTTTTATCTAAGAACAATGACATTGTTTGAAACTTGTAATCCAAGTATTATAAACAATAAACAACAATCAATATTAATGTGCATCCCATAAAGTAAACATTATGTTTGCATATTACGGTAAATGTGTTAATATTAATTTTTTCCACATTGCAAAGGTTATACTTCATTACAATATTTATTATCATAGCGTGTAAATTTTATTATGAGGCACTGTAGATTGCTCAAGCTTAAGATCCCCTTCAGGTTAATCAGGAACTAATAATAAGAAAATAGAGATTATATTATTTCATAAAAATAAATTTGGAGAATAAAGAAAACTAAAAATTGCAAAAAAAAATAAATACATTCATTTAAAAAGAAATAACTTACATTAAGAAAATTGTAAAGGCAGGCTTTGAATTCTCAGTGATGCACAAGTGGGATACCCACCTCTCTCTTTCATCTTCATCCCATCAGTTCTCATCTTCTAACCCCAAATTCTTCCTGTGTGATACAAGTTACAAAGTTATTTTAAAAACAGACTGGACTTCATGGGCATTTTATTAAGAGAAATAATTTACTTCACCTATTAATCTAAAAATCTAGTTAATTTTGAGTAAATGTTTCATTCATGAGGGTGAAGAACAATTATTTGAATTTTGAAGAAACTTCTGAATATTGTTTATGCAATGAATGTCATTGAGACAAATATATTCAACATTGGTAGACACATTATTGGTCATGTGTGCCTAAAAAGATACATTTTCAGATAAAGGTGGGTTTAAGAAGACAAGGCACCTTTGTTTCAAGCAGTTCAATAAAGAGAAATTTTCTAGTTATATCTGAAATATTAAAGGTAGGCCTACAATATTAGCTATATATTCATTACATATTCACATAACCATTACACATTATACAAGAAAGTCCACTAATTATTTACTGATACAAGTTTCAGATTAAATTATCAATAAACTCAATAACTTAATTATTTCAATTGCCATTAACCTGCCATGTAAGTACGTGTTGTCATAACAATACACTCGGAATTATTTCTTTCCACGCTACAGATATGACAAATTTTGAAACTGGCGCCATGTTCCCGAAGGACCTCCACTGTGTCTCCGCCCACATTGCCACCACATTTTCCCGCGTTTCCAATCGATGATTGATACAGTTGCACCAGTTCAACCGAATAAATCGGCTTGTCGTCCATGTAGTTCTTCGATAGTACAGGCTGATTTACACGCTACCAGTACTGGTGTGCCAGTTACGAGTTTGCCAGCACCTGGACAGCGTTAGCACTCTGTGCGACTGGCAATAGTTGTCTACACAGTGCTAGAAATGGCATGCAAGATGAGATATTTTTCTCACTGTTGTTAGCTTATGTATACTCGCGTTCAAACAACAGTGTGCAAAGCAGATGTTCCGTAAACATTTTATCCTATCTACTTAATCTACCTTTGAGAAGTTATCTATCCCCATTTTATTTCCAACTGCCAGAAATGAGGGATTTCTGGCCTCGCGGTTCGGTTAAAAACTATCCCACAAATGTTCCGATGCTGTATATAACCAGTCAAACTTATCATTTCGTTCTTCCGTTATTAAAGAGAACTTCTATTCCCCAATCACTTTTATAAATAATAATATTAAGCTTACGTTGATCACCGTGCAAGAATAAAGCAGTGTAAACACGTGTTGGGACCCGGGGGATCGCCGTGGCGGACACCGTGGTGGTGGGGGAGAGTGTGAGCATGCCAGTAAACCAAATATTCTTGTTCAGCTGGCATCGCTAGTGACTGGCGCGAAGGTCTTGCCAGTCATTGGCAACAAGGCGTTTACAAGTTGCAAGTCACCACTTGCCAGTTGCTAGCAACCTCAACTGGCACGTTTATTGGCAACGTGTAAACCAGCCATACGTCTGCTTTGTGGTGGCGCTAGTGAATCGACTTCGTGACTCACGAATCGTGAAAGCGAACCACAGGTTTCTACGAAGAATTATTCTTGTAACTATCTAATCTGATGTTTATTGAAAAATTCATCTACAAACCATGGTTCCATGACTTAACGTACATTGAAAATTTATATATCACAAATAACTGCAGTTATGTAAAAGTAACTACTCACTCCATTAATATTCCAGGAGTAATTATAGTTCTTCCACGCATTTATATTTATACTTCGGATTTTCTTTCTTGGCGCACGGGGGTGTGTCAATAAAATGGAATATCACGGTATTTCGCGTCGTTCTTAATTGTGCCGCTAGGAAGTCGCATGATCGCGACTGTATCAAGCAGTGCTGGCGATCATGCGACTCCTGGCGGCACAACGGGGAACGACGCAAAATACCGTGAGATATTCCATTATTGGCACACACCGTGCGCCAAGAAAGAAAAACCGAAGTATAATTGGGCAGTTTGACGTAAACGAGAATCATATTGATTTAGACGATTCATAAAGGCATATTATGTTCGTTTATTTTCAAGTGTACTAAAAGTTCTGTGATTTATGAAATGTTAATTACAATATTGATGACTATCCGTTTTCCGGAGATTTTAAAAGAGCCGCCTCGAGAGCACCGATCCACCAATCACAGCACAGATTCCGTGACAGTAAGTGAACGATTTCAACGATTCATTTGAATTCAACGACTCGTTAGGAAAAGTAATCGGACTACAGAATCAATCAACAGTTGGGAAACCTCCGGATAACATCACTAGCGCTGTCTAGGTGGTGACAACCTCGGAACTCGCACACCAGTATTGACAGTGTAAATCCGCCTTAAGGAATGCGAATATGCGTCCCGTCGCGTGAATAATCCTGACCTTCGGTTAGGGTTTTCCGCTATCAGCTAAACCGAAGATAACCGGACGAAAGCTGCAATCGTCTTTCTAAGGAGGTCCACGGACGAAAGCGGAGGTGTTCTGAGGTAGGTGGCTGCAGGCTATGAAGCAATTGCTTGTGTCGGCAAGTGTGATAAGGTATAGTAAGCCATCGATATGAAAGAATGGCAGTATACAAATCGTTGTTACAAGATCAAGCAGTTAATAGCACCAGTAATCTGTTGAACAGAACAGTTTTGTATAAGACGGCAATTTAAGTGAACTTCAGGGCCAGAAACATTCGGCACCCACTTTTTAACAGGAAGTGGTGGATGTTGTGATCAACTATCGGAAAATAATAGCTTGAGAATTTAAGTGCCGTTAGTACAAGGATTACCAATGCTTTAGAAAGTACGAGAACATATCTAATTAGGGGAAAAGTGGGATATTTAACAAATTTATTCTTGTTCTAAGGACCAATTTGAAGGCGTGTTGATACGTGAGGGTGCAGTTCGCATTGTAGTAAGCGAAAATTGGGAGAGAACATTAGTTAGCTATAGATTAATTAACATCAGTGAGAGGTCGATCATGTAAGAACTGGGGCATTCTTGCCTCCCCTCAGAAGAGGATAGAAGGAAAATGTGACGAGACTCGAGAGAACGGCGGGTTTGGTGGTGAAATATCGGACTATTGTACCTAAGAGTGCGGGTTCAAAATCGATCAAAGCCTTCTTTCGTAGGGGAAACACCTTCTTTCGTAGGGGAAGTAAAGACCACTGTCTCATGTAGTAGGTTTACTGTATGTAAAAGATCCTCAAGCCTAAAAGAAGCCTCTGAGCTAAATTCAAATCGCCTGTTTCGACGCCCGAGATTATACCTTCTTTCCCCTCTAGATGGTGAAAGGATCGTAGCGAAATTTGCGTGGTCAGACGGAAGAGTGGACCTGAAGGCCCGAGTCTCGCCACATAAAATAAGGCATTAACTAATTAAGTCGCTGGACTGTCGCCAGGATCGTTGTGTGCGTCGTCCCATTGCGAGTCGCGTATCGGGAGATACTGAAGCAGCTCTGGCGATGTCGTCGTCCTCCCCGATAACACTGTATAAACTAGTGTAATGCTTCAGGAAGGAGAATTTTTGTTACAAAAACTCTTATTGCCGGGACCTGGTAACTCAAATCTGGATAAAACTTGCCCCTATATATAGTAAATTACTTTCTCCATCATATTGTGTCGTTAGAATCCATGTTTTGTGGGTTCTTGATACCGAAGAATTGTTTGACTGCAAAACCTCTGTCCTTCAGTGGTCAACACCAGTACCTAAGCTGTTCAGTCCGTTTTCTCCAAAATTGATGTACCCCAATCTATCTGGATGATGTCGCGGCCCCTTGAGTTTGAAAATCATATTTTATTTTGGGGAGTACTTTACATGAACTTCTTCCGGCATTTTCAAAATTTTCAACAAAGAAAAATACCAAATTTTTCTGTTGGATAGCATAAAGGACCTTTAAGAAAATGGTGCAGTGCCCATTCTCGTTGGGACTTTTTTTTTGAAAATTGCAAAGTTCATTTTTTGGGCGTCTACCTACAACTAAAATATTAAAGATAGATTTTTTCCTAATAAAACGTGGTGTTTAAAAACAATTTTGAAATAAGATCAATTCAATTTTTCGAAAAATTTAGTACTTTTTGCGTAAATGTGCATGAAATATAGCAAAATTTCAATTTTTTAATCACTTTTCTCAAAAACGGCATCAACTTTTTGATTAATTTTTCACTAGTGTAAAGAACACTTAAGTGAAAAGTGCTTATTTTTGTTGAAATCCTTGATTTTCCGATAATTGCAAAATTTCAATTTGGCTTCTACTTAAAACTACAATTACAAAGATGATTTTTATCTTATTGAAATGTGTTCATCAAGAACTTCAAAGAAGGTCATGTTCAATTTTTCGTAAATGTGAATATTTTTGACTTAATTTTGCAACATACGAGCACATAGGCAATTTTTAAATTAAAAAAAAATATTCAGAAAAGGCTTCAAATGTTTTCTTTACCGTTCTTTGAAAATAAATAAAGAATGTTGTGCTGGCTGCACTTTTGGAGCTCTGGATTTCCAAAAAGTTGAAAAAAATCGAAATGATAAATTCGAATTTCTCGCGATTCGTTTAAGGCGGTGTTTCTTTCTGATTAGTAAGCAGATTAATTTTGCGTAATTGTGCGTGAAATTTATGGATATTCAATGGATGGAAGTTTGGGTTGTTGAACGGCGACATGATAGGAGAGATCAGATAAGGAAGCTTGATGTACTTAACTTTAAAGTTACGCAGTTCTCTATGTTCAATAAATTGGTATATTCAATTTTATGGAAGTAAAGAATATGAGGCACTGAGAGCACAAGCGAACTAACCCACATTTTTTGTGAATTTGAGTTTTTGACATTAACTGATAACATATTTAATATCGTATTGTTATCAGTTAATATCATAAGACATGTCATAATCAGAGTTGGGCAGTATCGAAAATACTTGTATTTAAAATACGTATTTTCGATACTTTTGTAATTTGTATTTTGTATCGAAAATACATTTTTAAACATGTATTTTGTATTTGTATCGAAAATACTTTCTGATAGTATTTTGTATTTTCAAAATACAAAAATACTTTTTGATTAATCCGTCACAAACATTCATTGGGCAAGTAAATGGAGAGGGTCCCGCCACGTGGACGAGTGGAGCCGGACCTCCGGTTTCTCCGATTACGTTTTCCCCCCGTCGTCGGTTCAACCGGAGATAACCGGAGGATCGCTGTAATCACGGTGTATAATATATTTCTTACACCGTGGTTGTAATCGCGAGCTCCGATTCAATTTCTCGGAGAGCAGGCTCCGCGTGCCAGAACGAGTGCTGCCCATGTGTGTGCCTGGTGGCTCTGTGGTTGTACGCAGTGATTAAAAACTTGTGCTTGCGGTGTTTTTAAGAGCTGATATTTCGTTGTGGTATATTTAGGTAAAAATCTATTTTTTCCTGTCTACCTTGTACTAAATGAGGCTTTGTATGTACATTTTAGGTTTATTTGAACTAAAACCGTCAATTTTGTAGCGCCTAAAAGAGCCTATTTTAATATTAATGCCTATTTGTGCCTATTCTACATTTAAGAACCTAAAATGAGACTCATTTGCCTAACTTCTTTTGTCTATGGCTCCTTTTACCTTTTTCTTCTTTGTCGGCACAACAGACAAGGATGACATTTATTTTAAGTCATTTTTAACAACCTAAATTGCATTCGTCCTCTTTTACCTTTTTATCCCCTTGTCTCATTTTGTCACCTGTAAGAGAGCGAGAAATGAATATACCAGACTAGGATCTAGCGATAAAAGTCTCCATGCCACTACTTTTTGACTTCGTGGAGAAGCTGCCTTCGTTTCTAAGATAAAGCGATTGAATTTCCCCGAAAGCAAAGTGATCTTGACCGATAAGAAACATTCGTTTTCTCTTGAAAACTTGGAGAATGTATTAATAATTTATTGTGAGGCAAAATACGGTTGGAATAATTCTTACTACCAAACGTGTTAAATAGTATTATCGCAAAATGGTCAATACTGATTCTACGTAATATTGATTTATGTTATCTTTGAGAAATATAATAAATAGTCAAAAAGTGAATTTTCTTGTATGTTACGAGTTTTATTAGTGCCTATTCTACCATTTAAAAAGCCTAACAGATGCTGAAAGAACCTATTTTAGGCACCTAAAATGCATATTTTAAAACATAACAATCCGCGGTATTCATTAGGTATCCATATCATTTGTAATGTATGTTCATACTTTAAGTCTGAAAGGCACCTTAGTTAATTGTCTATATCCTGCAATATTTGTCCCAAACTATCACCTCCCAAGAACTCATGGTGATATCTTTGTACTCCTTCGCTTCTTACACGCAACACTCACTCAATGCTGGATACTCGGATTGACTTGAGATTTTACTAGCTTGTTGAGCACCTTTCAAAACCCCTACATACAAATTTGTACGTGCTATGAAGCATTGTAAGTAGTGTTTTTGCTATAATTAGTATTGGGACCTTTCTTGACTTTACCGACCCTAGAGGGGCGGAAACGCTGCTCGCCGCTGGTTCTGCGGACGTTACTCATACACCGCGCTTGCACTATCAGCCTTTCGGCATGGTCTCAGTTACTTGGAGGGCAGGCGGGGTGACAAAAACGGGTGTTTACTTTGCAGGTTCAGATGGAACGAACGCGCTTGGAAATCTGACACCGGCTGATAGACGCCGCGTAACGTTCCTAGCGCTGCCGAAGCAACGGCTCGCCCGCTGCGGGAAGCGCGAGGGTCACGAAAGGTCCTGCTAAAAACAAAATGCCTATAAAACGCTATTTACAATATTCCATAGCACTTCAAAATTTGTGTATATAGGTTTTGCGTGGTGTTCTACCAGCTGGTGAAATTTCATGTCAATCCGAGTATCCAGCACGGTGAGTGTTGCGTGTTAGCATGGAAAAGATGCCTTTCAGACTTAAAATATGAACATACATCACAAATGATAGGGGCCGTCTAAATTACGTAACGCAAATTTCGAGTATTTTCAATACCCTCTCCCCCCCTTGTAACGCACTTCCCTATCTCTACGTATATAAAGCAGCGTAAAGCTGCCTCAGACCCCCTCTCTGACCCCCTCCCACCCCATTTAGCTTTACGTAATTTATGGATGACCCCATACTGATACCTGAAATGGGTTGAAAATTTAATTTGAAATATTTTTGTATAAAAAATGTTATATATTTTTAATAATAAAATTTTAAATGTAATGTGATTTTAAATGTGAATTTTGAACGTGAATAATTGTTTAAAAGAGAAAAAATAGGATAGAAGTTATGTGTAAAACATCGTTGGTTGTATTTTGTATTTTCAAAAGTATTTTAAAATACTATTTTGTATTTTGTATCTAAAATACTTTTATGAAAGTATTTTGTATTTGGTATCTAAAATACTTTCGGGGAAGTATTTTGTATTTTGTATCTGAAATACATTTTTCAAGTATTTTGCCCAACCCTGGTCATAATGCATATCATAATACGATATTTAATATCGTATTATGTTATCAGTTAATGTCAATAACTCAAATTCGCAAAAATGTGGGTTAGTCCGCTTGTGCTCTCAGTACCTCATATGTACAGATGTGAATAAGGTAATGAGCTAATGACGTCGTAGTTTCTAATGCATTCATAATAACGAATTACACTTTGACTAAGGCGCTAAACGAAGTGTTTTAGCGCCTTAAAAACTGAAATTTTGAGGCTAACCTTTATTGAAAATTTGTGCCCAACATCAATTGCATTGTTATTTTTGTTTGATATTCTGTAAATACATTAGAATTAAGTACAAAAGTACATTCAAAGTTACATTTATACATTTTCTAAACAAATAAACAGGATTCATTCACAACTTTCCTTCTCAGTGGAAAGGATAGACAAATTGATAGGGAAATGGTTGGGTTCTTGTGAGAGTTCTCGCACGGGTACACTTGTATTTTGATAGAAATTTGAGTATAAAATTAGTCTTTCTGACATGTCATTTTAAATTAAACGAGCAGTCCTGTGGCAGTCCTTGTCACTTGTCACCTTGGCCTTTGCGGCTACGAGACTGTCACGAGGAGAGGGGAGGCTGAGCGGTGTGGCAATGGAGGATAGAGGTGTAACTACACAATACATGGTCTTGTCACAACTGATACAGCGACAAACATCAATATTAATAATAAGAATCTTTTTTTCATTGATTCATCATAATTTAACTTCTCTTCAGGTTGAAGTTCTGCAGCGTCGAAGTACAGCGTCACAAATGACTGCAGTCAGTTCATTGCCTCTTGCACATACGACTGCAGATGTACATTGCTGTCGACAGGGGACATAGTAAATAATTTATATTTATATTTTCTTCTGTTTTTCTATTGTTTTCTATTTTTTATTTAATTGACTATTAAATATTAATTAATTAATAATTACATTAATAATAAAAATGTCAATGTTTTAATTGCCTATATTTTGGGCAAAATTACATGAAAACTACTCATATTTTCGAAAAATTGACCATGACAATATTATAAGGTCCTCCCTTGAAGAAACAGATTTCATTGACAAAAAATATCTAACTTCAATATTACAGTTGTAGGAAATTGCCGGAAAAAAAATTGAATTTTCTCAATTTTCGAAAAATCATGAATCTCAATGAAAATGAGACCTGCATCAGTCTTTTCAGCGTTCATAATGCGATTTTTTTCAAAATGTCCGAGGGGCTTCATGTAAAGAACCCCCGATATTAAAGTATCGGTTTCAAATTCCAGAGACCGCGACATCAGCCAGATCGATTGAGGAATATCGATTGTGAAGAAAAGCGGCTAAACGGTTTAGGCGCCAGCGCAGACGAACAGACAAATTGACGTTTTGTCGTCAATCAATTTTTCGGTTTAAAGGACCCACAAAACATAGATTCTGACTAAATAATTTTTATTTGCTATATTAAAAATCATGCACTTCTCGCTTAAAGACGTTATACCTAATTTCTAGGCATTGTAGGATCCCTAGACTTCCCCAGGGGATCAAGACGTTTTTTATCTTATTTACTAACAACAATGCTAATTTTCTCCATCCAGCAATGCTAAATTGTGTGTAGAGCTTAATAGAGCTTCTGAGAGCAATTAACGAGATAGTAAATCGTCTCGAGAAATGATCTCCAACATCTTGAGGGCACTGACTGTGGATCTTAGCGTAGCCCCTGAGGTTCCAACCACCACTAGGAGGATTCTGGCGTCGGGTACGCCATTAAGGTGAGTTTCCAAGGGAATTACTAGTATTATATCATATTTTCCTCTCCTGCTTTCAGAAGGCTAGACCCATCCTCGTGGCGGAAAGTCACGTCTACCACGTGGACCCCCTTCCCAACGTTGATATTTCCAGTGGAAAACATCGATGCTCCTTTGCCATCTCCAAAATTTTTACAGAATTTAAATGTATGAACGTAAAATTCATTCATTATATAAATTTCTTTTGCTCTTTTGAAATCTAGCTGTCATGTTGGTACATAGTTTATATACATGCACGTTGAAATTGTTGGAACAAGCTTAAAGTTAATGTATTATTTTATAAACATTGTGTATACTCTAAAGTGCACGCCTTGTCAAATGATATCAATTGGGTATTGTACAAGCATAATGCTAATTGTATTGTATTATATTCTGCATTTTATGTTTTAATCATCTCAAGAAGCAACACCTCGACTGGATCAATTGCACAATCGATGCAGGCCTACGCCGCGGGCTCTTGCCTGTGCCAGCTGTGTTCAGAATCGGTTCACGCATAAAAGCGCAACTGCGCAATGCAAGGCGTCGCGCGGTTCAGCATTTCTTGGAAACCGTTACCCAATGTAATCAATTTAATACATTATCTTCGCAAGCACTGCTAAAATTCCAAGCTTTCTATTTGTCATATGTTCATACATTTTGCTTAAATTTTAATTTGAGTATACCTCAAAACCTTTAATTACAATGAACTGAAATCGGTTCACCTTGGATCAACCGCGCGAACCTCGCTCTCCCCACCCCCTCTAACGAATCAGTCCAGTAGTCGACTTTCGGCCATCATGCAAGACATACGCGCGTCACTGCTCTGTCTTATTGAGCTATTAATTACATCAATTACCGCAGTAATGCGCGTGTAAGTTGTATATTTAGTTTGTGTGCGATGCACTACACAGACATCTACCTTTTCACTAATTAACTACAAAATTGACTGTTTAAATAGCATCCATGGGAACTATGCCATGTCGAGCTTATCACTTGAATTTATAAACTGTGTTTTTGTCTATCTACTGCAATGAACAGTGAAATCCGTGTGAAAGGCACTCGTTAAATTCATATAGTGTGTCTCACGACTGTCAATTAACAGTGTAACTTTGTGTCAAGTGCGATCTGAACTACATTATGTGACTACTTCATATTCATAAAGTGATTAATGACATTACTTGCTAATTGGTCGCGCCAGATACTGTAATGAGCAATGCATTTCTTGGTACAACTATTAACAAATCAATCTGTTGGCCTCCGCTGTCTAGTGAGAACTCTGCGTGTTTGCATTCCTGATGGAAGCTCCGCTGCCCACGGATACTTCATGCGCCTCCGAAGGGTCACAGAAACAGATCAATTGGTGGACGTCGTCGCGAGATGCCTCAGCATCCGGGTCCTATCGTGTAACCGCACTTTGTGCCTTCTTAAGTCACTCTCAACATTATTGTTGTTTTCTTTGTAGCATTTTGTGTATCCTCAGTGTAATTCACGTATTCTAATGTGCGTTGTGATTTCACCTCACCAAAGCCATGTCAATCATTAATTACTGTGTTACAATTAGGCCATTTATGGTAGAGTATAAAGTACCTTAGTTTCGAAGAAAATGTTAGAAAATTTTGCATTATCCGCTTCTTAAATTTAATTAAGTCACGAGACCCCATTTTTAGTATTCAGTGATGTAAAATAAGGTTTTTGATTACATATATCTGCCAAGCGTCATAGACGTCAATCGTAATAGACGTCAAGCGCAATGGACGTCAAGCGCAATGGGCGTCAAGCGCAATGGGCGTCAAGCGCAATGGGCGTCAAGCGCAAGGGGCGTCAAGCGCAATGGACGTCAAGCGCAATGGACGTCAAGCGCAATGGACGTCAAGCGCAATGGACGTCAAGCGCAATGGACGTCAAGCGCAATGGACGTCAAGCGCAATGGACGTCAAGCGCAATGGACGTCAAGCGCAATGGACGTCAAGCGCAATGGACGTCAAGCGCAATGGACGTCAAGCGCAATGGACGTCAAGCGCAATGGACGTCAAGCGCAATGGACGTCAAGCGCAATGGACGTCAAGCGCAATGGACGTCAAGCGCAATGGACGTCAAGCGCAATGGACGTCAAGCGCAATGGACGTCAAGCGCAATGGACGTCAAGCGCAATGGACGTCAAGCGCAATGGACGTCAAGCGCAATGGACGTCAAGCGCAATGGACGTCAAGCGCAATGGACGTCAAGCGCAATGGACGTCAAGCGCAATGGACGTCAAGCGCAATGGACGTCAAGCGCAATGGACGTCAAGCGCAATAGGCGTTAAGCGTCGGACGATCTAGTTTCAAGGAAATGTCCGTATATGAGAAGTATTCTATTGTAGTCTCTTGCTCATGTTGATTGTGCGCAGCATGTTTCAGCCGGCCCTGTACGCGCGCAGTAACGCGGCGCAGCGGGAGAGCGTGTCCCGCGTGCTGCGCGAGTGGGCGGGGCGGCTGCGCTGGGCGCGCGAGGAGCAGGAGGCCGTGCTGGACGTGGGCTGCGGCCCGGGCGACGTGACGGCGGAGCCTCCTGCTGCCGCGCCTGCCCAGCAGCGTGCGCGTGCTGGTGGGCCACGACGTGAGCGAGGAGATGGTGCGCCACGCCGCCGCCGCCCACGCCGCGCTGGCGCCGCGCCTGCGCTTCCTGTGCACGGACATCGCCGCGCGCCACCTGCCGGCCACGCCGCTGGGCGCCTGCGCGCGGCAACTCCAGGGGTTCCACAAGGTCTTCTCTTTCTACGCGCTCCACTGGGTGACTGACCAACGGTGAGATTGGGGAGGGGCTGGCCGCGCCACATTGCAATTCCATCGTCTCGGAGTACTTAGCGCTACCAAGGCTGGTAAGAGTTATTAGCTTACCACCCACCGCTGGGGATGAAATGGATACCTATATGTTTCAAGAGGTTCAATTTTTTGCATAAAAGTGGTTATCTGAACTTCGCCAAATTATTACATCTTACTCAGGTTATGATTGTGTCCAAATTACAATGAAACTCAATAACAAATGCAAAATTCGGATGTCATTTTGCTGAAATATTACAACACTTTCTCCGTCAGTACAATGCAAATAAAATACGAGATAGTAATATTGGTCTTCTAGCTCTCTCAGTTCCGAGATATAAGTCATAAAAGCTGCTGCAATCCAAGTAAAAAGGGAGAGTGACATTCGAAGAAACGAAAGCGGTAGAGAATGCAAGGATCTGAAAAAAAATATTCAGGTGATTTTTTAAACAAATAATTTTAAAAAATCTTTCAATAAGTAAAAGTTCTATCTACAATGATGTTGCTGGTGGAGGGACCTCAAAACAATTTAACTTCTTCAGTTTTCGCACAGTCGAAAGGTTGCTTTGGAAATCTGATCTGCACCGTTTTTATAACCGTAACATTCTTTCCAGACAAATGATTTAAAGAAAAAGGTAGAGCCATTTTTTAGAAAATACCGAAAATATCGTTGGAATTTCATGTTAAGTCCTTCCAAAAACTGAAATATTCGTTTCAAATTCGAGGATACCTGTCATCAACCAGAATGATCAGAGAATATCAATTTTGGTGAAAATCTTGTTAATGATATAAGCTGTCGAGTGCTTCAGATTGTGCATTTTTCATTCAAAAGCGAAACTTTTATATTTTAATTTTTCCACATTTACTGTATATCTAACCACAAACATAGACAGCTGTCTCATTTTCGGAGACTGCATAGTTTTACGTCAATGTATGGGTGCATTGGAAATTATAAATATAAATTAATTAAATAAACGATTAATTCCATAACTCTGCATGTTTGAATCTGCAGATTTTCATCACTGGTATACGTAAAACCACTAGTTAATGGCACTAATTAAGTAGAATCATTAAAATGGTATATACGAGGGTCACTCCGAAGTAATGCACAACAATCTTTTAAACATTCAATTTATTTTTCATGCCTGAACTATTTCTATTGTTGATCCATCTTTGACAAACAAAAAGTGACCTCTTGTCAAAGAATACAAAAAACTTCAACAATTTCACAAAACTCTTGCATTGCTATGAAAACACAAAATGAAAGGTACACACTGACTAGGCGAGGCTACCTGACTGATACAGTAAGAAAAATTAAATTAGTGTAAACATTGCAGAATGTATTGAAGGTTACGAGGCACACATGCCTAGATTTTTCAATCCAGACTACTCTCATAGTACCACAGCTCCTCCTTTTCACACAGCTGTCTAGTAGAGGGTCTCAATGCACATAGAAAAAATGCCCTTCGCTGACGGGAATGCTTCACGGCAAAGTTTTTGAGCATTCCCGTGTGGAGCGATAAGCTGCCCATCGCACTGCCCGTTCCGTCATTGCCCAACTCCACCCAGCACTCTCCCCGCTAACCACGCCAGCTCTGACCACCGCCCCGAGAAAGACACCGGGCGCATGGCAGGGCGGTGGCTAGCCGGCCGGCCGGGGGAGGGGCGGACGGACGGAGGCGGGGGGAGATACGGGCGGCGACGGTGGTGGTGGTGGCAGCGGCCCCGGCCCCGGCGGCAACGTCGGCGGCGGTGGCGGTGACGGTGGTGATGTCGACGTGACGTCATCGGTGTCGGCGGCGTGGGTGAAGCCGCGCTGGCGGAAGAAGACGCCCCCATGCGTAGAGGCGCGGGGGAACAATGAACAAAAAAATATTAATTAATTAAGAAATTAATTAAAGTGGGACGCGCGAACTTTGGAGTTGGCGCCCCCATAACAGACTGGTGCAGCATGGAACTCCCATAATTTGGCGGGAGTGCCACAAAGAGTGTCCAGGTGGGCGGAAGTCACAGGAACTTTTCACCGCGCCGAGAAAAATGTGCTAACACCTCTCCACATTATCTCCGTCTGTTTATACTGTCTTACGACACTTTTGAAGAAGGGCATGTATACCCGCACGGTAGAAGTCTGGGCCAGCACGACTGAGACACTGTTTAGCACCCTTCACACTGGAATAATCATTTCCTGGAAATCACCTAACAGAAACCAGTTTTTTCAGTTGCAGTTCTTTTAACATTCTGTCCATAGTCGCTTCTCCTATACCCACTTTCATTGAAAAATTCATTCACGGTTACATTTTTGTCAGCCAAAATGAGATTGTGAAGTCGCTCACATTGTCAAGAAAACGTGAAGAGCGCAGTCGGCCTCTGCGCGGGAGATTCTGAATATTTGCTTGCCGTAATTTACCAGATAATATGAAATCCCACCGAATAACTCTGTAATCAACATCCTCACCTCCATTAACATTTTTAACCTCTTGTGAATGTTTGTGACTGTCTTGTTCTCACAGCACATTGCTTCCGACGAACATGTAATGCAGCAGCCATTTTAAACAAGTGTTCCGAGAGCAACACTTAAGGAAACAGGTTGAAGTAAATGCGAATTTAGGCGCAAAGAAAGATACTACGAAATCTGTAAAGAGTAAAGACGTAGAAAAGAAAACGAATTTAAAAAAACATGTTCATTACTTTTGGAGTGAGCTATGCATTATATAAATGTCAAGCAAAATATACGTCAAGCGTCGGACAACATTAGATCGTTGGAATATATTATTACAGCTGACTTTATCTGTTGTATAAGAAGTTTCCATTATAGGGTATTCTCATAATTACATAACAATTATATGAAAGTAATTTTGACATGAGATTTCAGCAAGTATATATTTTGAGGCTACTTGTCTTGCGAATACATACATTCCATACGTTTCGTACTACAATGTTTTTTTCCAAAAAGGATTGAGGGAAACATCCCCTTCTTTCTCTGTATGAATTTAAGCGTGATCTAGAATGCGTTAAGTAGACTAAGTTTAACAATGTAACTTTCTTACATCGTTGATGTTGGTTCTGAAAATTTCTGTTGACAGAACTGCACTTCGCAACATCCATAGCCTTCTGCGGCCGGGAGGTGAGGCACTCCTGTTGTTAGTGGCCAAAGCACCCGTGTATGATGCACACATCGCTATGCAAAACAACCCCCGTTGGTGTGAATTCATGCAGGTGGGTTTACACTGTGATAGTTCATTATCATAATGTGATGAATCAAAGGACACGTGAGTAAATTCCGTGGGATGGGGTAAAATACAATTGTATTTTAATTTGACCAATCAGAAAATTGAACAGTGTGCGATTAATCGAATGAGAGAGGCGGCGGACGCAAAAAGGAACGTATTTGGGTACAGTTCGCGCATGAAGCTGAGACAGATGACGCGCGCGAGAAAAGAACGAGGGACATGGTGCTTAGACGTGCTGGTGTTAAGACATAAAAGGTTGATCTCGTGGTGGTGTTGAAAAAACGCGAATGGAAGTGTTGTAGAACAGTAACAACTGATTAGAGAACTCTCCGGGAATTTTGGAAGTATTAATGGGAAATATAGAAGTGCATGTCTAATTACGGACATTATTCGGTGTGGACTAATTGGAAAATGGAGGTGGAACGAATTCAAGTCTTGGAGTAACGTTCAGGAAACAAAACATAATTTGTAAAGCAACAATGAGACAGTGAGGATAATATTTTGTCAATGATTTGGGTTCAAATTTTGTCATAAATTGGATATTTGTATGTTTATGTGTAATTACAGCATATAAATAGCAAATGTTGCGGAAGTAAGTACTGTTATTATTAGTCGTAATAGTAAGAAGATATCGCGACCTCGACATAAACAAATACGTACGTAAATATTACATGCCGAGAGTCTGTATAGACGGCCTATCAAGCCAACTCAAATATTTTTTTCTGTTGACCGTTTTTCTCAAATATTGTTATTAGTTCAATATATTAAATAGTAAAATATGGTGTTGTAAGAGTAAAAGAGAGGGAGAGAAGAATACTGCGGTCATAACACACAACCATCAAAATAAAGCAAAAAGAAATCGTAAGTTTGCAAAGGATGAAATGTTACTGGCAGGTCACGAGGCAGAGTTTTATGATGCACGAATGTGACATCGTATGGCCAAACAGCTCCAGTGGAGTTCAAATGCATTACTAACGATTAAAAAATATTTGCTTTTGTTTCAATTTAAACTTTTGCCTATTTCACATATTTTCTTCTTGAAGATTGCTATAATTTTGAAGTAACAATATTCCAGAGGCGGTGTTTCCGTTTTACCAACTCCTTTTTCCAAATTGAACATTTCTGCGTTTTATACTCACAATATAGTGACACTATAAAAGCAACTTGTGTGTTAGGACGCTTCCAGATTCATTTCGCCGTACCGACGCTCTGCGGACCCTGTGATCGACTTCTCGGCGGTACTGCAGCAGGCGGGCTTCAACATTCACGCTTGCCGCCTAGAGCACTTCAGCTACTGTTACCCCTCGTTGCAGGACTTACGAGGTGAGCTTTTACCATGTCTCCTGGAGCATTTAACTGAAATATTTCGTTTCTCCAACTTGCTGCTGTTGTTATCTTTTATGATGCAGTGTTTTATGATCCTTACATTTATGTAGGAATGCATCCTGCATCGCTATGGTCAGCCACTGTCAATTATTAACGTTGTTCAAAAAGTTGACCGCCTTGGTAGTTCAAATAGAATTCGGCGTATCTGGGTTTATAATCGACTGGAACAGTGAATTCTTTGAACTGCTTAGGCATCATGTATAGCCTTAAAGCCAAAAAACATAGAGATAAAAAGTACATGTTCGGAATTAGTGTAATAATTGTTTATGTAACTTTCTGAAACTACAAGATGCCTGGAAACCTAATAAAGTTTTTCACTCGACGATCATGTATGAGATGTGATTAATTTAATGACATCTTAATTTAATGATCATTTAATAACGTCTTATCAGTATGGCATTGCATCAGTTTATTAAAATGGATTACGGGGGTTCTAAAAATGTACCGCCGATATTTGTACTTATATACATACGTACATGGATTAGCGACAAATTACACATTTTTGAACTAGTATGGCGGCTACTTAGAGACGCCGCAACGGATATGGCGTGGTCATAATCGACAATGAAAAATAATTTTCTACCACTAGACCACAAAAATAGCTTTGAGCTCCTAATCCAAGGGGGCATAAAAATGACATATTCGATTCAGTATGGCGGACAGTTCGAGACGCCGCTTCGGTATTGTAATGTTACTAAGGAGCCGGCTAGCTCCGTACCTGGAAGATACCTTCACTTATGATAATGGAATGGACGTGACCTAGGTGCATTCTTGATAGAAAAGAAATGTCAGTACTATTAAAATACAAAATTTAATGTTTAATTTAGGGAAAACACGAAGAAAATTTGTTAGTCAGAGAAGAATTTAAGCTCATTGAATAAAATTAAAAGGAAATTGTACATGAACATAAAATCTAACACAATAAAACAAGCAATAGCGCGGCTTTGCATTTAGCAGAATGAATTCCAAAAGTTCTTTCTCATTTTGCTATGAAGCTTCAAGAGTCTGAACACGAGCGGCAGCTCATTGTTGAACACGTCACCACTTTCTGCTCCCTTCTGTCTTGAATGCGTCTTTTTCCAAAAGAGCGGTGACTGGAGGGCGCCTTTCACGTCCCCAGTGATCAGCTGTTCGTAGGTTGGCCCCAGCGGGCTGCTGGACCAAACGTTCTCCAGATGGAGGGGGGGGGGGTTGCTCACTTGCGAGGGGTACCGGGGTGAAACCCAGTTTCTGTTGCTAGCGGGGCGTCCGTTTGTGGAAACCCAAACTCGTGACGCCAGATAATTTCGCACTTGTCAGCCTGTCGAGTGTGGCAGGTCGCGGCAGCTTCCGTTTTCAATAATCATTTACTCACAGTGGGTCCTGGCAAGCCTAAAATAAATTCGAACTCATTCAAGCGCGGTTGCTACGTCCCGTGGCCCACATAAAATTATAATGTCCAATGTCTCGCAATGTAAAGCAATCGCGCTAAGACTTCGAACTCACCCAGACGCGACTGCTATGTCCGGAGGTCCGCCTCTCTCTGTTCTGTGAATTCTTCTAAGTCTCTCCGGCCCGCGTTCAAAAATCCCTTTTCCTTCGTTTTTGGAAACAAGTAATGTGATTGACCAAAATCTAGTGCGTCTACTTTAAATTTAGCCTAATAGCAGCCTCGTATTCTGAGTGAAAATTCCCAGAACGATCCCACCCTCTCATAACGCACTTAACAGTAACTGCGCGATTGAAACACAGCAGGTGCCCTGGAATGTTTGAGTTACACATATTAATTTAATGGCGTCGAAACGGAGGTAGATGTTTCAACAACCAATCTGAGTATTCTAAAGCAGGTGAGGTGGGTGCGCGAGGATCTGACCGCGGCTGCGAGAAACGTGAGTCGTTAGAAATGATTTGTTGACGACTCGCGCCTGGCTGTCTGAGGGTTGGCCTATGCCTCGAAAAAAAAAACTCTTTCTTGACCTGGAGGTTAAGCGAAGGGCTGCGACAGAGAAATGGGACGGACAAGGGTTGTGATAGATTCCCTTGTCCTGCTGGGCAGATGAAATTACGTAATACTCGTAATAATATAATATTTTATTTAAACTACGGACACCGCGATGGTGGAGGCTATGTGCCACTACAGTATGGCATACAACTCCTTCACACTTAGACTATGTAACGAACAATATACAACTAGAATTAGCTGTCTACTCATTCCTCAATGGCATAGCTTTTTCGACATATTTAAAAAACTGCGCATCGCAACGCCGATACCTACAGGCCGCCATACGTGCGTTTCCTTGTTCCTCACGACACTGGATAACTTATCAAAAAGTTTTACCTTATTATACGTCGATCTTTTTGCTGGCTCCCGGTCTATTAATTCTCTATTTATGCACCAAGATCGCAGCGCCAAATCACGCAAACACACATTTTTTTGGAATTTTCTTAAAATCTTTTGGCCGGATTCGAAATCATACAATCAGTTCCTCAACAAGAGACCAAGACGCGTGGAATGACACTTCGTATGTCTCGATTGGTGAACCATGAGTGACGGATGCACGCACACACACACACACACACACACACTCGCAGTTACTCAGATTCTGGATAGGGATAGCATGGAGCAAATGTTTCTTGTTACAACACTTTCGCCGCAAACTCTTGTTGCTACTTTTATCCAGTAGGCACAGGGGCGTCAATGACTTCCGTGAGCCATCTTTGTCAGTCCAAGGGAGTTGCAACAGTCGAAAGATTCACTTGTATTAATCTAGGTGTATAAGCAAAGAAATGGAAATCTTTGCTTTTTGCATTTCACTACGAATGACACATTAACTTCTTTGTGCTTGTAGAACATTCATGTTCAGACAAGTTCTTAAGCGCCACGATATTTGCAATAATTTTAATAAATTTTTGCAGATTCTACAATGGTACTAAATCCATTTCTGAAGAGGGTTCCAGAAGAATTGAAGAGTCTGTTCATAAGTGACTTCATGAGAGAATATCAAAGAGAAAAAATGAAATATAAGTCTGTGGACTCCAGCCAGAACTTAGAGCGGAACGACACTACATTCAATCATTTACATCTAATCACGCACGTGCAGAAGGATGATCAAGATGTCCCTTTTTTTAACATTACGTGAATCGAATCTATTCACCTCTCGCCTAACACGGTTTGGAGTATTTTATTTGCTTATTGGTTACACGGGCAAGATTTAAAAATGTTTTGTAAATTTTTATTGTACATGGTACAAAATAGTATTCGAGATGAAACGAACTCCCAAAAATAGAGCTCTTTAAACAACCGTGTATTTAAAAAAAATAAATTCATTCTAGTTCTAAATCGTTAAGCTGCAATAGAAACACAAAAGTTCTATTGGAAACTACGTAATTGAAGTAAGTAAACAAAAAATCAATAACATTGAGAAATATGTAAATTCTTTGTAAAATTAATAAAAAATGATTTTCTTACGGATTTGAGCCTTTGTTCATTTTGAAAGCCCGTCCGTCAGTTTGTTTGTCCGTCTGAGTGAACAATGGATTATCAGTTTTCGTAATAGAGGTAATCTTGAACCCAATAACCTCGGATACTCGCAAATAAGTAGAAATAAGATTAACGCACCTGCTGTGTGGACAGCCAATTTTAAAGTTGGCGCGCGCGCTAGGAGACGGCGGCGTACGCTCTATAATAGGAGCAGCCGTGTGCGACCCGCTGGAACAAACATCACGGTGTAAGATATATAGGTGTGTCAACCAGCCGCCTTTTGGACAAAATTTTTGAAGCCAGTTTGAGGCTAGTTCCTCGCTTATCCGTACGGTGCGCACGATCGAGTTGGGCATTCATGATGGCGTGTCGCGATTTAGTGGCTTCCACCCGATAGTATGGTTTCCACAGTGCAGCATTTTTGTTATAATCGTAGAAACCGTAATGTAAATGTATTAAAGTCTTTTAAGACGTATTATAATATTTGTCGGAGGTGTTATTTTTTTAATGTACCACAGTATGAGGATTTGTATTTTAAAGCAGGAGGTGATGTTATTCTAGAGAAAAAATAATAAACAGATTACTAGGAAAGGGTCCCCCCGGATAAGATGGTAAAAAGTTCCCCTCAACCAAATTACATATGAGTGGTTACACTATAATTCCAATATAAAAATAAAATTTTGAAAGGTTTCTTAGCCCCCGTCCCACCACCCACACCCTATACAGCCAAAAACGTGTTTTTTTATTTCAATTTTTTCGACAACTTAACACTATTTTATCAGACTTAAAAATATATGATAAATAAAACCACAATTTAAACTATCAGAAAAACATTTTTCAATATTTTCTCAGGCCCAAATTCAAACACAAAAAAAATATTTTCGAAAAAAAAATCAAAAAATATTTTTTACTGTGTCTTAGAAGCCTGAAACAGGCTCGAAAAAATGTCGAAGTTTCCTCTTAAAACACACATTGTTGTGCATTTTTCAGATTTTTTCGATTGCTGGGCTGCAGTTAAAAAAATAAAAACCATTTTCCTTCCTTTAAAACACCTGGACTTTCAATATACTTTGAAAATGACTCCAACGGTTCTGTGCATTTATTTTATTGTTTATTATATATTTGTATACATTGTTGTAGCACCCAATGAAGTTTTGATTTTGGAATATACTTAAAAATTATCATATTTTAAAGCTTTCTAATCCTTTGTATGAGAATATCATACGCTAAGGAAAGATAATGGTGTTTGGCAGTTTATTAAATAATAATTCGGTCATATTTGAAGGGATAATTGGGGGACCTGTGGAAAACTGAAGGGAAGAGGTTAGACCCAGATTTACAAGAACTGTTTTACTTGTCTTAGAACACAGACACTGGCACGAAAATAATCTTAAAACTTCATCTCAGAACTGCTTGTGAATTTTTTTAATAGCTGGGTCATAGTTTAAAAAAACTAAGACATTTGTAGTCAATCACCTGGCAGTTCAGCAGTTGCCGCGTCCTAGGCACGTGCGACCTTGCTTGAGGAGGAAGGCCACAGAATAGCAGCTAAAACGTTGACAACTGAGCCTAGAACGCGGCGTCTCCCAAACAGATAACTAGTAACGCATTGGTTGCAGAAGCCTGTGGTCTCACGTCTGTAGAGGTCTCAGACTAGAGAAAAAGTTGTCTTTTCCTTTACCTAAGTATTTGTTTTTGAATACGTATAAATATGGAGAAAGTCGTACAATCCGTACACGTGCGAAAACTCTGCACTTTGTAAATTGTAATTGTACGAAAATTGAAAATTGATTTAATGTAGCACCCAACTGCAAACTTCCCATGCCCCGAAATGTAGTTTACGGCATTATAGACCCGGTACTGTGCGAGAGAATTCATTCCAATATTCGTCGTATTGTCTATCGTCTTTCCGTAGCGTACGACTACTGATGCAAACGATTAGAAAGCATTAAAAAATGATACTTTGTAAGTATATTCCAAAATCAAAACTTTATTGGGTGCTACAACAATGTATACAAATAATAACTACTATATAAACTATTATAAACACTATTATAAACTACTATAAACACTAAAATAAATGCACAGAACCGTTGCAGTCATTTTCATAGTATATTGAAAGTCCAGGTGTTTTAAAGGCAGGAAAATGTTTTTATATTTTTTAACTGCAGCCCAGCAATCGAACAAATCTGTAAAAAATGCACAACAATTCGTGTTTTAAGAGGAAACTTCGACATGTTTTTCGAGCCTGTTCCAGGCTTCTAAGACACAGTAAAAATATTTCTTGATATTTTTTTTCGAAAATGTTTTTTTTTTGTGTGTTTGAATTTGGGTCTGAGAAAATATTGAAAAATGTTTTTCTGATAGTTCAAATTGTGTTCTTATTTATCATATATTTTTCAGTCTGATAAAATAGTGTTAAGTTGTCGAAAAAAATTGAAATTAATAAAACACGTTTTTGGATGTATAGGGGTGTGGGTGGTGGGACGGGGACTAAGAAACCTTTCAAAAATTTTATTTTTATGTTAGAATTATAGTGTAACCACTCATATGTAATTTCGTTGACGGGAACTTTTTACCATTTTACCAGGGGGGACCCTTTGCTAGTAACAGCTTCCGGTTTAAGCTTTTTGCATGTGAATTCTGAAAACTTTGAAATAATTTAGTATTACAAAATATTCAATTATATTCTTTCATTATACATTTTAACTCTCGGGCAATTTTGAATCTTTTTTCTAATTGACGTTAAAAAGTTCACTTTTCTTTGTACATTTCTCAATATTGATTGCGTAAGATTTTACAAATTATTTACATTATTTTACAATTTACTCATTAACAGTATATGATAAGTTCTTGAAATGTTACTTACAGCATTTTGCATAACAATTATCTCTTCACTTTTCAAATGTTTTTCGCAAACATAATCGTCTTGACTCAATTTTGTTTTCTTCTGGGGAACAATTTCAACCCATTTCTGTCGTAAATCTTCTCGCTTCGAAACACGAAATAAAGTTGTTTCCTGCGAACGACATTTTTCACTGTTGCTATCACAGTGTTTTATAAAACACCTTCTAACCATTTTTTTTAAACTATTCACTCCAGCCGACAAGAAATTCCACCGCGAAATGACTATTAACTGCGTTGAAACCAATGGTTACAAAGCTATTAAATGGATCACCATCTTGTCCCAAAAAAACGCCCGTCGTTCGCAGCGCCTTTCTAACGAGAACTGTGAGAACTAGCCTCACATTAGCTTCAGTTTTAGACCGGGAGTGAACCCACCTATATCTCTTACACCGTGACAAACATCGAGCTTTGGGAGCGAGACTGAGGCAGCCTCGGCCACCGGTATATGAGAGGCGGCCCGGCACCAAGAAGAGCATCAGAGAGTGACCAGTAAGTAGTAGTGTAGTGAGTAACAAGCGTAGTAGTGTACAGTGTGAGAGTTACGTTCGGTGAGAGTTGAAGAGTCGTCACGCGATAACAAGCGGTCATTCAGGACGCGTAGTCGATCTGGTGATACAGTTTATCACGGCGACGAGAGTATCGAGTCTTATCGAGTTGAGTCGTGTAGTGAGTCAGGAGACGGAAGTAAGTTCGGTGACAGTGACACTCTGAACTCATTCAGGGTTACTGTGAGAGTTGAGTTTTCAGCCGTCCGCTGATCACAACCAAGAAAATAGACTACAGTCAACATACACCATCAACTGTGAGTACAATATCCACCCAAGCATAGGGTGACCTCCCTGGGAATCAAAATTGCCCAATGGCTGCTCCGACTCCATCGGCGCAGCATTTGGGAGGAAGAGCAAATGAATCTGCAGCAAAGAAAACACCTGCTTTGCCCAGAAAGACTTGAATTACAATCAGTAGGAAATTATTAAGAAAATCATACACCATCGGTAATCAGCCTCCCTCAAGAGAAATCAGAAAAGAGAAACATCGTTTGAAGAGATACCATGAACAAATAGAAGAGTTATTTGGACATTCATTAGAAACTCAACACGGATTAAGCAAGGAAATGCAAAATCCAAAACATGATATAGAAAATCCAGTGACAAAGAAGGAGGGATACAAATCCCTCCCCGTTAACCATAAAGGATTTCTTGCCGTACCAGAGCATGGGTAATCTCCACTCCAATCTTCAACAAGATCCGATACAGAAGTGATTAAACAAATGCCGCAACAGAATCAAACAATTGAGAAATCTTCTGCCAAAAGTCAAGTTAAAACCACAGAAGAAACATGGAGATACCAAACGAATAAATAATCAATCGCGGTAGTGAGGAATGGTTTACCCTCACAAAAAACATTTTCAAGCCTAGACCGCCAATACCCACTCAAAACCGCCTTTCTCCTCTGGAGCGCATGGATACTTCGATGTCGCAAAATGCGACACAACTAACTACAGCACGTGAAGGCGGTTTTTCACATGCTACACAGTGAAGCACGTGAAGGCGGTTTTCCACATGCTAGTCAGAGTGAGCCGAAAGACAACACCATGGAAGTACAATCCCCACAAAAACTTCTGCAAGCAATACTTTCCAAACACGAAAACTGCCACCCAGAAAATGTATAGGAGACATTCAAGTAGAGCTCGAGATCAATACACCCCTTTTAATGCAGCGCTTGCAGCTCATCACCAAGGGTCCCATTCATGGGGGACGAAGTGGAAAATATTGTATTTTCAAACCTAGCAACATGGAAGACCATAAAACAGTCGTCTCCGAGCTTGCAGAAATGAAGAAAGTGCAACCAAACTCTACTTCATTCTTTTTCCACAGAGCAACAGAAGAACGAAGACACAGAATTGTAATCAAAGGACTACCCAAATAACTTACACCCTCTGATCTAAAGGAAGATTTAGAAAAATATATAAAAGTTCATCACATCTCTGAGCTTAAAAAACCAATTGGCCGGACTGACCATACTTTTAGAAAAACTTACATCCCTCTAGGACTATACCTAGTTGAAATAAATTATGCTGATATTGGAAAACTACAGTCAATCCATGATCTCCTCCTTCATCTATAACGACAGAAAATTACAGGGTCGGAGGCAGATTCCCACAATGCACCAACTGTCTTATGTGGAATCACACCAGCACCAGGAGTTACAGATCCCCCAGATGTCTAATGTGCGCGGAAGATCATCACATTTCTCAATGTACCAGAGACAAACCTGTGAAATGTGCGAATTGCCAGAAGGATCATCCCGCAAACTTTACCGGGTGCACCTTCTTGGAAAGACTCAAACAAAACCGCCAGTCACAAACCCTAAAAGCACAATTTCAACAATAACAACAACAGAATAACTCAAGAAACCAAGTACTTTACAGTCCTTCGTACTCATCGGAGTTTTCTGAACTTTGTCGTGTTTTTAAATCTAGACTTACTGATTCATTTACTTTCTTAACTGGCATTCTTCAAGGATCTTCACAATCAAATTCTACTTCCAACAATTCGTCACCATTAGGTTCCGATCTACAAGAAATATTCAAGCTTATCAAATCAATCAATATTAAAGAGTTGATCGAAGCAATAAAACAAGCCTTAGAAGTTTTGAAAAGTAACGAGAATGGGATGAACAAATTTTTATGAATCGCAGAAATACTATCAAATCTTAATATCTAATGACTCAATACTCAAAAGAGAAAATCGAGATAATTCCAGTTGTAACCTGGAATAGAGGAGGTGGTACTCAAGAGAAAAGAGCGGAACTTAGACAATTTATAAATGATTACTCACCTCAAATCCTCTCACTACAGGAAACCATGTTAAAACTTAAGAAACTATTTACTTTGCCAAACTTTTACATTATAAAGACGACCGACCTACCCAAGGGGGTGATACTGCAATAGCCGTTAAAAAAAACTCTCCCCCATACCAGATTACAAACCCCCCAGCTGGAGGCCTTTGAGGCCACTGTTGTGGAATTAGGTACTGCGCAAGGATCCATTACTTTTTCATCTTTATGCAAGCCGCCAAGCGTAGAAATGAGAACTAATGATATAACCAAACTACTACAATTGGGTAAAATCCCATATAATAGCAGGAGATTTTAACAGCAAGAGAGTGGAATAGGGCAGCACTACCAACGATACATCAGGAAATATCCTTTATAATTACATAGAATCCAACATTAACCTCCAAGTAACCCCACCCCCAACTCCGACGCAATTTATCAAGGCTTACCACATCAAACCTTAGACTTTTACATCCATACCAATGACATGCATCCTACAGTCCCACAATCACTTCCAGAACTTTCATCCGATCATTTACCCGTTCTAACCGTACTGCAACTTACGCTTTTTCATTACTCTCTTCCCCCCTTTCCAAAATGCAATGTAAATTTTAAAAAATCAAATTATTGGCCTCATCTAATCTACCCTCCACTCTGCAGTTAGAAAGCGAAGAATAAGTGGACTCGGCAATCATCTATTTTAACGACAAAATCAAAACATTCGTCAGAAAATCCAAAGAGTATATTTCAAGCCCGAAGGGACTTAAAAATCACAATAGACTTCCATTAGAAATCCTTAACTTAATCAGGAACCGCTGCCGTGCACAAAGACGTTACTATAGGACAAGAGTCTCTGAAAATAAACAACAACTTCTTAAAGCAAGAAGAACATTATAAGTGAAGCTCAGAGAGTATCATAATCAACAATGGGAGAACTACATTAAAAAAACAAATACTAGGAGGAAGAGTCTTCTGGAAACTACAGAAACAACTGCGAGCTGCACCTCAGTCCATCACAGCCCTAGAATCGCCAAACAGAAGTGTTACATAAGATCCATTAAGGCAAACTGAAATTTTTGTTGATGTTCTCCAAGAAAGATTCACTGCTCCATCAATAAATGAAATCCTACTACAAACACAAAGAGGTGAAAAAGATGAAAATGACTCAGTTACTGATGGAGGATCAAGTGAAATTGCCCACGAAAACTAATTGTATACATCTGAGTGACGACGAATGAATAAATAACTCAACATTTCAGAAACATCAATCCCCGGAAAGCAGGAGGACACGACAGATTTCCATCGTCGATCGTCAAAATTCTACCTTCCAAAGCCATTAATCTCATTCTGTTCATCTTCAATGCCTGTCTCGGACTAGCTACTTTCCACCCATCTGGAAAAAAGCTATCATCATTTTACTACCAAAACTGGGTAAAAACCTAAAAGATCCGAACAATGTTCGACAGATAAGTCTCCTACCCGTTTTGGGGAAAACTCTGGAACGCATTATCCTAGACAGAATGAAGCAAATTTTAATTAAGAAAAATGTAATAGTACAAGAACAATTCGGATTTAAGACTAGTCATTCATCAACGGCTCAAGCACTTCGATTAGCACTAGAGACGTCTTCAGTTTTTTCCTATGGTATGTCTATTCCAGCAGTATTCTTTGACCTCAGCTTTGCATTTGATACCGTGCATCACTCCCTTCTACTATTTAAACTCTCCAAAATTTTCCCCGCTTCTTTTTTGGCAATACTTCGAAGCTTCCTTCAGAATCGATTCTTTCAAACCAAATACAAATCCCATCTTTCATCCCTCAGGCCAATTGAAGCTGGTGTTCCCCAAGGCAGCGCATCTCTTTTTCATATTCATCACAAACCTCAAATACCAAGTCGTGTCTCTTCGCTGGTGACGTAGCTTTAATAGCTAAAGCGCCCACACTGAAAATTCAATTGGCAAAACTTCAGAATGCCGTATCACTGTTTGGGAACTGGTACTCAAGAAACGGTCTTAAATTAAATGTAAGCAAATTCCAAGGAACAATTTTTCCATGGAAAAATGGGCATATTAAACAACGTTCCGTATCTCAATGTAAACAATGAATGCATTACATGGACAATAACTATCAAATATCTTGGTATAACAAAGGATACGCACCTCCGATGGAGTATTCATATTAAAAACGTACGATCGATCATGTTTCAGAGAATAACACGCATCCTACCCCTTTTAGATCCAAGGAGCTCAGTAACAAATCAAAATTATATACAGTAAAATCTGTCTAAACCGGAATCGATTGGGACAAAAAAAATTCCGGTTTAGGGAGATTTCCGTTTTATGCAGGGATGTCTGTTTGACACTTTTTATTTTGATATTTCCGCCCTAAAACTAGTTACATTACTTTATTATAATTATAAAACATATACTAGCATTAAACTTATTTATAGAAGATATCACCTATAAATGAACATTAAACATAATTTTTTTCTAGGTAGTGGAAATATTTCACGACTTGTTCATATAAATGTGTTTTTTCGTCATTAATCTTGAGTTTTTGCTTTTTGGTTTTCTCTCTTACTAACACCTTTTCAATTGTTTTCCAAAGTTGAAACATTTTCATATTTAGAGTTTTGTGCTTTTTTCAACCATTGTCAAACTGGTTGTGAAACTCATAAAAACACACCGCCTCACTGGGTAGTGGCTGTACCCGGACTTCTCGCAGACTATTTCAGTGCACAATGCGTCACAGCCCAGAGTACTATGTCTATCTGGCATGCTCGCATGGACTTGAGTAATGTGAGCCTTGAGGGGTTACGATTGTTAACGCGAGACAGGGAGACGCGTGAATTGAAGACATGCCCGTACATCTACCCACGCTTAGAGAGTCGGGAGAGAGGGAATTCCCCTAAGGCCTACGCCTTGAGAGACAAATGACCTGAAGATCGAATTCTACATAACGGAAGCCCCTTTCCTTCACTGTGCGGCTGCCACGTGTAGAACTCATATAACGTGGACAAAGATATTAAAACAGGCTTTCAGATGCATTCATTCCATTAAGAGTATCTCGCGTCTCTGCTAGTTGCATTAAATTAACAGAAATTCCGTTTAATGAAGGTTTTTCCCTCCAGCAGGACATGAAAAACCGTTCCGTTTCCGCGTTAGACAGATTCCGTTTTATGCTGTACAAAATGCCATTTAACTTCACTGGCCGGAGACATTTTCCGGTTAAGGCAGGTTTCCGGTTTGTACAGGTTCCGTTTTAGACAGATTTTACTGTATTTATGAGGCTGTTATTAGAAGTACAGCAATCTGCAGTTGCGAAATATGGGTCACAGCCTCTAAAGCAAATTTACAAAAAACTAGTAGTGGCAGAAAACTATTTTCTGAAAAAAGCTTAAAAACTTAGACCCGACATCCCTCTTAAAATTTTCAAAACAAATATAAAACTCACACCAATTCATCAAAAAATTCATGATCAAGCAACTGAAAATCTGAAAGTGCAAATGAATCATCTACTTTTTCAAAAATATGAACAACTAGCTGAACTACCCGGCGATGCCCAGGCATTTATTACAGTAAATTTTTTAGCCAGGAAGAGGTATTCCATTTATTCATGCCGTGCAGTGGGGCCTACTTCTCTCCCATTGTATATCTCCCTCGGTGGCTTATTGGTTAGTGTGCTCGCTTTCCATGAAACAACCCCGAGCTCGATTCCCGGCCGGGTAAATTAGAACTGTGCGCTTTCCTTACAAATGTCTCAGTATCGATTGCTGTGTGACGATGATTTCTCATCGTAAGGTTAAGAAGAGCGGCGTATACGGTAAAGGGATGTCCTCGTGCTAACTACTCGAACACCCGTGGCCGAGAGGCTGTGTCACCGCCGGTCAGCAATGGCCCGTAGCAGGCTGTCGAGCCAAAGGACGGGAGTTTTATATATTATACCAACACTTTCAATAAATTGTCGAATTGTAAAACTAACTCATTTTTATATTTTTTGCTTCTATAGTATTTATAAAGAAAGATTAAAAATGTATCTGCTGCCAACTCGTGACCTTGAAGGGACTTACAATTTTAAGCAGAGTATACGAAACATCCGAGAGTTCTCGCATGGGTACGCTAGTAGACAGATCCGGACAAATAAATATAGGTAGTCGTAACGTATTTGATAAATCGTAATAATAAAAGTAAATGAAAATATCTATGCTGAAAGGTAACTGCCGGTTTCTATAATTATTTTGAAGATGGCAGAAATATGTATGTTTAAAGATCTATGTGCTAGTAACATGTAGTATAAAACTTATTTGTTTAGGTAAATCAATTCATCATATCATCGCAACATAACAGCAATACTGATCCACGAACCTGTACATTATGTATACATAATAAATTGACAATGTACTGAACCATCTAACAAAACACTATTAGCTTCGTTATTTGATTTGAAGTGCGAGATACTACGGATTTTGAAATGTGAATTATAGAAACCAAGGAGTCTCAGAATTTTGTTATTAGATTAGAAATAAATATTTTAGATAAATTAATTTTTGCCAGTTCATAGAAAATATAGATGAATTAATTCACTGGGAGCAACTGACATGCGAAACAACAGCAAGATTAGTCTTAATATGTAAAGGACCATTACTTAATTACCTACCAATGCCCATATTGAAGAAAAATGTTCAACAGAGTTGACCAAAACATACAAATATTTTCCATTTTACCAATTTGAACATGAGATATGTGTTAATAGTCATATCGAGTCATAACGAAAAGCTGCCTTGCTTCCTAGAGAATTATTCACATTTGCTTTCTTCTTTACTGTATTGTTTTCAATGGTGCGTGTTCTTTTGCAAGTCGCTCTTGCCTCTGAGTAGCCCATTCCGAATTTTAATAGGCTGCCCATCTCTTAGCACTTGTATTCTGTTTTGACAACTGTAACTTTCGTTTCGGCATTGTTCCAAACAATTCAATTTTCACAAATTCTGTAAAAGAAGAGGTTGTTTAGAGAATATACGATACTGGTATACGATATCTACACATTGTACATGGTGCATTACTGTATATTTTTGTACTTTTAACTCTCTAAATACTGTAAAACTCACATGTTTTCTTGCCACAATTTGTGTACCAAACGGACTGAGGACAATGTTTGTACATTGACGTTCTTTACTACTTTAAGGAATTTCGTTCAAATGTTCCAACAACGTTGCAAACAAACAAATCACCAACGAACACTCACGGACTTTACATAACACATAGCACTCACGGACTTTACAAACCCTAATGAATTTCGTAATAATTCTGGCAAGACCGCCTAGAATAGATAATATACTATTCTAGACGGCCTTGATTCTGGACATTGATGAAAACAGTAGATCTCAGACCTCATCCTCTGGTGGCGCGCATCTAAACTATTGACATTGATCCACTATTGAATCTGTGTTGTAAAGCGAGGCGAAAAATGTCCGGAAAAGTAAATATTTTGTGAATATAGTAAGGTTTGCGATTGTATATCATAGCCTATGTTACTCCAGACCTTTAAAGGAAGCTACTACAAAAGTTTCACCAGTATTGGTTCAGTAGATTCAGAGATTATCGCGCTGTAAGTCAGTGCAGTTCTGTCTTTATATATTAGTGTAGATATAGATATGTCCACAAACCACCGAGATTCAAAAACAAACGAACACCCACTGACTTACTACATGTACAAAGACCTGCCCTCTATTTTTAATTGTTCAATATCCAGCCTCAGAACCAGACTAAAATTATCTAGTTAAATAAATTAATATTACTACTAGCCACCAAAAGCTCCGACTGACTTGATCAGCACGAGCCATGCTTTCAAGAATAAATTACAAATCTACTAACATCAAAGCCACATGAGCATCCCAACAAGGGATGCAAGCCGGGAAAATACTGATGACCACCTACTCAGCAGCTCAGCAGCGGAAGGGCAGAAGTTCGTGACTGCGTGGCCAGCGCTAAAGTATTCGTGATCGTGACTGCTACGCCGACTGTGTCAAGTGTTGTGATTCTATAGTACGTTGTAAACATTGCTACAAACTGGAATGTCTTCTAGTGGCATGGGACCCTGCAATGGACTTGGTATTTTCCTTCTACTAATTGAACTTCAAAAATAATTTTATATAGTCTAGATGAGATTTTTTTCATTCTACCATCTCGTAAACAGAATAAACTTTTTATGTTGAAATTCCAGCCTCCATCTTTATTCCACACATTTCAGTACCCGTCCTAGAACTCTCGCATGTTAAACTCCACCATGTTTTTTCAGAGAGCTCTGATGATGATGATGATGATGATAGCTAAGCTATCGAAAAAGATCTTTTAGCTGTAAATAAAAACATTGATACCAGACAACATCAGTGTCTCATCCTTTAAACTCCACCGTCATTTCTGTCCTTCTATTTCCATATTAAGGAAGAAAGTTAACTAAACATGTTTATTTCTATAAAAAATATATAAAAACATATCTTGGTCATATAATTTTTCTTTCCCGTAAACTATACGTACGTATAGTATAGGAGTAATCACGTAAGTAATGAAATGCTGCGCGAAAAAACTGCTGATTTTCGGCAGAAAAACTCTTATCACTGGGCCCTGGTAACGAAAAAGTGGATAAATCCAGTTGCTAAATTAAGAAAAAATCTAATACGAGGTGCTGCCAGAATCTCTATTTTGTGGGTCCTTGATACCGAAAAAACAATTGAAAACAAAGCATCTGTCCCTCCGTCCGTCCGTCAGTGAACAACACTAGCGACTAAAACGTTCAGCCGATTTTCTCCACAATTGACACGTTCCAATCCATCTGAATAATCTCGCGGTCCGTTGAATTTGAAACTGATATTTTAATTTTGGAGTACTTTAAATGAAGCCCCGGTGACATTTTAAAAATGTTCACAAAAATGGCGCCAACCATTTCCACTAAATTATTTTGTTGGATAGTCTGAAGGTCACTTAAGAGAATGACGTAGGTCTCATGTTGGTTGAAAACTCTGATTTTTCGAAAATTGAAAAAATTCAAAATTTCTTCGGCATCTTCCTACAACTACAATTACGAAGAAACAATTTATTTCTACTTCCCCGTATACGTACGTATATACGGAGTAATAATGTACGTAATATAGGGAAAGTTATGTAATGCTGGAGAAAATCTATTTCGAGATTTCTACGGAAATAAACGTTTTGGGGTCCCCTGATACTGAAAAAGTGGATTTTTTTCAAAACGTCCGTCCGTCCGTCTGTGAACAACACTAGCGCGTAAACCATACGTGCGATTTCTTCAAAATGAATAATCCCCGGTCGATCTGCGTCCACTCGTGGCGCCTCGATTTTGAAAACCTTTCTTCAAAATTTGAGGGTACTTTACATAAAACCCTCCGAACATTTTCAAAATTTTCTCAAAAACCGCTCCAAATTTTTTCTTTAAATTTCATGTAAGAATTGAGTAAAATACACTTATTAAGATGGCATAGGTCCCATTTTCACGGTTAACTCTAATTTTCGAAACTTGTTTGAAATTTTTTCGGCGTCTTCCTAGAACTACAAAATTGAAGATACAGATTTTTCCTTCAAATAAAATTTGTTGTCCTAAATGAGTTCTTTCATTAAGATAGCGTATATTTTTTTAAAATTGTAGTAATTCTGCGCAATATTCCACGCAATATTTGAAATTTTAAAAAATTACAAAAACAAGATTTTCTCAAACACGGCCCCAAATTTTTGCTTTAAACTTTCGGTACAGATAGTGCTAAATGTGCTCTATGAGATGACATTAACGCTATATTCCTGTATTCTTTTGTTTTTTCAAAAATTGCAAGAATGTAGTTTTTTTGACTTGCCTCTCACGTTGTTAATCGTTACATTATCATTACATTTGTTCACATTATTATATTAATGAGTACGTGTGTTTTAAATAATGTCAAATAAAGTTTCTCAAAAATTGAAAAGTTTTCTGTAAAAACTAGCTCAAAATTGCGCATTTTCAGAAACGCTCAAACGCCATTTTCTCAAAAAATGGTTTAAAATTTTTTGTTCAATGTCTTCGAACGGATAGTGCTAATTGCACTCTTTAATATGGCGTAAAGTTAATTTGGGGGTATTTTTTGTTTTTCAAAAATTACAAAAATGTAATTTTTTTGAAAGTTCACTCAAAGAGTTAAAATGTACATTTCCGGCAATTTGTACACACTATTGAATTTGTGAGTGTAAATGCTTCAATTGACTTCAAATGAGGTTTTTTGGAAACTCAAAACGTTTCTCTCAAAAAGAGCTTCAAATTTTGCATTTACAGTAGCGCTTAAACGCCATTTTCTTGAAACAGTTCCAAATTTTTCAACGAAAATTGCCATTTAGGGCAAGGTTTAATTGTTTTTTTTTAATATTCTTAAAATAATAGTTCTACTATTGGAAAACCGGAAACTTAAGAAAGTGTGGACAAAAGGTAGGCGATAGATGTAGTTGAAAAAATGTTGGGCGGCGATAGATGGTAGCTGTCAAGAGTATTGGCAAGTCCGAAAAGCTAACCAAGACCAAACGAAACAGAAAACTAATACGGGAAAGCCTGTACTATTCTGTAACACCACTAGTTTCTTTATAAAATGTGTTAATAAAAAATAGCTCTTCATGTAAGGTCAGGTAAGGTTTGGCGGCGGCGATGGTGTAGCGGTTAGCGTAACGGACTGCTATACCCAAGTTCGCGGGTTCAAACCCGATCGAAGCCGTGGATTTTTAGGGGCGAAAAAATCCTTCGTACGCCTTCCTTCGGAGGGGAAGTGAAGCCGGCTGTCCCATGTTAGTAGATTTACTTGCGTGTAAAAGATCCTCAAGCCTAAATGACGCCTCTGAGCTAAATTCAAATCGCCGGTTTCATCGCCTCAGTAATACCTTCTTTCCGCTAGTTGGTGAAAGGAGTGTAACAAAATTTGCGTGGTCAGACGGAAGAACAGGCCTCATGGCCTGAGTCTCGCCACGTAAAATAAGGCAATTCAATTCAATGTTCAATTTTTCAAAAACATAAGTATTTTTCTGAAAAATTGTTTCAAACATAGACATTTTTTTATTTTCTTTAAACCATTTTTTCTTAAAAACCGCACAACGTTTTTGGATTAAATTGGGACCTAAGTTACCATAAAGGAAGCTTAAGAGAATGGTGCAGGTTTCATGTTCATTGAAATGCCTGATTTTGCAAAAATTTTAACAAAATTAAAAACATTTTAGCGTCTTTCTACAACTACAATTGTGAAGATACGATTGTTTTTCTTAATGAAATATGCTTATCAAAAACAGATCTTCAAATAAGATAATGTTGAATTTTTTGAAAATATGAGTAGTTTTTCTATACTTGCCTGACAAACATAATAGCCCGCTCGGAATTGGCTGCCTAACAATTTTAAAAATAAAATTTTTTCTCAATTAAATGTATGTATCAAAACTATATCTTTAAATAAGGTCATACTTAATTTTTCAAAATACGAGTAGTTTTTCTACAATTTTGTGACAAACATAATAGCCTTCTGTAAATTTACTGCGCTTCGGACAGCTGAATGCGTCGTAAATTAGAATTTGCAATTTTGTATATTATTCCTTGGCTGGTTTCTTACATTCGACCTTCTGTTATACATTCACACATTAATCTTTAACGAAATTATTTCTATTCAAATATTAGAAATAACTAGTGGTGCTACAGAATGGCACAGACATTCCCGTATTAGTTTTCTATTTCCTAGGGACTTCCCTAGCTATTCGGAATTGCCACATACTCTTTCTTGCCAGCTGCTATCACCGCCAAAAGTACATTTTTTTGTCATTTTCTTAATTTCTCAGTTTGCTATTTGTAGAACGGTAATAATAATTTTAGATTATTAAAGAACACAAAAACCTAGGCTTAAATGGCAATTTTCTTTTAACAATTATGTGCCGTTTTAAAGAAAATTGCGTTTTAGCGCTACTAAAAATGGGAAATTTGAAGCTCTTTTTCACAGAAAAGTTTTGAGTTTTCAAAATACTTTATTTGAAGTTATTTGAAGCACTCACACTCACAAATATAACAATGTTTACAAATTGCTGGTAATGTGCATATTAAAGATGTGAGAGATCTTTCAAACAAATTACAATTATGTACTTTTTGAAAAAAAGAAAACTCAAACTCAAAATAAACTTTACGCTATACTAAAAAGTGTAATTAGCACTACCCGTTACAAAAGTTTGAAGAAAACATTTGCAGCCATATATGAGAAAAATGGCCTTTGAGCGTTTCTGAAAATGTGCAATTTTGAGTTACTTTTCACAGAAAACGATTGTGTTTTCGAGAAACTTTACTTGACATTATTTCAAGCACATATACTCGTAAATATAATAACGTGAACAAATGGCCGCTAATGTAAATATTAACTACGCGAGTGACAAGTCAAAAAAGTGCTTTTATCCAATTTTTGAAAAAACAAAAGGATTGGGCAATATGGCGTTTATGTCATCTCATCGGGTACATTTAGCACTATCCCTACCACAAGTTTAAAGAAAAAATTTGGAGCCGTTTTTGAGAAAATCTTGTTTTTGAAATTTTTAAAATTGCACATATTGCACGCAATATTGCACGAAAACTACTAAAAATTTAACTACTAAAAAGTTTGTGCGAGTGACGTACGTGGGCAAGGGCCGGCAATTGATTGTCATGACGAGCGAGACCTGCATTAGGTCTCTGATGTAGAGCAGTGTGGTAGCCGTTCGATTAAAATCTCTCCTAGTAGTGGGATCTATTTAGTTAGTTGTAAGCAGTGAAATTTGTTATTTGTCCAGTTTATAAATAAACTCAGTGTTATTACAACCCACTCTCGTCTGTGTTTTGATTCCACCCGTATTACGCCACACATGTCAAAAAATTACATTTTTGCAATTTTTGAAAAAAACAAAATAATACAGCAATAGGGCGCGAAAACTATTATAATTTTCAAAAAATGTATATGACCTTAATTAAAGAACTAACTTTGGAGTACAAATGTTATTTAAAAGAAAAATTTCTATCTTTAATTTTGTAGTTCCAGAAAGACACCGAAAAAGTTTCAAACTTTTACAGTTATCGAAAATTCAGTGTTATCCTTGAAAATCGGACCTACGCCACCTTAATAAGTGTATTTTACTCTATTCTTACAAGAAATTTAAAGAAAAATTCGGAGCCATTTTTGAGAAAATTTTGAAAATGTCCGGGGGGCTTTATGTAAAGTACCCCCACATTTTACAGAATCTTTTTGAAAACCTCAAAGCTTTGACAAGAATCCGATCGACTGGGGAATAGCCATTTTGGAAGAAATCGTACGTATGATTTAGGCGCTAGTAGTGTTCACAGACGGACGGACGGACAGACGGACATTTTCCTTTCACTTAGTTTTTCGGTATCAAGGACTTTCAAAACAGGATTCCTGACTACACCACCTGTTAGGGGATATTTTTCCTAATTTAGCAACTGGTTTTATCCACTTTTTCGTTATCAAGGCCCGGCAATAAATTTTTTTCCGCCGAAAATTAGTCATTTTTTCGCGCAGCATTACATACTTTTCCCTATACTACGTATATCACTCCGTGCATACGTACGTATACGGGAAAGTAACTAGTGGTGCTACAGATTGGCACAGACTTTCCCGTTTTAGTTTTCTATTTTCTTGGGTCTTCGCTAGCTATTCGGAATTGCCACATACTCTTTCTTGCCAGCTACAATCAATCACCGTCAAAAGTACACTTTTTTTGTCATTTTCTTATATTTTCGGTTTCCTATTGGTAGAATGAAAATATTAATTTTATAATATTAAACAACACAAAAACCTAGCCGTAAATGGCAATTTTCTTTTAAAAATTATGTGCTGTTTAAGAGAAAATGGCGTTTTAGCACTACTAAAAATGCGAAATTTGAAGCTCATTTTCACAGAAACTTTTTGAGTTTTCAAAATACTTTATTTGAATTTATTTGAAGCACTTACATTCACAAATATAATAATCTTTACAAATTGCGAATAATGTGCATATTAAAGATGTGAGAGATCTTTCAAAAAAATTACATTTATATAATTTTCGAAAAAACAAAAAATAACTCAAAAACAACTTTACGTCATATTAAAGAGTGTAATTATCACTATCTGTTACAAAAATTTCAAGAAAACATTTGCAGCCATATATGAGAAAATGGCATTTGAGCATTTCTGAAAATGCCGAAATTTGAGCTACTTTTCACAGACAACGGTTGTGTTTTCGAGAAACTTTACTTGACAGTATTTAAAGCATATATACTCGTAAATATAATAATGTAAAAAATCGCCGATAATGTAAATATTAACGACGTGAGAGACAAGTAAATAAATTTACATTTTTGCAATTTTTGAATAAACCAACCGATAGACCAATATGGCTTTTATGTCATCTGATAGAGTACATTTACCACTATCCTTACCAAAAGTTTAAAGTAAAAATTTGGAGCCGTTTTTGAGAAAATCTTGTTTTTGTAATTTTTTAATGTTGCACATATTGCACGCAAACTACTAAAATTTTATTTGAACTCAATATGCAGAACAAATTTTATTTGAAGAAAAAATCTCTATCTTCAATTTTGCAGTTGGAGAAAGACGCCGAAAAAAATTCAAACTTTCACAATTTTCGAAATTTCAGATCTGTACGTGAAAATCAGACCTATGCCATGTTAAGTGTATTTTACTCTATTCATACAAGAAATTTAAAGAATAAATTTGGAGCGTTTTTTGAGAAAATTTTGAAAATCCCCGGGGGGCTTCATATAAAGTACCCCCAAATTTTGAAGAATCTTTTTCAAAATCTCAAAGCTTTGACTAGAACCAGGTTGACCGGGGAATATCCATTTTGGAAGAAAGCGTATGTATGGTTTAGGCGCTAGCAGTGTTCACAGACAGACAGATGGATGGACGGACGGACGTTTTCCTTTCAATTGGGTTTTCAGTATCAAGGACCGAGAAAACAGGGTTTCTGGCTACACCACGTGTTAGGGGATTTTTTTTCTTAATTTAGCAACTGGTTTTATCCACTTATTCGTTTTCACGGTCCGGCAATTAATTTTTTTCCGCCGAAAATTGGCCATTTTTTCGCGCAGCATTACATAACTTTCCCTATACTACGTATATCACTCCGTGTATACGTACGTATACGGGAAAGTAAAAATGACTAGCTTGAGTGTCAACAATGCAGGAACGCAACAATTGAATTGCGTTCCGCTGTCGCGAGTTTCTGTGAATTACATGTCATTATTGTGACTTGATGATGTAGACTTCTATGGTATCAGACTTCTTTTTCCAATAGAAGTTTACAAAACGTTTGTATTATATCTTTATGCAGTTGTGAAATTCACATAGTTTTGACACGCGATGGAAACAGTGAGTTGTTCTTGTTCATTTGGGCAAGGTCGTGATTGGTCGTGTAGTGTGTAACAGCCTCAGTTCAAGGTGTCATCTTAAGATGTATATCTTACACCGCGACTCAGACATCGTGCACACCGTACGGACAAGGGAGGAACTAGCCTCAATCTGGCTCCAGAAAATTTTCCCCAAAGACGGCTAGTTAACACTCCAATATATCTTACACCGTGGCTGATCGCTTCTTGGTTGAATTGGACGTTTTCAAATAATAGCTATTATTATTATTTGATAAACTCTCCAATTATGTGATTTCCTTTTAATTTATTTAGTACATCAGATATATAGTAGTACTAAATACATTTTGGAGAAGTTCACATTTTCTGATAAAAGTTTTGTTGGGTACATTTTGTGGTTAAAATTCTCTTTTTTACGTAACATACGTGAGACACCCAGGTAGTCTCTTTACTAATGGTTTTAACCAGTGTTTCAATAGTTGCCTTGAAATTATACATACAACTAACTAAAGTACAGCGCGTTGCTGGGGTATTTATCATAATTTATTTGTCAGGAAAAGGAATTCCATCTATTCCCGCCCTGCAGCGGAGCTTCCTACTATCTATTCTATTGTATCCCCGCCCCACCCTGCTCCGCTCTTCTCTGCCATGCACCCATCTGGAAATAACTGGTGTTCCTTTGTCACTAAAAAAAATAATTATAGTGTTTCTTACTGAGATTCCCGCCCCCTCCTAATTTGACTCACTTTATAACTAACATTAACAAAAGTTTAAACAAAAAATTAAAAAATGCATTTATTCACGTGTATTCTCTTTGCAAAATTTTGTGTACTATACTGTAATACCAATACTTTCTATCAATTACCACATTGTAAAACATACTCTTTTTCATATTTTTTCTTCTTCTCACGTATTTATAAAGAAAAGTTCCAAATTTCTCTTTTACTTCAATTATACTTCTTGCCGAAGTTACTCTCGTGAATCATTCCTTTACCATCCAAAGGTACACTTTCACTTTCTACTATAATAAAACACTTCCTACAAAAATTAATATTTTTGTCACAGTTTAACCATAACACGTAAATAATTCAAGGTATGTTTCACTTTAGCTCGTTCAACTCGCAAATTCGTAATAAAATCATGCTTAATTTACTATCACTAACCCAGCAACTGTTTCATGCAGATCATATGTGTGCATTTACATCGTTTTACAATATCAAGCACTTCCGTCAGCAAAATTTTGTTTTATCAATAATTTCATTTCTCTTTTACACTTGATACATTCATGCGTAGATGCAATTAAAATCAATATCCAAGCTACTTGCATATATAAAGAAAACTGCCATTATCTTTCCTAAATAGAATGAACATTTCAGTTTCAACAATGAAAAGTACAAATAAACAAACAGTCCTCTCCAAGGAGATTACAGTACACTATAATTTATTTCCTATAGACATGCAATGCGTGCATAGATGAACTCAATCGTAGATTTCAGTCGTCATTCTCTGGTGGCGCGCAGCTAAACAATTGCTCATTGATGCACTTTTGAATCTGTGATATAATGCTAGGCGAGAACAGTCCAGAAAATTAATTATTTTGTAACTATATTAAGGTTTGTGATTGTGAATCGTAGCCTATTGTACTCCAGAACTTTAAAGGAAGCTAGCACAATAGTTTCATCAGTAGGCATCGAATGTTTAGGCACTAAAAAATCGCCTTTTAGGCGCCTAAAAAAGCACTGAAAATGTCAAGAATAAGGAGGAAAAAGACACTGTTATAAATTACATTCTCAAAAAAATTAAAAATTATTTGTAAAAATCCATTCATATTTACAACTCTTCTGCATTTTATTCTTAATAGTTTCCATTGCAATATATTACCAGTAACTTTTCAAGGATCGCAATTTGAAATCTGCAACGATTGGGAGACAAAATCACTTTGAATACAGAGAAGGATTTCTGAACACCTACTGAGGTGTCTGGCATATATTTTAGAAGTCCAACATTAGCAACACTGAAACCTTCTGGGAATTTACATTTATTTCCACTCAAAAGGTGCCCTCGGTATATTGGCAATCGACCATTTTTTTCAAAATATGGCTAGTATTTGTGAGATAGGGAAATGGAGAACAATATATCAGTATACTTTCAGGAATTCTCTCGTATTTCAAAATACAAAAACGTGAATTGAAGGATTCGTAATAATTGGTCAGGTTGGACCATGGCTGATTTTCTGATTTCTTAGCATTGTACAAAAAAATAAAAAGCAAAAACCTGCAATAATTCTAAAGAAAAGGCATTGATGCTAAAATAAGCAAAAATAAGCATTATAAAACTTCGTCATATGTCATCATTTGTCATGATTTGTGCACATATATTATCAGCCTTTAAATAAGTTCACTAGAAAAAATAGGCATTTCCCTAAACATCCGATGTCTATTCATCAGTATTGGTTCTGTAGATTCAGAGAATATCGCGCTGTATGTCAATGCACTTCCGTCTTTATATATTAGTATAGATATAGATATGCAAGTTTACTTGACATATATATTTATAGTATAGATAGTGTAGAAATCTAGTTTTAACAGCTAATTGAACTTGCATATCCTATGACGAACAAAAAACCGGTATGTTTAGTAAAATATTTACAGAAATTCGATTTTGCTATTTTGAGTGTTGTATTGAAATAACTCAGTTATTTAAATAACTTCTACCATAATCAGAAAGGCAAAGTCGGAGAAAGAGTTTCAGTCGATGCAAGGTAGCGAGGCTTGGGATAGGACATTTGAGGAATAATTTTACCTCTTACTGCACCTTTGTGTATTAATACTTTTTAACAAAAGGAACTGGAATATCAATGATATAATTGTATGGTTATTCCATTTTGTTAAGTATCTTCGGTTTCGTTGTCACTTTTCTTCGCCTCTTCTGCTAAAGAAAATCCCACACTCACAGCTCCGTTATAATCAAGTACAAGAGCCAAACCAACCCTAAAATTAGAAGGAAGATCAGGATCCTCCAATAATCCAATAGTTCCGTTTCGAGGACTTTTTCCCTGTCCAATCTCCACTTCCATGTATCCCGTTTCTTCTTCCTGTGACGACTGCATGACTTCCTGCAGTAAATAAAAAACATTCTGAATAAAAGGATATTTAAACGATATGATAAATTGTAGTATAAATTGTATACTGACAGCATTAAATTCTTCTACTACATAGAAACTCTTTGTAGGGACAAGTCTAGAGATTGATTGATTGATTGAATAGGGTTTAAAGGGCGCTTCGACTGCTGTGGTCATTGGCGCCCATGCCAGAGTATTTGGAGAAAAGAATATTCAGTGTTGCATATGTAACTTACTCACTGTTTAAAAGCATGTACATGGGCTAAAAAGGAGGCTCGAATTCTGCATCAAGTATACATGTAGAAATGGCAGAAGGAAAATAGAAAAAGGGCGCGTAAAATTTATCTTAAAACGTAAAATTGGCTGTAAAGGGGCCAAAAAACAACATAAAACATTGTTCTTTCAAATAAAATTATATATTCTGCTTTCTCTCAAAAAACAAAAAAGTTTTGAGAGCGCAGAATCGTCATCCCCGAGCACCACTTGTAGCGAGTTGCCCAGGTCATGTCTTCGTCGACTGCCAACAAATTTCCTACAGTACAGCAGGACGTGTTCCACGGAAAGAACAGTCTGGCACGAGTCACAGATGGGGGGAGTTTCATTTCGAAGAATGAAACCGTGAGAGAAATGGCAGTGTCCGATACGAAGACGGGTTAAAATAACTTCCTCGCGTCTACAGGACCGTGATGAGGAGCGCCAGGGATACACAGAATTCTTTATCGCACTTAGTTTGAAAGTGCTATTGTGCCACTCTGTTTGCCACGCTCTAAGCACGGATCGTTTCAAGAAAGCCTGAACATCGGATAATGGCACAGAAGGGATGTCGATACGAGTTTTACGAGTCGCTGATTTCGCCGCCTGGTCGGCCAGTTCGTTCCCTCTGATACTCACGTGGCCTGGGACCCAACTAAGTACCAGGTCATAGCGGCGGGACAGAAGACGATGAATCAGGCTTTGAACGGATAAAGTCAGGTAGTCTGACGAAGGACGGGAGACAGCTTGAAGAGAGCTGAGAGAATCGGAACAGATAACTACTCGCCGCAACGTCGCTGATTCAATGTATTTTAGGGCCTCAAAGATTGCACACATTTCGGCAGTGAAAATACTGCATTTGGAGTGAAGCCGAAATGATTTGGTGGCCCTGATACAGTAAAAACCACATGCCACCGCGTCGCTGCACGATGAACCATCCGTGTATAAGAATAAATGATCCGGATAGGATTCTCTCATATCCAGAAACTGCTTCTGGTAAACCAGAGGACTAGTAGTTTGTTTGGGTAAATGGGAGAGTCTGAAGTCAATACTGGGAAGGAGGAGTTTCCAAGGGGGGATCCGGTCACTTGTGGGTCTCACAGGGGTGGGAAGTTCTACATTTAATTCCCGGAGAAGATTTCGTAATCTAATACCTGGGGGATGGGGTAACGAAGTTCGAAGATTGTACGAGGACTCATACTTTGGATGGATGATTATACGACGACAAGGGTGGTCAACCAGTCCCGACACTTTAGCCCCATAAGAGGCTAATAAAATATCTCGCCTTCGGCTCAGAGATGGTTCTCCAGCTTCGGCCAAGAGGCATTCGATGCGACTCGTGCGGTAGGCGCCTGTACTAATTCTTATACCGGCGTTGTGAATGGTATTTAATGGCCGGAGGGTTGATGGTGACGCTGACCCATATACAATACATCCATAATCCAAAATAGAGCGGATGAGGGTTCTATACAAACGCAAGAGACACACGCGGTCAGCTCCCCAAGAGCTGCCTGTAAGGGTGCGAAGGAGGTTCAGAGGTGAGACACATCGGCTCTTCAGTTTACGTATATGATTTCGCCAAGTTAGGCTCTTATCGAAAGTAAGCCCAAGGAAAGTTGCAGAGTCCACAAAAGGTAGAAGATGGCTTCCAAGAAAAAGATCGGGGTGGTTATGAAGATGATAAATCCTGCAGAAGTGCATACAGCTAGTTTTTGATGCGGAGAATTTAAAACCTGTCGCATCACTCCATTGCTGCAATTTGTTGAGGACAAGTTGTAATTGTCTCTCTATCACTTGAATACTCTTGGAAGAGCAGAAAATGGCAAAGTCGTCAACGAAGAGCGATGCTTTCACCGGCTCTCGGATTATCGACGCTATACTATTGATAGCGATGGCAAACAGAGTGACACTCAGAATTGAGCCCTGAGGGACTCCGTTTTCTAAATGGTGGCTGGCGGATAACCTGTCACCAAGGCGAACGCGGAAGTATCTTGAGGAAAGGAAGGCTACTAAAAAAGGGGGAGCCGGCCCCTAAGACCCCAAGAATGGATGGTGCGAAGAATGCCGTACCTCCAGGTAGTATCATAAGCTTTCTCTATATCAAAGAAAATTGCTACCAGGTGTTGACGTAGCACGAAAGCAGTGGAGATCTGTGTGGTGAGGGTGACAAGGTGGTCCATGGTTGACCTGTTCTTCCTGAAACCACATTTGATGGGTGTAAGTAGGTTTCTCTGCTCCAGGTGCCAGACCAAACGCGTATTCACCATTCGCTCCAGAAGTTTGCATATACAGCTTGTGAGCGAGATTGGACGGTAGGTTGACGGCTTTGTCCTGTCCTTTCCATCTTTAGGAATAGGAATAATAATCGCTTCGCGCCAGGTTCTAGGGAAGGTATGTTCCATCCAAATCTTGTTGAAGATACGGAGGAGAAAGATACGTGCCTCTTCCGGCAGGTGTTTTAACATTTGGTTGTGTATTTGGTCTGGTCCTGGAGCAGAATCTTTCCCACGGGTGAGCGCACAGGAAAATTCATCCATGGAGAAAGGGGCGTTATAATCTTCCTCCAGGCAGGTAGAGAAGTCCAATCTGCATTTCTCCATTCTACTCTTCGTTTTCAAGAAGCTAGGGGAGTAGTGTAAGGAACTGGAGGAATTTTCATAATGACAGGCCAATTCCTCAACTACTTTTTCTGGAGAAGTAATAAGATTTCCATTAATAAGAAGTCCTGGGACAGATGATGGGGAAAATCTTCCTCCGATCTGTCGGATCTTTCGCCATACTACTTTAGGCGGGGTATGGCAAGAAAGAGAAGAAATAAAGGCTCTCCAGGAAGCGGTCTTACTTTCCCGTATTATTAATCTGGCTCTGGCCCGCTTTCTTTTGAAATCGATCAGGTTTGATGCGGTGGGGAACCTATTGAGCCTCGCGAGTGCTTGCTTTCGGTCACGCACCGCGGTGGCACAGTCAGCATTCCACCAAGGCACCGGGACGCGTCGTGGCCGACACGTAGACTTAGGGATTGCAATGGTGGCTGCGCGAAGAACGGCGTCTGTGAATTGGGCCACCAAGGTATCGATATTATTTGAGAAGTGGTCTGGCATTATAATTTTCTCGCTGAATGTATCCCAGTCGGCTCGATGGAATAGCCAGCGAGGAGGGTAGATGACGTCTAAATCAGGGACATTAAAGTGGACCAAAATGGGAAAATGGTCACTCCCATGTAGATCATCGAGTACGGTCCACTCTACCATGGTAGATAAGGATGGACTGCAGAGTGCCAGATCGATTGACGAGAAGGTGTTTGACGCCATGGAGTAATGAGTGTGATTCCCGGAGTTCAGAAGAATTAAGTTTTGCTGGTCAATAATATTTTCGAGGATAGAACCTCTCGGGCAGGTCCTCGTGCCACCCCAGAGGGGATTGTGGGCATTAAAATCCCCCGCAATAAAAAAAGGGGCGGGCAACTGAGAAAAAACATCTTCGAGTTCCTCTTGTGACACGACTTGGCCAGGGGGAATGTATATACTACACACCGTAAAAGAGAAGGATGGTAGGTGTACCCGTACGCACACTGTTTGGAGGTCGGTTCGAACGTTGTGTTCCTCCGAGAACAGGGAGTCGCGGATGAGTACCGCAACGCCGCCGTGAGCACGAAGTCCGTCGTCTTGATCGAACCGATAGATGTTAAATCCGCGAAGAGACAGGGGATGAAGAGGGAGAAGATGAGTTTCCTGAAGACAGACTATAAATGGTTTGTGGCGAGAAATTATTAATCTTAATTCTTCTGAGTGAGCACGAAGACCATTTAAGTTCCATGAGAGAGCCATTATGAGAAATTATTTCTTTGGTTGCTTTTTTTTCTTTCTCACCTTCTGAAAGGTTTTAGAGGAACTCTCGTGGGGTTCCTCATCACCAGCAGAGTCATCCTGACTGCTGCTGGATAAGGTCGTCTGTGTCGGGGGGATTTCCCGACTTTTGGCCACGGGTGACCGAGATCTACAAGAGCTGGAGGATCGTCCGATGTGATTCTCGGAAACAGAAAGAGGAGGACGGGATTTGGATGACGTATTTTTCCTGGGAGGCGGTGTCTGCTTAAGATCGATTTCAGTAGAAGTTTCAGTTGAGGTGGTCGATGTCTGGTGGAGTTTCTGGACAGGTTTTTTGTACTTTGTGGGAATTATAATTTTCCCACCTTGGATGCACGCCGAATCTTCGGGGAAGTCGACCGGCGACACCTGACAACTGAAATGTGAGACTACCGCTGGGGTACAGTGAGTTTGACAACTCGCTGTTACCCCCGGGGACTTAGGTTTCACAGCACTGGAAAAGGATCGTGATAGGTCCACTGGATTCCTGGTTTGGAACCTACGCTTCGCCTCAGGGAAGGAAACCTTTTCGGTTACTCTTATTTTTTGGATTTCCCTTTCCCGGAGAAACGTGGGGCACTTGTTGTCGTTGGCTGGGTGATCGCCTTCACAATTCACACAGTGCGGTGGTTTGTCGCAGGGTTGTTGGTCGTGAACTGACGATCCGCACTTCCCGCAAACCGCGTTTACTGACATACATCGCTGCTGAGTATGCCCAAACCTTTGGCACTTGAAGCAGCGCAAAGGGTTCGGCACATACTGCCGCACACGGAGGTTGTAGAAAGCGGTAACGATCCTTTCCGGGAGAGATGGTCGGTCAAAAGTAAGGATCAGGGTAGAAGTAGGGATCACTTTCCCCTGCTCCTTCCTTCCGATCCTGTACACCTGAGTCACGCCATAGGTCTTAAAAAAGTTTAGAAGATCTTCCTCCGTTTCTGAAGCAAAGTCCTCGTGATTTACCACGCCCTTGCACAGGTTCAAGGTGGGATGGACCGTGACTACTACCTGGAGGCCGGCAATCTGCTTTGTATTTTTAATTTTTCCTATTTGCTCGTCGGTACGTGCTTCAAAAAGAATCGTTCCGTTCCTCTGACGCACGACCGCTTGGAGCTTCCCGTAAGCCTCTTCTATGGCTCGCGCCAGACGGACAGCACTTACAGTTTTAAAAGTTTTACCTTCCTCAGCGCATGACATGAGGAGGAAACGAGGCATCTTGGGTCGATCTTCTTCTCTAGAAAAGAAACTATTTAAGTCAATTGTTCTTTCGGCACATCTCCTCTTCCTTGCGGAAGAGGGCGGGGGGAAAGGTGAAATATCCATATAGATGGAATAGGTTCATCCTCGTGGTCCCCACCCACCACGGAGCCCAACAAGGGGACACTCCATCGGAGTGCCAGGGTTGCCACGAGGATATAGTGGGGGAATAACACGGCGCTGCACCGCCGTGGATTCCCCCGCTCACCCTGGAGTTCAGTACAAGACCTAGTCCGAGCCGATTGATCGGGAGTGGGTTAGCTCCCGACCGCCCGTCTAGAAGAGTCCGGGGCCAAAGCGAGTGTGTTGGAACCTACAGGGAATGTTTCCCAAAATACGTAACCAACGTACCCCTTAGTGCAAGGCGAACAGTAGCACTAGGACTAGATAGGGAAACAAACAGGTCCCTCAACTGCCAGGACACACATTCCCTCCGACACGGGTCGCCATGCACGGCAAACACATGGGTGGGCGTTCAGCATACAGAGAAGGCCAGTGAGGAAGAAAAAGGAGTGAAAAGAACGTACATGACATGAAATGAGAAGCAAGAAGATGAAAAAATGGAGAAAGGAACACTTGAGAGCCTTCTCTGCATCCCCCCGTCAGGACGTGGACCAACCCACCTCGACGGGAAGTCTAGAGAGTTTTTCGCTTATTTCTGAGTTCCAAATCATACTTGTGTAATTTCCATCAGGAAGAAGAACCAGAAGAAGATAAGTTCTGAAAAGTTTATGAAAAATGATACATATATACATAGCAGAGAAATGAAAAATTGGATCAATTCGAAGGTACGTACCCGTTAATACCAGGGAAACCTACTCCCAATGGCAGCTTTACTCGATTATTATCTACAAGTTGTGGAGCCTGTGTTAAGTTAGGAGTTTCAGGAGAAGTACTAACGGTCAGAAACGCCGAAGGACCAATGGATATGGTTTTTGCTGAAACGCTAATAATATATTTGGATGCTGGCATTAAATCTGTCACCTGAAATTAACACAAATGAAAAGGCTTCAAAAATTCTCAAAAATTGAACTTGTATCACATTAGTGTGTCATCCCGTAAGTTTACTAATGCTTTTATTATTTTTAATCACAAATTCCTTTAGTTGTAACGTGTAATTGCATATGCCCCTGAAATAAGCGCATTCTTAAATAAATAAATAAAAAAAATTAATAATTAAGTTATTAAACCCGGAATTCTACTATTTAAGTCAAATAATTTTCTGAACCTTAGGGTGAATTTTACAACAATGTATACACAAATCAAGATTTTTAATGGACAAAATATTTTTTTTAACTCCCGTTGTATAATTCTGTCATTGGATGGCTGCAACAAGTAGCATAATTTTGCCAGTCATTTCGAAACAGTTTTCATTATGATACATATTCTTGATCAATCACAAAGACGCTTACAAACCAAGCATTGGAAGTTTATTAATCATTGAGAATCGTAGCAGTAAATGTTTCGTTCGAGTGTATATATTTAAATTGCATTTAATATTATGTTATGCTTCTCAGTTTTAATTTCTTTTATTAGTGGTAATTTTTACGTGAAATATTATTTAAAATAAATTGGATCGTAATTTCACTTTGATCCTATTTGACTAGCACAGAGGTAGTTATTGCAATTTGAGAGACGTTAAAATCTGAACGCAAGTCATTTTGTGTTATTTGCTGCTGCCGTATGGTTGTCCTTAAAAGCCGGCCAATTCTTTTGTTTAAAATATTTAGTGAATGGTAGTTATTTCTTGTTGTGTTGAAGTTTCCAGAAATGAGAGAAAATGCGAAAATGATGACGTCGGAATAGTTAAGAAAAGTTGCCGCAACTTTTGTAGTCCTCCGAAGGAGCTCCGGTAAAAAAGGCCACGTGCAGGTGTAGGGAAGAAAGGTGCCCGCTAGATGGCCTTGGCTGAATCTTGCATGTCGACTGCCACGAAACGATTCAGTGGAGAAGTTTAACTTATAAAAGTTACCATAAGTGGTAGAAAAAGTACCGTATGAAACTCGATGTAATTGGTATTATTACAAAAAGGGAGAGGATTTTAATGCCCTAAAAATTTTGAAATACGCCTTTAAAAAGATACATTTATGACATTATAAATTCTTAAATATGCCCTTTGATATACAATTGAAATTAACAATATTTAATTTCCTTCATAAACCTTTCTTGATAAAATTAAGGAGAAGCGTGCTTGAAAAAGAAAATACTCTGTATATTTTATGCAAACTTAATATGGTCTACCCTACTTCGCGAGAGAAATAATTGAAGTAAATATTCACCTTAGTGAAGTACATTGTATGTCTTGATGAATTACTTCTGACTGACTTAAAAAATATGTTATCAAGAAATAGAGTCAATATAGTCAGATATCAAGAATTAGTCATATTCTAACTAAACGTCAAGAAATTTCATGTAGCTACGCACTGAAGCAAACTAACAAAAATAAGCAAAATCATAGAATTCGCTCCCTAGTCATAAAAGAAAGTAAAGATTAAATAGTATCCCACAAAAAATTGTCATGAATAATGATAACAAGAGCTTTAAACATAGAGTATATACTTACGTAGATAATTAACATACACACACATATACACACAACTAAGCAACTGTACCAACTAATGCTTGCCAAGCTCGTACTAGTCAATAGAACATACCTATGCCGGAATGACACTTATTACCTGCATATTATTCACTCTACAAAGCTCAAGGTAGGGGTTGAAACATTGTATCAACACCATTGAAAGAAAAAATGCTGAGCTAGAAATACAATTGAAAACTAGTGGTACTAAAACTACGTACTTTCTCGCCGGTAATTTCACGCAAAATTACGCGAAAAGTACTCAAATTTTCGGAAAGTTGTTTATGACCTTATTTCAAAATATATATTTAAGAAGCAGATTTCATAAAGGAAAACTCTCTCTATCTTCAATATTTTAGTTGTAGGAAGACGCCGAAATTTTTTTAACTTTTACAATTTTCGAAAAATCAGGGTTTTTAACAAACATGGGACCTGTACCATTCTCTTAAACGTGATTCACACTATCCAACAACAAAATTTAATAAAAAAAGTTGTAGCCCTTTTTCTTGAAAATTTGGGAAATGTCTCAGAGGCTTGATGTTGAGTACCCCAAAATTAAAATATCGGTTTCAAGTTCAAGGGGCTGCGACATCAGCCAGATTGATTGGAGAAAATCAGCTGAACGGTTAGCGTCGTTCCCAGACGGACAGACACACAGACGGACCGGACAGACGTTTTGCCGTCATTTGATTTTTCGGTATCAAGGGGCCAGATCCCTTTCCAATCCTGGTCGGAATGGAGCCACATGTAAGAGATTTTTTTTCTAAATTTATCACATGGATTTATCCACATTTTCGTTACCAGGGCTTTGTAATAAGTTTTCTGCCGAAAATTGTCGTTTTTTTTGCGGAGCTTTACATAACTCTCTCTCTACTGCGTAAGCGCAAAACGTTCCGAATTTTCAGGAACGCTCAAACGCCATTTTCTCTCAATTGCTTCAAATTTTTTCTACAAACTTTTGGAACAGATAGAGGTAATTGCACTCTTTAATATGACGTACAGTTCATTTTGGGGTACTTTTTGTTTTTTAAAAAATTACACAAATGTAATTGTTTTGAAAGATGTCTCACACCATTAATACGCACAATTTCAGCAATTTGTAAACACTATTGCATTTGTGAGTTGATGTACTTCAAACGACTTCTATTGACGTTTTTTTGAAACTCAGAAATTTGTGGAAAAGAGCTTCAAATTTCGCATTAACAGTACCTCTTAAATGCCATTTTCTTAAAAACAGCTCCAAATTTTTCAAAGAAAATTGCCGTTTAGGACTACGTTTTACTGTCTTTAATATTCTTAAAAGAATATTTCTGTTCTATTATTAGGAAAGCAAAAAACTAAGAACATGTCAAAAATGTACTTTAGACGGCGATAGATGGCAGCAGGCAATAGAATGTGGCACGTCCAAATAGGTAGCCGAGATCAACAGGAATAGAAAACTAATACGGGAAAGTCTGTGTCATTCCGTAGTACCACTAGTTCGTACAAAATCTATGAGCCACACTGAATATCTAGTTGAGAATCTGAACAGCAGTAGTAGTAGAGCTTGGAGAAACAAATGAGATGCGAAAAAACGCGTATTTCACGATACTGCCTCTAGGAGACAGTTTATCCAATGGCCGACAACGAAGACTGACGACGCAGCAGCACGAAATGAGTCTCTATTTTGTTCTTAAATCAAAACTTTATTGTTAATACTAGCTCAAAGAAACATATCCTAACACTCTGGAGAATTGTTCTAACGAAGCACATTCTGAAAATGGCCACCATTTCCATTCCTAACATCCTGTTAACAAACACTGTCGTTAGCGATAATCCTCCAACACAAGTCTTTTGTGATTCTTGAAGAATAATTCTTTGAGCTCCATTAACTCAGGTGAGCATTTTGGGATTTTTTTCTCGTTTGTAGGTTACATGCGTTGAGATCTGGACTAATGGGGGTCCAAAATTGTCCGTCATTGAAACGACCAGGAAACCTGAGTGAAATGATTCACATGTCGAAACGGTCGTGTAAGAAATACAAATTGATTATACAGTCTAAGGTTGATTCTCTTGCCATAAGCCCATCGTGTGTCAAACTGTTGTCGAAAACACCTCTGAGTCTTAAGGACACAATTTTCTCAAAATGAACAGGAAATAAACATATTTAAAAAAAGACTTCGTTCATGGAAGAGAAACACAGCAGCCAATCTCCGCTGCGTCATAAGTCTTTCTTTGTCGGCCATTGTTTATATATATATATATATATATATATATATATATGTATGTATATATTGTAGCATTTACCAGAATGCCATACGATAGCCACCCACGAACCTAAAAAGCGAGAGACGCGTGAAATAAAAATAACCATAACAACGAACCCAGTAGGAAGCAGCGCGGCCTAGTAACGTGTGCGCGAAGCTACGACGCGGACTTCTGAACTATTGAAAACGGGAAGTGGTGGACGAGAGGGGCGTGAGGCACTACCACCCCTCCAAGAGAGAGGAGAGAGGAAGGCAAGTCGTTTTCCTTCTTCTTGGTCGAGACGTTGGAAAGAGCGGACGTGTCGCGTAATAGTGGTAGGAGTGCGTATGAGCAGGAGCCATCTTGGCGTGTTCTTAGGGAGGTACCGTTCATTAATTAAGACGGGAACATCAAAGTTTTTCTGGACGTAATAGTAAAGGCAAACGTAACTCAATAGTGAACTGGAAGGTGATTATTAGAGGGTAGAGGCTCGAGTGAAGTTATTACCAAGAACCTTGTGAGTTTCGAACGAGAACAACGCATGAGGACTGTGCAAAACCCGTCGGCATGTCGCGACCCAAGAGCGACGAAGAAAAGAAGAAAATTTGGATATTTCGGCGTCGGACGAGGCGAGGAACTGGCGGCGGAAGAGTTCGGCGCGGAGTTCGACAGCAGGGCGTAAGAAGACGTGGTAGAACGGGAGACGGGAGGCAGCTTCCAGCGACTTCTCAGGCGACGGTCTCGGTGGAGGCCGTAGGCAACCCGAAACGAGTCAAAGTCGAAGGCGCCTCGCAGCAGCTGCGGTCCGAGGTAGCGGCGATTTCATCAAGGTAATCGCGGATCGAGAACAAAACGAAAGCGAAGTTAAAAGCGACGAGTGCGCGAACAGTACCGCAAATAACGGGGCTCTCAAATAACTTATTTAAATTGTGTTAAGAGGAGATCCGAAAGAACGTGAGAAATCATAGCCCGTGTCTTTGTAACAATTCATTCTCAATAAGAGCAGTTAACGACTGTCTCATTCATTGTAAATAAATTTAAGAAAAGTGTTTTATTTAAATTAGGGCAATATGAATGTTTTGGTTGTGATCAAGGAATTTAATTAAAAAGCAAGTGTTGTAAATAGTAGACTAGAAGATATTATCTAACAGTAATTTAGAAGTACTTGATAAGCTTCATGAATTCGGTTAAACCAGGCCTGGCAAAACAAATTAAAGTGAAATTACGCAGAGAAAGTCATATTATTTGAGAAGTGAATTTATTATTTCATGCGTGATGTAAATTTAGTATCAGAATATACGCACAATTCTACTAATTGCTGTGTCTTGGGGTACGCTTACTCACCCAAAAGATCCCGCCCCCTGAAATCACAAAGCTCATTACGAGCATTCATTCTACCGCCCCCTTTTCAGCTTGTCTATGGTGCGAGCGGTCGAAGAGAAGACCGACGCTGGTAAGTCGAAGGTTGTGTGTGCACTGATGAGTTGTGTGGAAATAATTTCTTTGTCTTTGATTTTAACACAATTATTTATACTCAAAATATCACTGTTGCAATCACATGTAAAATTATCACTTGTTTTTGTTATGTTCACCAAAAATGAAAGGTTTTATACTTGCTTAAGTTTGTTTATTCCTTACAAACACACATACACATACATTCAAAAGTACAGGGGACTACTTCATCGGGTGCTGGCTGGTGTGTGGCTAAGCACCAGCGCTGTCTTTCTTGCCTCCCGACGTGACTCCACGGCGTGCACTTCCCCACGCCGTCTCCGTGTGTCGCCCTGTCCCGCACGACGCCTGGTGCGGTCTCTCGGCGTGCGCGACTGGCACGCTATCCCACCGTGCCTCCTGCACGGCCCTAGGCTGCCCTCCGTCTCTCCGGGTGTTGCCCAGACCCGCACGACTCCTAGCGCGTCCTCACGGCGTGCGCTCCCGGCACGCTATCCTGCCGTGCCTCCCGCACGGTCCCTAGGCAGCCCTCCATCTCGCCGGGTGTTGCCCGGACCCGCACGACTCCTGGTGCGTCCTCACGGCGTGCCCTCCTGGCACGCAATCCTCTCCCGCTGTGCCGCGGTGCCTCGCGGCGACTGATTGTGACTCCGTTGCTCGGCTGCTGCGTAACTGCTGTGGCCGCCGCCAGCTCCCGCCTAAATAGCAGCGACTCGGCCCGAGTTAGCCTCGCCTCGAGGCTTACCCGCTCGCTGGCCAGCGTTCCGCGCGAGTGGGCTCCGTGGCGCGCGGCGTACCAGCTGCGCGCGCGCCAGCTTCAAATGCTAGCCACAGCAGTTTTAATACAATGAACACAAAAAAATTAATTTACTCTTTATAATGTCCCTTTTTAATCTTGCGCATGCACAAATTACACTGTATTTATTATTTTCTGGCACTATTGTGTTCAGTTTATATCTGTTCATTAATGTCTCATTTTCCCTAACCCTCCCACTATATTTGAAAGGTAATATCTGTATGCGTTGTCTTGCCATGCCGCCTCGCCCTTCGAGTATGTCCGCTTCCTTCGGCTATGCTCGGATGGACGGGGGACGCCTCGCCGCCGCCGGTAGCTTCCCACTCCACTCGTGGCCGCTGTGGTATACTTCGAAACGTTACTAGAACCTTTCGACTGCACCTGCATGTAGTCGCTCCCAACTGAATTTATTTACATTGGTTCGCTCTTCCTCAGTAGCGGTGTTGTTTGGATGATTATTGAGTATTATACAGCGATTTGATTTCGATTTGCATTGCAGCTTCAAACGACTCGCCCACGTGTATTATAAAACACTGTATTCTCGTTCTCTCACATCACAGTTTCTAGCTTTTGTTGTAATTGTTGTCATCGACTGTTCACCTTAGTTACGCTTAATGATGTCGAATACCTGTATTGTTCCGTTGCTTTACACTGTTCTACCCACTCCACGTGTTGATCATACACCGCTTGTATTGCTTCACCACTCTATTGTACACGTTTTGTCTCGTCTCACTTCTCACTAACGCTTCCACTTTCGTCACCCACTTTCTTTTTCACCACGTTTCCAATTCTATTGCACAACGCTCACTTTCATTGTTCTCTCCATTAATATATTCCGTACTACTCTGCGCGTCTGCCTTCCACGCCTGTCTTTCCGCGACTGCCCGCTCCCATTCCTTTCACTCGCGGCCAGCGATTCGTTCGCGTGTGACGTCATACTCGGTGTTGGTTCTCGCGCCAGTTTGAATTCTCCTTTTCTTTTATCATTCGCTTTTCGGGGCTGATAACCCTTGGGTTATTATATGTATGTATATATATATGTATATATATGTATATATACATATATATGTATATATATGTATATATACATATATATGTATATATATGTATATATACATATATATATGTATATATATGTATATATACATATATATATGTATATATACATATATATGTATATATACATATATATATGTATATATACATATATATATGTATATATACATATATATATGTATATATATATATATATATATATATATATGAACTCCGACACCGTTAGATCGATCTCCATGAAAGTTGGCACTTCTGCGTGTTTTTTTTCACCAAGAAGGTTTATGTGCTGTTAATTCTGTTGTATCTCCACTACATGGTGCTGTAGAACAAAACAAAATATTCACGTCAAATGCAACCCGCACTACTGTCGGCAGCCTTTTGAATCGATATCGTTATATAACCCCTAATCGAGGCGTTTTAGTGCCTTAAAATCTAAAATTTTGAGCTAAAAGCCTCAAAGAAACGTTTCTCACACCGTAATCTACAGAATAAGTTCTTCTCGAACATTCTATTACATTTTTGCTGGTCCGGCGCTTCCCGATATTACCTCGCATACAGAATCAGTAAGTAAATGTGAATGAGAGGGACAGAGGCCGGCAGATAGAGACACACAGAGACAGACAGGGACAGGGTGAGGCAAGGACGGAGAGATAGTGAGAAAGGGTGATGGGAGGGGAAAGAGGGAGATGAAGGGCAGAACAACGTCTGCCGGGTTTTCCTAGTATAAACTACGAGGGTGAATCAAATATAAACGCGACTCTATTTTTTTTAATGTATTTGGTGTAATGTAGCAGCTAAGTACATATCATTTTCCACATAACCTCCTGCTTTCAGAATGCATTCTGACCAGCGAATTGGAAGATTTTTAATCCCGACATCGTAAAAGGAACTGGATTCTGCTTCTAATTTGTGGACGAAGGCCTCCACTCCCGCGTTGTTTCGGACTCGTTGCCCTCCCAGTGCTTTTTTAAGCGGACCAAATAGATGAAAATCGCAGGGTGATTGGTCAGGGCTACAGGGAGGTTGTTCAAGTGGAGTCCATCTCATTTCCTCTAATTTGGCGCAAGTCAGAGTTACAGAATGGGGCTGAGCGTTGTCGTGAAGGAGAAGAAACTTTACGGAACCCTAGGTCTTTGGTGATGAATTCTTGACAGCTCCCATGACTTATTCCAACCTCTGCTGCAATGTCTGAAACTGTGCGACGTCGATCCTCTTCAACAAGTGCACGAATCGAGCGAATGTTCTCCTCCGTAATGCTGGTCTGAGGACGGCGATCATGTCCAACGGTTTCAACACGTTCACGTCCTTCCTTGAACTTCTTATGCCACGCCAACACGCGAGCCCTTGACAGTGTTTTATCCCCGAACTGTGCAGTTAATCTTTGCAAAATTTCCACTTGCTTTATGGCTTCACGAGTAAGAAATTTAATAATAATGCGTTGCGCAGTAGAAGCGTGCACCTGTTGGTTAGACATTGTCACTGCCACTGTCGAACAAGTCGGAGCAGGTCACCGACTGTTCTGCAGAGTCCTCACATCCCCAACAATGCCCTTTAGCGAAGACCGCCCGAACTACTCAAAATTACGCACGCAGTATGAAAAGTCTCGTTCATATTTGATCCATAATCTCCGTAATCTCCTATCAGCGGTATCGTGAATTACGTGTTATTTCGTAACTCATTAGTTTCTCAACTGCTACTACTGTTGAGATGATCAAATGGATATCTAGTGCGACTCATAAATTATGTAAGAAATAAATGGTGACTCATTTCATGCGCCTCCTGTATACATGTAATATTTTTCCATGGGTCAGTGACTGGACTACATGCAATAGAACTATGTTGATCAGTTTATTCTGTTTGGAGTAATTTCTTCAATTGTGTCAGATCATTAGAACTATCTTTTATTTGCGTTTTGTAGCCAAAATTAAATCTGGAATAGGATTCCTGATTTGCACCTACACAACAATTTTGACTTGCTGTCTTGCAGTATTGCAGTGTCGAATTGAGAAATAGAGTGCAGTGAGAAAGAAACGTCTAGTTTCAACCTCTAATTACAATTCCTTATCTTTAATAGATAAATACGTAATAGGCGAGAAAGTAAAAAGAGATTAAATGTTTAGGATTCATATAAAAACACAGATGATAGTATTTCGACTTCTCTTACCCATTCTAAATGTTGAAGAAATTGAATTAATTTACCTCATGGGTGTAGTATCTGTCCTCGCTCTTTACGGGAATTTCTTGTAGAGGTGAATATACGCAACAATTTGAGGAATTTGCTGAATCCAATTGTTCGACGTTAATGAGATATGATCTGAGAATTCCATTAAATAAATGTGGTGGTCCCCACTTCAGCGTTACCGAATCGGATGTTCTAGAAGACACGAATATTGATGTAGGCGCCTCGGGAACTAAAAAAAAATAAATAAAATTGATAATTCAACATTATACGCTAAACATTAACTCAAATATCTCAGTATACCTTAGTAATGTATAACTTAAAACTAGTGGTGCTACAGATTGGCACAGATTTTCTCGTAGGAAACCAGTATTTCCACTAATCGCGAAGATTTATGTACAATGGATTTAAAATTACGAACGCGAAATATAGCGTCATCATTCACTGAGAGCCGCTATCGTTGTTTTCTTAATTTTTTAAAAGACTTACCTTTTAGCGGATTATTTTGGGCCAGTGTAAATATCGATGTAGGTACGAGATGAATTGCAATTTTTCATCCGGAACCAAACACATTACATGAACCTATTTCAGTAATAAAATGATTCTAACCAATGCACTAACATTCCAACTAATGCTACATACGTAGCTCAGTACGTATGTAGTGAACTACGACGACACATATAGTACCGCAGATTAATCACTTTAAAATTATCTCCAATGCTGTAATTTATTATTATTCATAATCAAAACAAACGCTTTGGTTAATAATCAAATTCTTGTCGTGGTAACCGTCAATCACTTGGGAATTTGTCAGCGAGCGAGTACAAAAAAATCATATTGCTGTAATATACACAACAACTTGACAAAACGTTGTAGGACAAAATATTTACAAAACTTTTCAATTGATGCGATGATTCACTTTTCGTTTTTGTGCAAAATATGTTTTTCCATTCCCGTATACTTACGTATAAACGGAGAATATACTTAGTAGAGGGAAGGTTATGTAATGCTGCGGGAAAAAACGGCGAATTTTAGACAGAAAAACTCTTATTACAGGTCCCTGGTAAGGAAAAGGTGGATAAATCCAGTTTCTAAATTGAAAAAAATCTCCTAAAACGTGGTAGAGCCAGAGTACCTGTTTTGTGGGTCCGAAAGCCCAATTGAAAGCAAAACATCTGTCCGTGCGTCCGTCCGTCTGTGGACAACGCTAGCGACTAAATCGTTCGGCCGATTTTCTCCAAAATTGATACTCCCCAATCGATCTAACTGATGTCGTGGCCCCTTGAATTTGAAATAGATATACTTTCGTGGGGTGCTTTACATGAAGCCCCTGGGACATTTTCAAAATTTTCAAAAAAATGGCTCCAAATTTTTTCTTTAATTTTTTTGGAAGAATAGAGTAAAATACACTTATGACGGTGGCCGATTTTCACGAATGACTCTGAATTTTTGAAAATTGGGAAACTATGAATTTTATTCGGCGTCTTTCTCCAACTACAAAATACCAGATAGAGATTTTTCCTTCATATGCGATTTGTTCCTTACAGTGAGTTCTTTCGTTAAGGTCATGTACATTTTAAAAAAAATAGTAGTTCTCGCGCAATATTCCAATATGTGCAATTTAAAAAATACAAAAACAAGATTTTCTCAAAAACTGCTTCAAACTTTTTCTTTAAACTTTCGGTAGGGATAGTGCTAAATGCACTCTATTAGATGACATAAACGGCTTATTGTTCTTTTCTTTTGTTTTCTCAAAATTGCGAAAATGATTATTTTGAGTTGTCTCTCACGTCGTTAACCCATTACAGCCCGGAATGATTTTGTTCGCACACCGCTGTGCCATTGTTGTCGCATTCGTGCGCGCACCATAGAGGAGAGATACAACTAGAGTGCGCGTGAGCCTACTGCGCAGGTTTCAACATGAGGTGGTCATAAGTCACGTGACTTTGGGACACCGGCAGCTCGTGCTGTATGTAGCTTTGCGTGCTGTTTGTGGTGCTACAGCGTAATTATTTTGGGACGTTGTGGATATTTGTTCACTGCTTACGATCCAATTTTTTTTCTTTTCAAGAAGTGCAATAACAATTTAACTTTGCAAATTGTGTTCCACAGGATGAAACAACTGTGTTAAATGTCAGTTCACGCCAGTATGCAAGTGTGCCACAAGTGAATGATCCTGAACTGGGCAGTGAGGTACCAACTGACCATATGTACTTGCCATCAGTACACAATCTTGAAACTAGATTGTCTCCCTATGTTGTGGACATTGTAACTTATATTGGAGGATTTTTAGTTACAAAGTTGCAAAAGTCTCTTGCTTGTGTGGACTGGAAGCCGGACTGATAGTGATGAAGGATCATATTCCTTCATTCAGAGGAAGGATGATTATCGACTGAAATACCCTTCTGCAGATGTTATAAAAATCTGCAAAAGAGCAGAGGTAGAAGTAAGAATACTTCAGGGGAGATGTGACATTTTTAAAAGGCAGCATGAAGTACAATTGTAAATAGATGTCTGAGAGAATTTGTGAATAGTTCTGTTTTTAGTAATTTAACATATCATATTATTGGTCAAGAGGCCATAATGAATCACAGGATGTATTTAATTAAGGCAATATTGTTTAAATATATTGACATAAGATTAAAACATGTAGGAAGAGAGCACACACAAATTTACCAAAACAAATAGTATGGATCAGTTAACAACAAAATGATTTTATTTAGAGGGCATTAATCCTATGTGTATTTACTGTTGTAAGTTGTGTTTATAGTATGTTAGTGTTAGTAATTTGTGTGACTGTAGTTGATATTAATTAGTAAATTCTTTGAAAAACATGTACTTCAGCTTCCAGGTAAAAGACCCCCATTCCGATCAGGTTTTTGTCCAGTTTTCCTGATCCATTGAGCAAATGCTGAGATGTCCCCTTGTTTTGCTTTTGGACATAAATGTAGCTTCACTATGCCCGCGTTTTCTTGAGCTTACTTGCTAGTAGTGGTAGGAGTAAAGCAAGTGGGATGTTACTCTTGTTAATAATACAAAGAAAAATAATAAAACATGCAGTTTGTTTATCGATGCAAATAGGTTTTATATAACTTGGGAGGGAAAATGTCTAATGTTATAGTTAAAATATTGGGAAGAGCTTTTGAAGCTCAAGAAAATGAGTGCAGATGGTACTTTCCCCCCACATATCACATACAGTTTTTACTGTTTTTGACTAAATAAATCAAAGGTAAAAGCCTTTTTTCCCCTCTATAAATCCTTGAAATATCATTTTAATAACTTGCTATTATAAATGTCAGTGATGTGGATCTTCAATAGTAGAATGTCTAACATTGAGTAATAACAGAAATTTGGATTAATGCATTCCATGGAGTTAATTTATTTTACAAATATTTTTTTATTTATAGTCCTATGTAATTGTACTTGTAAAACAGGTTTAGTGGAGTATGCGGTTGAAAGTGACAAGTTGGTCTATAATCGGAATTTTCATGTAGTTGAGCAAATAGAGTAGAAAAACTTAAATTCACTTTTCTGCTATAAGCAACATTTTTAGGGTTGTTTAATAAATGAGAAAATAAACGCTGGAATGAAACATCTTACGTACGTATAAAAAAAATCATTTAATGCGAGACGGCTGTTCTTGTAGATGCCACCTAGCTGTCCCAAAGTCACGTGACACTGGCGCGAGAGATGTTGATACCCGGCCGGGCCTTCTGCGCAGCTCGGTGGGCACTCTAGTATATATCTCCTCTATGGCGCGCACTGGAGCCGTTGCAGACCTCTGGTTGCATGTTTTTGCAACTTTTAGTGCTAAGCAATTGTTATGTTGCTAAATTATACTAATAGAGGGCTCCCGAAGCGCCAAACGGTGGTTATTGAATATTTTACTTTCCCGTATACGTACGTATTGTAACCGCTAAAGCCGTTTACAGCAAGAAAATATCAGTTTTTTTTCTTTCGTAAACGCGTCCTGTTATTTTAGGATCTAGTAGTTACAACACTAACCGAGAGAGAACGCCAGGCGACGTACATAGTTTTAAAATAAGCTAACAGGAGCGCTTATCACTAGTACTAGAAGCGTGATAACGAAATCGGCCAGCGGAACGACGCCATCGACCAATGGGAATAAAGCAAACGAATATTGGAGAATTTAGAACAAGAAGAGACCAACTCGGCCATTTTACCGAAAGTCAGCGGAACGAGAAGGTGCTCTGAACTATTCTGGACAAACTTTTGGATCGACGGACCACGCCAGTTCAAGATTTCGACAGTACACAAGCTTTTAGAAGAGGTAACTCATCTTATTATTATGATAATTTATTCATGAGAGGGAATAAATAAAATACATGAAACGTGGATAATTTTAAAAAAAAGAAGAATACTTAACAAGAGTGATGCTATGAATTGAAACGAAAAGAAATGTAACGAGTAGCTAATTGAAATAGAAATGTTACAAGCAATGTGTGATTTATTGCAGCTTTTTTGTATAAGAATACTTGAACCAGCTCGAATAAAATTCGATCATTGGACGTTACTGCAACGCCGACGCCAACGACGCGAGTCCCGAGGAGAACGGTGCAGTCAACGGGATCTTCCCGTGTTCGAGTTCCTTTCCGGACGACCCTGAAAAACTTCAAGGCTTCGCACGTCGCGGGAGACATCGTGAGTTCGGCAAACCCTTTTCAAGTTAACGGCAGAAACGTGGGCCAGATGTAGAACGATTTTAGTATCATATTTCACTAGATGGTTAACTGTAATATTGCTTGACTTTATTCATGAGTTTTTGAATACATATCCGTGTGCCAAATCGAATTACAGTTTCGTTACTGGACGCAGATATTTAAAAAGTGTTACTGGAAAATAAATTCAGAAGTAAAGATAGACAATTATTCAATTGATTGACATACTGTGTCGGATGCAAAGTTCAACTGTGTAGCATTTAACTTAACATTTTGTTGTTTTTTTTAAGTCTGAAATCTCATAAGAGTAAATTAATTTAACTTTGCTTAGTATTGGTAAGATTAGACATTGTAATAACGATAACAGTTGTGCATTCTAATTGAATCAAGTGAATTTGTTAGAACAAGTAGAAGATTAATATTTTTTTGAATAGAACATGGTATTGATATTATCGATTTATGTTATACACGAATGGTAATTTCAGGTACAACATTTTGAGTGTGTATTATTCTGTGTGTATTTCAGGAAATGTGTGTAGAGATAATCGTGTATTAGTTATGTATTATTGGAATTCCGATTCTTGAATCCATTCTTTTGAATTTAATTGGAAGATTTCAAGGGTTTATTTGCAATTAGATTTTTCTTACATGTCGTAACAATTTTTTGTTTTTTTTGCATATCAGATTCAAACAGGACATTAATAGTCAATTCATGTTATGTTGATGTACTAATTTTCAGTACAGAATATATTGTTTGTTGTTATTTTCGTAAAACATACGACAAAAGTGTTCTTAATCTATCCCAGTGTACTAAATCTTGAACCCTTTCCCTTGGAAAGAAAGTCTGCTAGGACCTTCTTATATGAGTGCGTTGTGGCTTAACTTTATTAAAGCCACAACAACGAGTAACAAGGGAGAATTACTCGAGTCACCCGTCTCCTCCCATACGCGAGGTAATTTTACCCCAATTGTTGGACCAGGCGCTAGGTGGTTGGTTACTGTCTCACCCATCGTGCCATCGCCCGACATTGGGAGGGAGACAAATAGGAAAGGTGGTGACAGTATATACGGAGTAATATACGTGGTATATGGAAAGTTATGTAATGCTACGGAAAATGGATATCGAGATTTCAATGAAAATACACGTTTTGAGGTCCCCGAATACCGAAAAAGTGGGTCTTTTAAAAACGTCCGTCTGTCCGTCCCTCCGTCCGTCCGTTTGTCCGTCTGACCGTCTGTGAACAACACTAGCGCGTAAATCCCACGTGCAATTGCTTCCAAAATGGACATTCCCCGGTCGATATCCGTCCTCTCGTGGTTCCTCGATTTTGATAAACTTTCTTCAAAATGTGAGTGTACTTTTTTAGTAATTAGTTTTAGAGTAATTTTTTTTTGTTTTAAATTACACAAATGTAAATTGTTTAAAGATCTCTCACATCTTTAATATGCACATTACCAGAAATTTGTAAAGATTATTATATTTGTGAGTATATGTACTTCATATGATTTGAAATGAAGTATTTTGAAAACTCAAAAATGTTCTGTGAAAAAGAGCTTCAAATTTCGTATTTTTAGTAGCGCTAAAAGGCAATTTTCTTTAAAACGGCACAATATTTTTAAGAGAAAATTGCCATTTAGGACTAAGTTTTTGTGTTCTTTAATATTCTAAAATGAATATTTCCGTTGTACCATTAGGAAACCGAAAAATTAAGAAAATGTCAAAAAAAGTGTAGTTTTTACAGTGATCGATGGCAGCTGGCAAGAGTATGTGGCAATTCCGAATAGCTAGCGCAGACCCAAGGAAATAGAAAACTAATACAGGAAAGTCTGTGCAATTCTGTACCACCACTATTTTATATCCTTAAAATAATAGTTTTGTTCTACTATTGGAAAACCTAAAATGTCGAAAAAATGTTGGCGATAGATGTAGTCGAAAAAATGTTGGGCGGCGTTAGATGGCAGCAGTATTGGCAAGTCCGAAAAGCTAGCCGAGATCAAACGAAACAGAAAACTAATACGGGAAAGTCTGTGCCTTTCTGTAGTACCACCAGTTTTTCTATAAGAAGAGAAACCGTTGAAACTTCGCTGCATAAGCCCCGTCAACTTCGATGCGGACCCACCACCGTTTGTTTTACATCGACTTCTCCCTTCGACTTAACCACAGGCATATAGCAGCTAAGCACGGTTCTGGATGAAGATTCGAACCGACCCAAGCCATGTGTACACTCTGGCCAGGCATTCAAGAATGAAAAAACTTGCTTGTATGTTTTGTTTAGGATGTCTACATCTACTGAAGAAATAAGTTTCACAGAGTATTGCAAAAGAAGAAAATTTAAGTTGGCCAGAAGTAAGCGTATGATGTATCATACGATGGGCTGTAATGGGTTAATATTTACATTAGCGGCGATTTGTTGACATTACTATATTAATGAGTACGCGCGCTTTAAATAATGTCAAGTTTTTCTCGAAAACTCAACCGTTTTCTATGAAATCTAGCTCAAAATTCCGCATTTTCGAGAAACACTGAAAATACTTTAGCGGACTTTCGGGTTTAGATTTTATCGGTACTCGTAAATCTTGGGATAAATATGACTTTGACACAAAACACAATTTTTGGGAATAAATGTAAACAATTGTCAGAGGAATATGTACCTCTTTCTCTTGCATATTGTTCACGGTCAAGTCTGCAAGTTCTTATCCCCGGCGAGCACCAAATACTCCAAAAACAAGAATGACCTTCAAAAGCAGGTATGAGCCATTCCACGTCAAATCGCACAAGAGTTGACACGACATTTTTTAAAATGCACGATATTTTTTTTCTTAAATCTGGACATCAAAAAAGAGACACGTATTTTTTTATTTGCCTGAAAATTTATTATTTGGGTAGTTATGGCTATATTAAATTTTGGAATTTACAGGTACTTCACAAAATAAGATCAATTATCTCTCCGAATGTACCAAATATAAAAATTTCTGGTGTGTGTCATTTAATACTTTGAAATGTGTATTTTATTCCTCTGCAAAAAAAATTTCAAAAAATATTTTTTTCTTTTTAAAAAATGTATTTTTTCTCAAAAAAAGTAAAATTTCTATATAAACTCGATGAGATAAAAATTTGAAAAAAATATAGGCGTGTTCCTTGTTCAATTTTCTATAAAATACAATAAGAAAAAAAGTGGGCACTCCACATATACAGTTCTAAGAAAATCAATGAGGGCGTAAGTATGAGGGCGCGCTCTGCCTACCCATGCACTAACGAATTGTGTTCGGCCAGTCTTTGATGCAAGTGCTGAAGAACTCAAAAAAGAATTACCGTCTGCCTGATAAGGGTTTCAAGAGTTATTAGTATTTCAGCTGTTCACTCTGCCCCCAGAATGTACGACACTGTGTCATACATATTTTTGTGGGTAACATCGTGGGTGACTTGTGGGTCATCTATGTTCTTATGGGTGAGAGCGAAACGAATTGAAATACGAGACATTCCACGTCAAATCGCACACGAATTGACACGACTATTTAAAAAATAAATGACACCAATATATGGCATTCATTCTGGACATCTGAAAAAGAGGCACGTGTTTCTTTATTTACCTGAAAATTGTTTATTTGTGTAGTTTTGTCTATATTAAATTTTGAAATTTACGCGTACTTTGCAAAATATGATTAGTTGACGCTCTGAATGTACTTAACATAAAAATTACTGGTTTGTTTCGTTTGATTTTTTGATATGTGTATTTTATTCATCTGTAAATTACTTTCTCAAAAAATAAATATTTCATTAAAAAGTTGTAATTATTTTTAAAAAACGAAAATTTCTTCATGAACTCTCTCAGATTAAAATTTGAAAGAATAGGCATATTTCTTGTTCAATTTTCTACAAAACATAACAAGAAAAAAGTGGACACTCAACACGTACAGATAAAAAAATCTATTGTATGGTATTCGGGTGCGTGGTTCCTGCCCCTGCACTAACGAATTGTGTTTATCAGTCGTGGATACTAATGCCGACGAACAATAAAAAGAATGGCCCTCTGCCTGATTTGTGTTTCAAGAAACATTAGTAAATCATATGTTCATTTTTTCCCCAGAAGGAATAGGTGACAGCAAAACGAATGCTTTTTCTCGTGTTAGAAATGTCCTCGAATTTTACTGCAGAGCCCCTTTGCGTCCTAGGGACGGGGTGCCATCCTGACCTTGCTCGTGAAATACAATCGACCACTTGTCAAGGGACACGGTAAAATTTTCTCAACATTAGTCGCAATACGCAATACTTATGAAGACAAGAGTACTAGTATTTGTTCTGTGAATCGTGTGTACATTGTGCAACATGAGTGGCGATCAGCGTATGAGATAGATGTTTCAATCCATTTAAACTTTCTGATCACGGTTTTCAAAAAGAATATTTCCAAGACGCGTAAACCACAATTTGCTAGTGAATTTACAGGAGTCATTAGATTGGTGAACTTGTGATTCATTTCGGAAGAAAGGGAATCGGCTTCCAAAACGGCCTTTCTTAATGAAGATAGCGTCGAGATCAGTGGCTTCCGTGGCATTAACGAAAGTAGCGGAACGTCCAGTGAAAAAACTGGAAATCAAGGAAGTGACAATTTCAGCTCTTCAGCTAGTTCGTCAAGTGTCTGAGAAATGAATAAAGAGAAGATAAACATGAGTTTAATTGCAATAGGAGAAACCCCCGCCAAGAAAAGAAAATTGGAACAAAATGTCATCCCCATGAGAAATTTTAGAAAGTACAGAGTGCCAACACAGATACATTTTTTCACATTGAAGATCTTTCGACGTCCTTCGAAAAATCAGACAAAGATACTATTTAGTAACTTATCGAGTACTTTCACTCAACAGATGACATAACGTTGAAAATTTAAATTTTGACAATTTCTGAAACTTGGACATACAATAAAATTAAACGACTTTTTGCAGCAACAGAACGCACGATAAAAGTGTCTAAAACGTTGGCTGAAGAAAATGGAATTTTGTCCAGAACTGAAGTACTCGTAAATTCGATAAGGCATTAAAACTGTGCATTGTGACGAAAGTTCAGGAATTCTATGGTATGGTATTCACTTGTATTTAAAGTGAGTTGTGAGGGACCAGAAAATTTCAAAATGTCAGTCAAAACCTGAGTCAAGAATCCGTCATTTAATTATTTATAAATTTATTAATTATTTATAAATATATTAATATTATTTATATATATATAATACACATAAATATTATTATTTATAAATTCAATCAGGAAGTTTCACCACCTCAAGAAGTACTTAAATTACTGCTTCATCCAAAGAAACCGACGACCAGTAACGCAAAAAACGTGTCTATTGCAGCAATCTATTACACACTGGTTCGTAAAATACTAATATCTTTTAAAGTTACTGAGATCCCACTTTGATTTTTTCTGGAATTATTATCAATACTCTAGTGCGTTTATAAATATTTTTTAAATATTTTTAGCTCATCGAGTTTACAAAAATATTCAATTTTCAAAATTTCAGTTTTTGAAAAAAATTGAAAATTCAAAAAATTAAATATTTTGCAAAATCTTAAAAATCAAACATGTTTTCAAGTTTCGAATGGAATTTGAAAGGAATTTCTATAATTGGTGTATTCAAATATATGATATTTTTAAGTTAGTGATGCGCGTCATTTTTAGCAAATTTCATTATACAATATTTCCGAAAATAATAAAGTTAGAAAAAAATAAAAATACACATGTTCACTTATTTGATCCATATAACAAACAGAAAAAATTAGAAAATAAATAAAAATATGAAGGTCAAATTTTGGTCTTTTTTGTGCGATTTGACGTGGAATGGCTCGTATACGTGATCGTCAGCCTCTAGTGAGAATTTAGTTACTTGCTCTTCCGAATATTTAGGCTTGTAATTAGTTTAGATTTTTTCTTCAAATATTCAATAACTTTTTAATAGTATATTAAAATTAATTTTAAATAATTAGCCTTCAATATTTACTGTTATTTCAAATTATCGGGAATGAATAACTTACGTGGATACTCAGTCGGCTCATGTATTTTTATACATTTTTTCAGCATACTAAAGTATGACTAGAGACTAGCTGGTTGGAAAGTTTTTGATCATTCGTTAAAAAATGCTAGCATAAATCTTCGTTAATGCCTCCAACATTCCTTTTCGTTCGTCAATCACAAAATAAACCATACGCTTTTTCATAAGTTACAGATTTAGGAGGCATCAAACTATATCTTGCATTGTCTGCTTCCTTCAGAATACTATTGGCACTACAATATATGCTTATACTACGAAATTCCAGAACATTTTTTGTCAATCAGTTTGCATTAGCAGAAAAAGCATTGAACTGTTTAATCACAAACGAAGTACCCAGTACAACCAACCCTTGCTACAGAAAATCGAGAGTAATGACAATTTTTTTTTAAAGTCATGAATGTGATAAAACTTTATTTTGAATAAACGATAAACTAGAATTAACAAAAAACATTGTATGTGACTCGTCCTCTATTAGACTTTAAGGACTTGTGACATAAATAACTATTCTTTAAATTTTTCGAACGGATGGTGCTAATTGCACTCTTTAATATGATGTAAAATTTATTTTGAGGGTTTTTTTCAAAATTATACAAATGTAATTTTTTTGAAAGATCTCTCACATCTTTAATATGCACGTTACCAGCAATTTGTAAACATTATTATATTTGTGAGTATATGTGCTTTAAATGACAAAAGTGCTTTTTAATTCATAAGTTTTCTGTGAAAAAGAGCTTGAAATTTCGCATTTTTAGTTGCACTTAAATGCCATTTTCTTAAAATAGCTACAAATTTTTAAAAGAAAATTGCCATTTAGGACGAGGTTTTTGGTGTTCTTTAATATTCTAAAATTAGCATTTCCGTTCTACCATTAGGAAAACGACAAATTGAGAAAATGTCAAAAAAATGTACTTTGGGCGGCGATGATTGCTGGTTTTCTCAATGAAATGTATTTATCAAAAACTACATCTTCAAATAAGGTCATGCTTAATGTTTTGAAAATACGCGTAGTTTTTGTAAATTTCGTGACAAACATAATAGCCCGCTGCAAATTTACTGCGGTTCAGAGAGTCGGATGCGTCGTAAATTAGAATTTGCAATTTTGTATATTATTTCTTTGTTCGTTTCTTACATTCTATCTTTTTTAAAGAAAAAAGAAAGAATGTTTAAAGAAAAAAATTTTGAGCCGTTTTTTAAGGAAAGTTGGTTTTTGTCATTTTTTAAAATTGCACATATTGCTCGCAATACTGCGCGAAAATTACCAAAATTTTCAAAACAATGTACATGGCCTGAAAGAAAGATCTCACTTTGAACAACAAATTTTATTTAGAAAAAACTCACAATCTTCAATTTTGTTGTAGGAAGACGCCGAAGCTATTTAGCTAGCTATTTTTGAAAATTCAGAGTTACCCTGAGAACCGGATCAATGCCACTCTATTTTCACAAGAGTATTTTACTCTATTCTAACAAGAGATTTCAAGATAAAATTTGGCGCCGTTTTTGAGAAAGTTTGAAAATGTCCAGGGTGCTTCATGTAAAGTACCCCCAAAATTTAATGAATGTTTTTCAAAATTTCAGAGCTTTGACTCAAGCCAGATGGACAGCGGTTTCTTCAATTTGGAAAAAATCATTCGCATAGTGTAGGAGCTAGAGTTGTTCATAGACACCGAACAGACGGACGATTTGCTTTCAATTAGTTTTTAGGTATCAAGGACCCACAAAACAGAGATTATGGGTATACCATGTGTTAGGGAATTTTGTTTCTTAATTTAGCAACTGGATTTACTCACTTTTTCGTTATCACGGCCCAGCAACGACTTTTTTTCTGCCGAAAACTCGCCAATTTTTTCGCGGAGCATTACATAACTTTCCCTATACTATGTATATTACTCCGTATATGCATACGTACATGGGAAAGTAAAAAATTTCAAAATAAGCAATATCCTTACCTAAAAACTGAGGTATTTTAACAAACTTGCGGGGGAAGATTGTTACATATTGCTAAATTCGCGAATTTTAATATTTAACTACATAAAATGTTCCTTCAATTATGTTGCAATTTATTGTGATGTCCACCATTCTGGGATTCACCAGGTACCAGTACGACATTCATATGCGATTGTTAATATATATCAGTAATAAATAATAAAAACTTATTTACCGTTTTCAGACGTGACAGTTTTGACGGTGAGAGCTTCTCCGTATTCGTTCACAAGAATATTACGGGCTCTAATCTGTAAAAGAAACAAGTCAACATTACTTTTAATGGTATTTGATTAACTAATGAACGACATCTGAAAAAAATATGGCTGTTTACTTAGATTTAGAGTTTTCAAATCAACATTAGCGATCCGCAAACACTCGAGATTTACTGAGTGTTTAAGATTGTTGCTTTCTCTGTGCACCTTCTTCACCTCTCTCTTCACGTTCGGAAAGTGAAATCAACGAGGGGAGAAGCGGAGGGGGTCGCATTGTTGCCGGCCGTGGTCGAGTTGCTAGTTTAGGCGGCAGATACGCCATGCATTTTAGCTGTGATGTTTAAATGTATTAGACAGCACTAGGGTAAGGCGAGCCTTTCGTCCTCCGAGTTGCGCCTTGCTCGTCTGTAATGCAGTGTTTCAACAAGAATATATGTGCATATTTTTATACGATTGGTGTGTTTTGTGTCTTGTTTTAATTACTTTACAACTGCCTTCCCTGTGTGTGCGGGCTCTGTCATTTCGCGCAGGAATCAGCGTAAATGTTCACAGGGAATTCGTGGTAGAGAATGCACTGGCTAAATTGTGAAATCTGAGAAATATTTTAATTCGTACATTGTCACAAAAGTCATTTTGTAGATTAACATATTGTACACGAAACATATTTCAACCTTCTGCAATAACTAGAACTTAATATATTTGTACATTAAATTTAATGCATAAGTTAAAATCAGTATAGATTTAATGTAGAGGTTCTCCCGTCTCCCCTGCCTCTCATCATTCACAACCATCAAGCTTCGACTCTTGAATTGTAATGTACATTAAATTACAATGCATACAATAAATTTAATGGGTTCATAATAATTATTTTAATGGATATTTGAATAAAGTAATGCGGACATTTCTGACAATGTATAAATGTCTTTCTAACACTTTTAAAAGAAACTGTCAAAAGAGAAATTTGACGATAATTTTGAAATTTATTTTTGATTCCTTTATTAAGAGCGATCTAATCTTAGTTTTGAAAATATCTAGAAGTATTTCTCTTCCTAACAATGCATTAAATATGTAATACGTTAACGAGTGTATAATGGCAGGCGCGCAACTCTTCAACAAATAATCTGCGAATCTGTCTATTATTTTGAGATTTTTTAAAGAAGTTTCTAATGTGTAATTTCTAAAAATAATTCATTAAAAAAGGGATCATTCTGGAGTCGCGGAAAACTTCCACACTAATACCAATTCCAAAAGGGACAAACACAAGAGAGACGCTCAATTTAGGCTAATAAATAAACTACCCAAGTATGAAAAGATACTAGAAGAAATAGGAAAGAAGCAGTTAAACGAGTATATCAAAAGAAAAAAAGGATAAGAAATGAACAATCAGGATTCAGAGAAAAACAGTCCCTTTAAACTGCGATACAAGCAGTCTTAGACGAATGGAAAATTAATATTGATGCACGAAAGAAAACAGAAGTTATCTTCTTGGATCTCGTGAGGGCATTAAAAACTATTGACAGGACAATGCTGATTGAGTAAATACGGTACAAATACGGTATCAAAGGTGACGTTCAAAAGTTGTTTATTTCGTATCTTAAAAATATAAAGCAACAAGTAAAATATAATAATATAACAGAGTAAATTAGCGTAGATTTAGGTGTTCCGCAAGGGTCAGCTTTGGGTCCTCGCCTCAATTATAGTGCGATTTTTCTAACTCTGCCCCTTAAGCCCCTACGGCCACGATGGAATATCACACGGTATTTCACGTCTTTCTACCTCGTGCCGCTACAAGTCGCATGATCTCAAGCTCTACTTGATACGACTGAGAACGCGAAATATCGTGATATATTCCATTCTGAAGCCGGGCCTTGATGGGCAAAGTTAGAAAAATCGCAGTATAGAAGCGATTTGGAGTGTCCGGTCCGCTCTCCCTATTTGACCCCTTGTAATTTTTTTCTTTGGGTGGTTTTGAAATCTCATGTTCATGTGAACCGTCCAAGGACCCCACAAGATTTGAAGACCAACATCCGGGAAAAATTCCTATCTTAACGCCTTATATGCTGGCAAGACTCACAACAAATGCCAGATATCGGTTTACTCAGTGTATGGAGAATGAGGGACGTCACGTGATATGATCTTCAAAACTATGTAAAAGAAAACTTTAGGTTTGCGCCTACATTTAAAAAAATAAAAGTTTTGTGATTCATACAATGGGCTTTATTAAGTTTTGAAAAAAGGAAGTTATGCTACCGCATCCTGAATTTATCGTTTGTATCAACATCACTGTAAACCGCGTTCCATAATTTCTGCACAAAGTAGTATATTAATAATTTTATTTTGCGATTATCAAATAAATATTAAATGTGTCGGTGTTCGTAGTTCTTATAATTGTAACAATTTATGTATCGTGGTCACTGTATCCCAATTATTTTGTAGCAGTTTCATATCTAGTGGTTTCAGTGGTTTTGTTAATTATGATTTAATCTATTGCCTTAATTGATTTATTCGTGATGATTTAATCGTGCATTTTACCATTTTTATGTTCTTTCTCCTAAAACCTATACTATTTACTAGCATTTTGAAGGATCATTGTACCTCACTGGAATAATGTCGAAGTCTTGACTCAAGTAATTTCAACAAAATTGTCTTAGAAATTTCTCAGAGAAATGGAAATTAATAACTTTCCATGTGGCTGACAACCAAGCATAGGCCGTATTACCTGTTCTTCCCGCTAATTACTATAAGGAATAGATTACAATAATCCTGGTATGTGCGATCATTCTGAGTATAAAGTATTAACATAATACAATTATAGACAAAAATATATTGCAGTGAAGGATATGAGAAACAAAGAGGTTGAGTGCATTTTCACAAAAAAATACATTTTATGGCTTTCAGAAAACAGAAAAATTTGCAACCTTCGCACTTATTAAACTAGAAATAGTGCTCAATGTCTTATTAAAATGAAAGAAATAGAAACGAGTCTCCGTTAAAATGAAGAATATTAGTGCAATCAAGATGGGTTCCATTGGTTTTTTGACAATCAATTTGATCTAAATGATTGTCTAAAAATTCAATGGAACCCATCTTGATTATACAATATTACAATCAGGAACATAAACTATAAAATATTAGTGCAACTTTAAAATGCTCTTCTGAAAATTCAGACTAGAGAAGTTACTGCCTTTAGTTTTTCTCCTTTTCATATGCGAGTTTGATCTATCATAGCTAGATATAATATTATTTCACAAGAAATACTATAAAAATTATTAAATCTACAAGTATGTTGATATTACTAGATAAGAATACTGTGACAGTGACTTAATAATTTTTCCAATATTTTGTACTAAAAAAGGTTCTTATTTCGATCACAAACGTGTGTATATGGTGACTTACGTTTCAAAATAAATTCTAGAAAATGCATGTTTTGTCATTCCCTACAAGACTAACGTCTACACTAAATGTTATTTTGACATGTCCTTCACCAGATGCATATGTTTGTGCTCTTGTAGTACAAAATACATTTGAAACTAGTGGTGTTGCAACGTAAAGACGAATGTATTATTTGTAATGGTTACGTATTATTGTAATTATATATTATATAATAATATAAACGTTTTAATACATTCAATCTCGTGCATAAATATTGTCATTCGTCTGCTATTGTTTATCAATGCTGAATGTAAATGACGCTCTTTCGAATTTCTTCCAATAAGAAATGATTAAAAATCTCTTTAGCCGTAAGTAATTTAACTCCTAAAAACTATTTTACTTAAAACTCACAAACTAAAAACGAAATCTTTTAGATCATAATATTAAAATAATAATTCAATCAGCAGGACGGCTTATTTTCATTTTTGTGATACTAATATTTTATATTCTCAGTTTGATCACATTACATAGATACTTTTTTCTATTTTTCTATTTTTATCTCAGTTCTAATAATATAAATGTTGTGAGGTTATCTACTCGTAAGTAACACACTAAATTTAACTCTTTTGAAATGAAAATTTTCGAGAAAATATTTGAAGCAGTTTTTGAGTAAAGTTACTTCGACAATTTTGAAAAAAATGCATAATTTATACTCGATTATATTTGAACAATTTTGAGAACAACAATAAATTATAGTTTTTAAGGAACTTTACTTGGAACTATTTACAGCTTTGTGTCCTTTGTGTCCTTTGTGTTCCTTTGTGTGAAATCAGGACATATCTTAATGCAAATATTAATCACGCACAAGAGGTTCAAAATAAATTACGTATTCACAGCTGGTTATTGAAGAGGATGTTGGAAGTGGTCCTTGATAATTTTCAAAACTATTTGCTATAACTACGGTAGGGCATGTGGTAGAGACATGTGGCGAGCGTATCGTATTCCCTTCCCCGTTTCTAGCAAACTCCGCCTGCCTGAACCGTTCTCCGTCCCACAGCTACTGATATTATTGGAAATCTACAGCTCTATTTTTCGCCCCAAACGGGAATCGAACTTGGAATAGCACCACGAAAACTAGCATGCTACTCATGAGCTATTCAAAGTGTACATATTCATTTTATTAGAATTATTTTATGAAGATTTTTTAATAATTATATTAAATAGATGCGAAACTACAACTTCTTTAACTTTCTCTCTAGTACGGGGAATGTTGGGTAATGCCACAAAAACATACTCGAGATATTAATAAAAATAAAGGTTTGGGAGTCCCTAGTATAGAATGTTACTCCTCGTACAGTGTGTTATTTTCAAAAATGCCTGCCCATATCTGGCTCGCCGTTCCTAACTTATACCCAAACAGAACAAAGATTTGATCTAGAACTGATATTCTGGGATAGACACCTACGGCATCATTAAAAGTAATCATTTGGCATTTGGGAACTTCTAATGAAATTTATACTGGATTTTTAAAATTTCCCCCAAAATATCTTTTTCTTCAAATTTCTTGTTCGCATCAAGGACAGTTCGGTAATAAATACCATCAAAGACAAACTTTCATTAAAATCTCCGAATTTTAGAAAAACTACAAAAGTTTAAAATTACCTGCAACACGAACGATACACCTGCTTTTTGAAGACTGCTATTTTTACATTCTCGTATACGTACACAAATAGGGGGTAATATATCGTAGTATACGTAAATAAATTGGATTTAAAATCGAGAAAGTTATGTCACGCTGCGGCGAAAAAACGGAGGTTTTTCGACAAAAACTCGTATTGTGGTGCGCTAATATAAAAAATCTGGATAAATAAAAATTTCTTCCGCTAAAACGCCTAGTCAGATTTCACGATTTGTGAGTCTTCGATACCGAAAAATTGGTTTATGGTTAAAAAACCTTCATCCGTCTGTGAACAACACCAGCGCTCAACAATTTGTCAAATTGTTGTTCCAGGATGAATATTCTCGGGTCGATTTGACCCGAGTCACCCTGCAATTTACAAAAACATTCTCAAAAATGGATCTAATTTTTTTTCTTTAAAGTTGTTTGGAAGAATACGGTGAAATATATATTTAAAAATAGAGGTGCTACGGAATGGCACAGACTTTCCCGTGCTGGTTTTCTTTTTACTTTGGTCTCGGCTAGCTATTCGGACTTGCCCCAGACGCTTAGCCAGCTACAATCTATCGCCGAAAAATAGATTTTTTTTGTTATTTTATTATTTTTCCGGTTTCCTCCCGATTTCACAGAAATATTGTTGAAGAATATTAAAGAACAGTAAAACCTCGTCCTAAATGCCAATTTTCTTTGAAAAATTTGAAGCTGTTTTAAAGAAAATGGCGTTTAAGCGCTACTGTAAATGTGATGTTTGAAGCACTTTTTCATAGATCATTTTTGAGTTATCGAAAAATCTCCTTTACAGTCATTTGACGCATACTCTCATAAATACAATAGAGATTACAAATGGATGAATATGTGCGTATTAACGGTGTGGGAGATATTTCAAAAAATTACATTTGTGTAGTTTTTGAAAAAGCAAAACTATACTTCAAATTGAACTTTACGTCGTATTAAAGAGTTCAATTAGCACTATCCGATCGAAAAGTTTGGAAAATATTTGCAGCCTTTTTTGAGAAAATGGCGTTTGAGCGTTTCTGAAAATGCGGAATTTTGAGCTAGTTTTCATAGAAAACGGTTGAGTTTTTGATAAACTTTATACGACACTATTTAAAGCACATGAACTCGTAAACTAGGTTTCTGTGTGTAATGTGAATAAATCACCGCTAATGTAAATATTAACGACGTGAGAGACAGGTCGAAAAAATTACATTTTTGTAATTTATGAAAAAACAAAAGAATAGAGCAAACTGCTGTTTATGACGTCTCATAGAGTACATTCAATACTATCCATAACAAAAGTTTAAAAAAATTGTAGCCGTTTTTGAGAAAATCTTGTTTTTATATTTTTTTAAAAATTCCACATATTGCACGCAATATTGCGCAAAAACTACTAAAATTTTCAAAAAAGTGTACATGACCTCAATGAAAGAAATCCCTTTGGAAATCAAGGTTTATTTGCAGGAAAAATATTTTTAATTTTTTAGTTGTAGAAAGGGACCAAAAAAATTCAAAATTATGCAATTTTCGAAAATTCAGTAAACCGTGAAAATCCGACCAATACCCCCTTAATAAGTATAATTTTCTCTATTCTTTCAAGAAATTTAAAGAAAAAATTTGGAACCGTTTTTGAGAAAATTTTTAAAATGTCGGGGAGGAACGGGATTCATGTAAAGTACCCCAAAACTTTGAAGAAAGTTTTTCAAAATCGCGGCGCCTCAAGTGGAACCAGATCGACCGGGGAATATCCATTTTGGAAGAAATCGTACTTAAGATTTAGGCGCTAGTGTTGTTCACAGACTGACGGACAGACAATCGGCCAGTCGGACAGACAGACAGACGGACGGACAGACTTTTTGTAAATAACAACTTTTTCGGTATCAGGAAACCCCAGAATGAGTATTTCCGCTTAAATTTCGAAATCGATATTACTTCGTATATACGTACGTATACGGGAAAGTAAAAATGGCATAAGTCCGTTTTCACGGTTATCTCTGAATTTTTGAAAATTACAAAAGTTTGCACTACTTCAGCAACTTCGTACAACTAAAACATTGAAGATCGTGATTTTGCTTTCAAATATAATTTCTTTTGTACAAATAGTTCTTTTACAGAAAGTAAAAGGTATGAATAGTTTTAGCGCAATTTTGAATGAAATACGGACAATATTTAGAAATATTCAAAATACATTTTCTCAAAAACGGCTCCAATTTTTTTCTTTAAACTTTTTGTGCAGATAGTACTAAATTAATTGTAATAGATTGCATAAAAGTTATTCTTCTGTATTCTTTTGTTTGTTTTCAAAACTTATACAGATATGTTTTTAATATATTACGTCGTTAATATTTACAATACCGACGTTTTGTATACATTATTGTATTTGTAAGTGCGATTGCTTCAAAAGAAGTCTTATTAAGTTCCTCGAAAATTCAAAGCTTTTCTTCAAAAATTCTAAATTAACTCGAAATTATGCATTTTCCGAAACACTTCAAATTTGTTTTAAATTTTTTTCTACGGATAGTGCTAAGTAGTATGTTCCATAGGTTTCTGACCTCACTAACTTCTATTTCTGATATAAACAAACTATGTAACATTTTGACTTCATCATTCTTTACTCTAACCTACTATTCACTTGTATATTAACATTTCTAGCCTTTGAGAAACTACTAAATTTTGTTCGCAAAATGGTCAAAAATTGGTAAGTGGAAAGTGGTAATTCAGTTTTGGTAAGTGGTAGACGTCGCAGCAGGCCCAATATGTTCTGTAGTTTGAAAGGTCCGACTCCTTAAAGCCATAGTCCTTCACAATATTCTTTGTAATCTGAGTAGTAAGCGAAGGTGTGTTGTTGTGACGAATAAACGCCACGAGATTTCACGCACAGCACCCAACTCAGTACCTCTCTCTATAAAACTGGGGGAGATGTCAACTGCAAACTTGCCATTACAACAATTAAAGATAGGACTATATACTACTCAGGTTTTTCATTGATGAGAGTTATATTGGTCAGGCCGGAAACTTATGAAACCGCCTAATGCATTGAATAACATGACATAAACGTAAATTTGAAGTATGTATTTGAGTTTCTCGAAAAATCAAAAGTGTAGTGTGAAAAACTGAAAAATGTACTGAGCTCAAAAATTGGTCATTTTCAAACATTTTTTAAAAAACTCTCCAAAATTTTCAACGAAAATTTACACATAGATCTCTACTATAGTATTCTTAAAGTCGCATTGCACTTCTACCCTTACGGGACGAGAAATTGAGAAAATGTGAAAAAAATGTCTTTGGAAGGCAATAGACGGCAGTTGGGACAAGGTTGGGGTTAAATCGAAAATTTAACCTTGAGTAAAGAGATTAAAAAACCAAGTAGTACGAGAAAGTCAGTGCCCTTCTGTAGCATCACTAGTTTTCTTAAAGCAATATATTCTTCAAATTAGATCTTCAGTTAATGTTAGGTATATTTTTTGAAATTATGAGTCGTTTTCGCCTAAATTTGAGAAAAATCCTGCCCATGAAAAAAATTGTTGAACAATATTTTCTTAAAAAAATCCATTTTTCGCCAAATGTTTTTCTTGAATAGTTCGCTTAATTTTATAGCAAAGAAGTTTATTCAAACCTTCGAATGACAAGTGTTTAACTTTTTTTGATGCGTCAGTATTGTTGATATTTACTTGTTTCCATCGTGGTAGGGTCATGGATAAGAACAAACCTGACGGTCCTGATTATTCCTTTCGTATCTGATTATAGTACATGTCCGTACAAGTCCTTTGCCACAGCAAATTGATTTACGCGTTGAAAACTCTCAAAGATGTATGTGCTGGGTTAATAAAGCTATCCCAAAGTGAAGTAAGCCGTCGTTCGCCACGATTTCATGCAGTCGAGTTCAAATGTACGAAAAGTTTCCAAGTGTTAAACTAGTAACTTATGTAACCATTACAAAGAACACGAGAAACTACGTGGTCTTGCAGCACCATTAGTTTTTTCTTTTAACATCCTATATGTATAACATGTAAATAATACTTTACCGAAACAGAATATTGAGTATTGGGAGACAAGTTGCTGATGGAATTACAGAATAGCTCAGGCCAGGGTATGCACGGTACAGCTGGAACTCTTTTAGTGACTGCGCTTTTGCAGTCATTCGATGGACAGTAAGATACAGAGAACGACTCAAGGTCTCCGTAGGTGTTGATTGGTTGAGCCCAACGTACGCCTATTACTCGTCGCCCTCTTTTGTATATGGATAGGTTCTGCACAACGTCTGGAACTATGTACATCTATGAGCAATGACAGACTTTTTGGTTTAATTAATACTTGAAAAGTTTGCTTCGTCATCGTTTATGTTCCCATTTCTCTTAAAATTTAAAGAGACCGTTTAATGACAATTCTTTTTGACATTAATCAGAGAAGAAATGCCCAAAAGATAATTATTTAATGTTTGATAAACTTGCGAATGCAAATAAAAATTTCCAATAACATCTAAAATCTAAAATTACTGGTCTCCGATTTTAAAGAGAAATAAACACGTTAAATTTTTGTTTGGGCCAATTTTACAATTTAAGTATATTTTATGCTATTCCCGCGTTCCTTTTCAACTCATGCATATACATGTATCGATTTGGATCTAGTTTTCTGGCATTGTTCCGTATATTACATGTTCTATTTGTTTTGTTATTTTTTCATTTGAAACTAGCAAATCTACGATATTTTAACACTTTACATAACACTTATTTTAAAATTAACACTTACATGGAAAGATGATTTTTATGACGCAAAAAGAAACATCGGACACAGAGACAGCCATTTGTTATTGGGCGTTGAATGTGGGATGTAAAGATAAAATAAATTATAGACCTGTCTCAATCAATTTTTACATTTCTTTAGAGTATTCTAAAACATATTTTATATGATAAAAACATTAAAATAATTGAAAAAATATTGAAATTGTTAAAAATTATTGACATTTTTGAAGATCATTGAAATTGTTGGAAAACCTTGACATTGTTGAAAAACATTTTTTAATTGTAAAACATTGAAATTGCCTCTAAATCCGTATAGCTTTGATGCAACTGGTCTTAGAGGGATAGCAAGAAATTCCTCAGGAATAATTTTTGTCCTTTTTTACTGTCCCAAGTTAATTTTCTCTTTATCAGTGTAACAATAATTTTTGCAGAATTAAATCATTTGTCTAAAGTGATGTTCCTGTTAGACTCAATAGATTTGCATACATGAAGCATAGCTTGAGTAGGGAACTAAATGTTTCTCTTGTTGAGCTGGGATCGTCCGAACGAATTGGTCTATCCATTACAATATTTTGAAAGTAACAATATTAAATATTTGAGAAAGTTACCCAGGAGTGTTTATGGAAACACCCGTCTTACAGATCACTTACGCACTAAGAGAAACAAACGGTCTCACATACCGCTACGAAAAAATTCGGAGAGAGAAACTGCCGGTCTTACAGATCGTCACGATATCCAAAAATGCTCCTTACATGCCGGCCGTTTCAACAGAACTAAACAAAACTCCGCCGAGTGATATAAGAGGGTCAGGGAGGAAGCAATTATGACCGTTACATTCTCTCTTACTTTTATTGGCCGTTATTGCATAAACCAATTTCACTTGGTGCCTGTCAGAGCGATGTTTCCATATAAGTGTTAATTACAAGCTTCTAGGTACAAACAAATTAAGGAACTTTTTGTTTGAATTTCTTGTAAACAACAAATAATCAAGATACGATGTTCTCTGTATTTTCAGAGAGAGATATATTTCATTATTTGGGGACAATTCGAAACCAAACTTATCAAGTTTAAACAAATAATGTTCTGAAGTTTATTACCTGACGCTGCTGTTGAAGCATTTATAATTAATTCCTTATCTTCACTTCGGCCACCTGTAGAAATCACATGTATATGCACGGAATACGAAGCTTGAGGAGTAAGATTATCAAAAGCAATGTGAGTGTTCTTTGTATTTCCAGTTGCGACAATTGTTCGATTTTCAGAATAAAGTATATAACCATATCCAATAAGGTACCCATTTAGAAAGGTACAGTTCTTCAAAGGTAACCATTGTACACTTAGGGTGACGTTTGACGAAATCACTATTGGAGTTTCACTCATTTCTGGAGCAGCATCTGGAGCTAAGTTTAAAGAAACCCAAAAAGATAATGATTAAAAATAATACTTAAACTGTTATAAGTTTTGCAGTGGGAAGGAAATATCATTGCTTTGAGTAAATGCCTGTTATTTCTCTTTAAATATTATCAAGGCAGCAAGTTTGATAATGTCTCATTTTTTAAAGTGATTGATTTCAAATATTGCTAAATTGTTTCCATTTTCTCTTAAGAACAAGATACATTCGTTTCAATTTTTATTTTGAATTTTACTTTATATAATACCACTCCCAAAATTGTTTTACTATATATCTGTGAGCAAATGGTTTTCAAAACAAGAAATTTCTTTTAAACATAAATAATAACTTTTCGATTAAAACTGAAGATACTTGTAAATTTTTATTTATCTAGTTTGAACATTTAAAGTAATTTGATTTTTATGAATGTTTTGGTTTAAAAATTCACTGCCCTTTATAATTTATGGTACACTAACCAGTGTCTTGTGTTGCAGCCTTAAAAGATGTGTAGGGTCCCGACATTCCAGATTTTGCAGCCACACTAATGTAGTATTGAGCGTGGGGGCGAAGATCTTCCAAGTCTGCGTAATTTAGATTTGCTGCTACATTGATTTCCTTTGCGTCTGTTGTACAAGGTTCTTCACATGCCAAGAGTCTAATGCACTGAAAGTAAAATTAAAACAAGATTACATTACATAAAATTATCAACAATAATTTATAAAATGATAAAATAATTTTTATAATTATTAACTTGAAAGAAAATAAAGAAATTTAATAAGTACGAGTATTCATGAAAATGTGTGATATAATGCATTTACTTTTTACGTTTCCTTCTGAAGAGGAGTAATGTTGAACCTGTCTACTGACAATACAGCATGATTTACAATGAATGTTAAAAATTTCTTGGGCAAGTAGGGCCGGACGTGATTCCTTTTTCCCAATGAACATATGCGACTTTTGATATCTTACACACGTCCAATTTTAAACATCCAGCCCCTATTTGCTAGACAGACCCTATTGTGCACTGGTATTTAGCGATGGCGAGATTTTTTATATCTTCATTGTTGAGCTTTGCTGACCATGTAACGTCGTGAGCAAAAATGCCGTGAGAAAATATGCTGATATTGGCAGTTGGCAGGTCGCCCCTTGACGGAGTACCTGATGAACACTAGTGTTGGATTCGTTGCTTACCAATGGGGTGTGTTAAAATAGTGCCAAATAGTACACTGACAAGTTATCAAGTCAGCCCCTACATTCCCTAGATGTTGTGATATTTATTCTGTACCAACCTACATATTGAGACAGTTCACATGGACATGCCGAAAAAAACATGTGGAATATTTTAGTAAAGAAAAATAATGTCATTGCCATAGTGACAAACGACGGCGCGGGAGCATAGGAAGTTTTTGTATGTTTATTACGCCAACGTCGCAAATTTAGTGAGAATTCGAGCAGACAACGACAAATAAATAATAAACAGCGTACCCGTGCGAGAACTCTCGCATGTTAAATTTCACCCTCTTTCCGATCTTTCCTTTTCCATATTAAGAGAAGAAGTTGTTAACGAAACGTTTATTTGTTTAAAAAATGTAAAAAGGTAACTTCCAATGTACTTATAGAATTTAAAATAACAATAAAAATAATGAAATTGATGTTTGAGTGAAATTTTGATGAAAGCCTTGCTCAGTATATTATAGACAGTATAATCAGTATTATAGACATTACATACGATCTTCCTTAACAGTTATCTTTTCCCTTTCCTTGATAGTTACAAAAATATTACAAAGGTTTTTACTCTCAGATCTCTACTTAAAGTTGCCCATGAAAATACAGGATCGAGAAAGCATAACCCTACTCTTGCAATATTATTTAATCTATTATTGAACTGAAAGGCAATATCTATTATTGAACTGAAAGGTACGCCCATCCAATTTAATCGCCCCAAGTAATTAGTTTTATTTCACTTACAGTTGCAGATTCTGCACATCTCTGAACAGGCGTGGTAGCATCGAGAAGAGCCCAATCATCAAAATGTGATAAAATGTTCAAGAATCTCTCGACCTTGGAGATTACGTGACGAGGAACGTTGCATTGTGACCTTCGGCTTCAAATTTCCGCATTTTATGGCCCTAGAACGCTTCGTCTAATAGTTATTCAACTAAATAGATTTAAATAATGCTTCCCGAAAGTATCGCTAAGCATTTGACATTAATATTTAGATTCATTTTTTCAACAAATTCTTCATGTTTGTTAACTCAAAGTGCAAATCGTCACATCTCCGCCCTTTCCCTTTAGAGACCTCATTTGTGAGAAACGGTTTCGTGTCTGCAAAACTCATCTAAACTATTGAAATAATATAGGAGAGGATTTTGTATAATATAAACAATAAAAAATTAGATGAAGTAGCAGCATATGGACTGTCATATGCTGCACCAACTATATGTCCACCTATTTTCAATGAGTATCATTCGATCTGGTTAATAATAAATTTAACTTGCTTGCATGTAACATCTAAATATTTTATTAACCTGCTCAAAGAGCATTTACAGTACTAAGTGTACTACGAGAATAGTCCTTCTAGTTTTCGTGCCAATGCTGCTTGTCCAAGATGATGCTTAACTTGTTGAAATTACTAATCACTCTAGGGAAAGTATTATTTCTCAGCTTTTTCAATGCAATATCACGACTGAACACGCTTGAAAATTTCACCGAATCAGTGCAGATAATGAAAAAACTGACACAGGTAAAACAGAATCCAATCTTAACAAGACACAGTCTTCACTCTTCACTGTACACAATTGTGCATTCTTTGCCAATATTGTTTCTTTCTTTTTTGACGAAGAACATCAAAAGGTGGAAGGTAAACCCCGTAAAAAATACTTGCAGGATGGATGATGAGAATAGTTAGACTTTATTTCGGCTATATTTTGTTCTCATTTTCGCTAATATGCATAAAATTAACATAAACGATAATATGTAGGCTGTTCTTTACTGTTATTCTCTAATCCTGCATAAGATCGTTATTAATTAGTTCTGAAAATTGTCACAAAACTTCTACAATTGCATTTGATTCTTCTCCGTATTTGCACGCTTAAGAACATATGTATACAATGTCGAATACGCCATGTGCTTTCTTTCTCAAACATTGCACACAGTTCTAGTTTCCCTCGTATTCACTTTGCGTTCTTCAATTTAATAAGTTCCAAGGTAATAATGTACGTAGGTGTTTGCAAACTTATTATAAAAATAGGTAAAACAGACGAAACACTTCACTTCTTATGTTCAAAGCAGCATCACTATTCATATTTCTGCCGTCTCATGTTCTGTTGTGTTTCGTATGTTTCAGAACAATCAAATGTTACCATTCTCGTAGAAGAATACTGTAGCGTCGTGGACCGAAAATTAATGGGGCTTAATCAACGCTGCATACATAAATCTATTTGGATGGTGTTGGTTTAATTCTCTGACTACCCACTCAGATGTCAGCGCTACTCGAAAAACACGCAAAAACATGTTTTTGGAAATTACTGAGAATCTTCCGGCCGGATCCGAAAACAAATTATCAGTTCCCTCCAGGAGACCGACACTTGTCAAATGACACCTCATATGTCTCGATTGGTGCACGGGAAGGGGGTCTAACCGTGAGTGACTGTTCCGCGCACACATACTTACACAGCTACACACACACACACTCACACACACACACACACACACACACACACACACACACACACACATTCGCAGTTACTGAAATACTGTATAGGCATGTTACCTGATATTTCACCAAGTAGTACTGAAGAGAGCCTCCAGAAAACCTGGGTGGTTTCCAAGACACTCGCAGTTTTCTAGAATATCGTCCCGTGACTTGTAAATTAGAAACATGAAGAGGAGCTTCAAGAGAAGAAGAAAAAAGTTAGTTTGGGTAACATGACTCTTCAAATAATATAAGGTAACGGGGGGTAACATTGTCACATCTTTGTTTCTCTTAAAGTTCTACTTTGTTGCATCAATCTTCACAATAATTATTTTGACACTTTAATCCTTCACAAAAGTACAGTGTTTCTTCAAAATGTTGAAGTCACAGCTTCCATAATTTGAAAAATGTTACAACTTTTTTAAAAGTAAACGAAGTGGCAATGTTACCCCGCAGAGGGTCAAACATTGCCACCTCTATTTATTTCCAAGTCTCTGGCAATCTCTAAATGTGTGAGGGCTGAATAGGAAAAAGAAACACATAAATATGCATCAGAACATTGGTTTTGATTTTTGATAGTTTAAATACTCTAAACAGGGATAAATACTGTTTTGAGAAGTTTTATTAACTATTTTACATAGTGATAAAATGCGATAGGGAAAAGTGTTTTTCCTTTTTATATTTAGTCTGGGAAGCTCAGCAACATTATCGTATTCTGGCATAACACACGTCATTTAAAGCGAACTTGCTAATTCCTTACAGATTAGTAATTTTTTCCTACTTAATTTTCCACTATTTACTTTTTCCATTGCTTAGTGCATTTTAATTTCATCATAGATTTGTATACCTTAGACATTGGATTTTTTATTTGTCTACGTGGCAAAGTTACGGTGCAAGTATGGCGACAACAAAAAAAGTAATTTTATATCAAATGTAATTAATCAATGTTTACAATTTAAAAGTCATATGTATTTGTAAGTCATATGTAATGCTTTAGAATTGATATATCAACTCACAAATGTCAATTGTTTGAATGTAAGAATTTCTTCTAAAAGTATATACTCGTTAAATGTAAGGGCAAAATGGCGAGTATGGCAATGTTACCCTGAAAGTAGTATATGCTATTAATACGTTTCGTCTTGTTTATAATGAATATTTATTAACTCACAGCATAGCATGCCTAAGACATGACATATTTACTAATCTATGTCGTTCATTTCAACTCAATTAATCAAAAATTAACGAAGTTTCTATTACGAGATTTGGCTGCATCACAACACACCACACATATTTACGGACATTTTAGATTACAACTCCAACCAAATGCAAAAAACGATTGTATATAATGTTTCTCAGAGAAGTAGCTAACTATGGGAACTCAGCCAGCAAATAAATTTACGATACAGACGGGTGCTACTTAAATTGTTTCAAGTTGTGGCAATGTTTCACCCATGCCAATGTTACCTTTATACTTAAGTTTATTTCTGAGAAAAGTTTCTGAGTAGTTTATGTGCAATAAAACATTCCCAGTAAGAATTGGCTCGACTCAAAATTAATTCTTGAAACTCACTTGATATGCTCAGAATATAAAAGTGTGTTTAAAGCGAACAGATTAGTAGACACTTTTAAAGAAAAGCTTCTATCGTACAATTATTCATTATTATCATTTTGAATTAAATTTATAATAAATATAAAATACAAAAAAATAAAGACCATCAGAATGAAGATTCCTATTCCGACTCTTATACCTTAGTTTCAATAATTGGTAAGTTCCAGAGAGAATTGCTTAACTTCCGTTTTCGAGAATTTGTCAAATTGTATTTGAATATTAAATGGTTCAACTTTTTTCATCAATAAGTATATTTTATATTGAATATTCATAAATTCAAATTACTGACAGAAAATAAATCACTGACATAGTACCTTCATCAATCGTTTTAACAGAAAGAGAGGGTGAAAAATGTCCATCTCCAAATGCCGTTTTTGCTTTAATTTTCACTTGATATGAAACTCCTGGAAGTAAAGTGGAAAAGGTGAAACTTGTTTCTTGTCCATACACATCTCTTTGCACTTGAACTCCGTTCCTTTCCAGTACAATCGTGTATCCTGTTACTGGACAATCTGTTTTGCTAGATTCAAACTGGAAGTTATATTAAAAGTATTAATATAGGATTATAATTTTTTTTAATGTTCAATATTCTTCTGTGGAATAATTACCTTCCAATGCAAATCAATTGTCGACGACGTCGATATGGCTTCAAGATTGTAATTGACGCTCATTGGCACTGTTTAAAGGAAAAAATCAAAATAACTTAATTTAAATCTAATAACATTCAATACTTAAAAATTTTAGTGGTATGCTTGAAATAGAAAATAATAATTCCGAACAGAATTCCTAACGGAATTATTATTTCGCGTATTAAGGATCACAAAACTTGAAAAGACGTTACGATATGCACAATTTAGTAAGATAAAAAGAAGGGAAAGAAGATATTGTCTTTGAATCCGTTTAAGGAGCGTGAAATAATAATATAGTAATGTATGAAACCCTGTTATCTTCAAGATTTAGTTTTAAGAAATTGAAAAATGTATTTTTTGTTTATTTTTTTCAACGAACGTAATATGAAACTACCACTTTTAAAGTAACTCATATCCTAAAATTTCAAATTGCAGAGTTTTATCGTAAGCGCTCTCTCACTCACGCACACACCCGTATAATTTCATAGAGTAGGAAACGAGTTACCTGTGCAAAGAGATGAGAAAGAAGTCGAAGGCACAGATTCCTGATAACTGTTTCCATCCATGTCTATATAAATCACTCGAACTTTGTAGTTAACACCGGGCAAAAGATTTGATATGTTACTTGTTATCAGAGTATCCCTTACCTTCTCAGGTTGCAACTCTGTCCAAACAACTTCCTGCAAATGTGCAAAAAATAACTAAAACCTTGGCTTATAAATTCTCTGCAATATCAGTAACAAATGATAATGGACTAATACTGCTGTGTACAGCATTTGAAGCTGGCGCGCGCGCAGCTGTACGCCGCGCGCCACCGAGCTCACCGACCCGGAACGCTGGCCAGCGAGCAAGCAAGCCGTGAGGCGAGGCTAACCCAGGCCACGCCGGCCCTATATAGGCGGGAGCAGGTGGCGGCAAAGGCAGTCAGGCAGTGGCGGTCTGGGGAGCACCGCGGCACAACGGTTAGACAGCGCAGTGGAGTCGCTGGAGAGAGCCTGCAGCCAGGAGAGGAAGCACACGCGGAGAGGCCGCACCAGGGGCGTGCGGAATACGACGCGACTACCAGCCGGGATGGCGCCGGCTTGGTGATGCATGGCGAGATGCGCGCTGGATATGCGCACGGCGGGGTCGCGCAGTCAGACGTGTGTTACAGAACTGGTGCTAAGTGACGCACTGGTGGGACACAGACTTTGGCGTTAATGCCAACCGACAAGGAAATAGCTCCTGGTATATTTTGTGGTATAATGTAAATATGTTGGTTAAAAGAATAAATAAATTGTTGGTTATGGTAACGACTTTCGTTCATTTTGGGAACATAACAAATACAGTATTCTTATAACACCAAATTCAGTTAGGCGTTAAATTAGTTATGAACTCCTTCCCCTTTGTAATGAGTCGTGGAAGGAAAGAATTATGGGCATGACAAATTTATGACGTAAAACACACACACAGGAATTTACTGCAATAAACTGGTGCTGCAACAGCATAAAGTTCCCTCCATTATTCTAACTTTTGCAGTTTTCGAACATTCGGAGAGAAAATGAGATCTGCGTCATTTGTTAAAGCGGCCGAGGACAAGCAAGGAAAACATCACAAGCCGTTTTTAAGATTTTTATTATAAATACTTTTCCTCAAAATATCAAGCTTTAAATATGAAGCATGAATGCATGAGAAAAATTGAAGCATGAAAAAGAAGAGAAAGTTATGTAATGCTGCGAAAAAACAGGGAATTTTCGGCAGTAAAAGACTTATTACAGGGCCCTGGTAGCGGAAAAAGTGGATAAATCCAGATGCTAAATTTAAAACAAAATCCTCTAACACGTGGTGTAGGGTCCATGAATCCATGTTTCATGGTTCCTTGAAAATCTCCTCCGACGCGAGATAGGAAGAGTTCGTCAACTACTATTTGAATCTCGTGAACCATTGAGAATATACGAAAATGCCAAAACTAAGAGAGTGATAGAGACAGCGAATTCTGTCTTAAATGAGGTGGTACGGACCCCAGGTACAGATATAGATATTACTGAAATCAATCACATCGTGTATGCCACTGGTTATCTGGTATCTCAGATAATTCTGGGATCAGCCAAGAACACCGACGGCCGACAGCAAAACAGAGGAAACAGCCCTGTACCCCCATGGACGAAGAGAATTATGAAACGGATAGCCGACACTCGGCGTGAAATATCACTCTTAGCGAGGCATCTTCTAAATCAATGCACACCACTAAAGTTCAACAAAAGATATTTAATGTTGAACAAAAATACCAAATTGAAAATGATACAAGTAGGCTAATGGTAGTTGAGAAGCTAAAAGAGAAAATTCAAGCGTGGGCTCAACGAATTAGACGTTATAAACGTATTTCCGTGTACAGAACCGGTTGTTTGAAACGGACGCGAAGAGATTCTATCGCAATCTGACTCAAAAACCGAATGGAAATGCTGCCCCTCCTTCAAAAGATGATGTCGAAGCATTTTGGGCCGGAATCTGGGAGGAGAGCAGATCCTACAACAAAGGCGCATCTTGGATTCAATCTGAAGTTGATGCTGCCGATAAACTTGTGGAAACAGTGGAAGAAGTTCACGAATTCTCGGAAGAGGACCTCTTCCAAGCAATTAAGCACACGGGAAACTGGAAATCCACCGGGATTGATAAGATACAGATTTACTGGATTAAGAAATTAACAGCAATACATTCTCATCTAGCAAAGGCTGTTAATAAAATTTTAGGAGACTCAAAGGAACTCCCGGAATGGCTCACACGCGGCATCACATACTTGCTACTCTAAGCGAGAGACAGCTCTTTGGCGAAGAACTACAGACCAATCATTTGTCTGCCAGTACTGTACAAAGTTATAACTGCAGCCATAGCCTACAGAATGTACAGACATATAGAGAAGAATCATCTGATGCCAGCTGAACAAAGGATGTCGTAAAGGCTCTTATGGCTGTAAGGAATGCTACTGAATAAAGTCATCTTGAATGATGTAAAGAAACGAAACCGTAATTTGAGGATGGCTTGGATTTACTACCAAAAGGCTTTTTATAGTGTACCACACGATTGGATTTTGAAGATGATTTCATCCTAGACTTATTGAATTTTGCAAGGCTAGTATGAAGTTGTGGAGAACCAGGTTACCAATTCACAGCCGAAAGGATGATGTAGAAACCAGAAGTATTCAGATCAACAGGGGCATTTTTCAAGGAGATTCACTATCTCCTCTGCTGTTTTGCATTAGTTTGATCCCACTCTCTAGATCAGGGGTCCTCAAACTACGGCCCGCGGGCCACATGCGGACCGCCGAGGACATTTATACGGCCCGCCAGGATTTTATGGTTTAAAGAATTTTTTTCTTAAAATCCGCACATTTTTTTATTATGTGTTAGGGTGTCTAGGGATGGCAAAAACATCGATGGTTGAACTAGAAACATCGATATTTTGCTTTCCATGTTTTCTTCACATCGATATTTTTTTGCAAAAACATCGGTGTTTTTTTCAAAATTGATTTTAATAAAGCAATATCGATGATTTACATTATGCTCTTTTACCACGCTGTACATTTCGCCAGCGCAATCTGAGGAAGTTTGGGATCTGCTCGCGTTATGACTGTATGTTATCAGTAGGCCTGTCATTGCCTGAACTCTGCCTCTCAAGGCCTGTCTTCACGATGGAATATGTCACGGTACCTCGAGTCTTTCTCGGTCCTGCCGCTAGATATCGCATGATCGCGACCGTATCAAGCAGTGCTTGCGAACATGCGACATCTAGCGGCAGGACCGAGAAAGACGCAAAATGCCGTGTTATCGGCCAAAGGGGCTCGAGAGCCAGAGTTAGAAAAATCGCACTATATAATCCGGCCCTCCGACGGCCTGAGGGACAGTGCACTGGCCCCCCGTTTAAAAAGTTTGAGGACCCCTGCTCTAGACAGTTGTCGCAAGCTGACTTTGGTTACAAGCTCCATGGTGATGAAAGGCCAGTATCACGTAAATGATCTTAAAGTATTTGCTAAGAATGAAGTGATTATCTCCCAAATGCTGTCTTTCGTGAATGACTTTAGCAATGACATCTGCATGAAGTTTGGTCTTGACAAGTGTGCAAAATTCAATTTAAAAAGAAGCAAAATGACAACGTCATAAGCCATTGAAGTTGATACGCACAATGTGATTCAAGATCTTGAGCAAGGTAAAACTCACAAATATCTGGGCATTGAATAATGTGAGACCATCTCGAACGACACAATGAAAGAGAGAATTCGCAGGGAGTATTACAGAAGAGTGAGACTGGTTCTGCAGTTCGCTCTGAAGTCCAGGAAGAAAATATCTGCAATTGGTAGTTTGGCGGTAACTGTAGTCGAGTACAGTTCCGGACTAGTGGACTGGACTGAGCAAGAAATTCGCATCATGGATCAAAAAACCAGAAAACTGCTAATAATACATCATGCTTCCCACCCTCGAGCTGATGTATATAGACTTTATGTGTCACGTAAGGAAGGAGGAAGAGGCCTCAGACAAATTGAGGCTTCCTGGCACAACGCAATAGTCGGGATGGGAACGTTAGCCCTCAAGATGACCCTCTAACGAGGCACGTCTTGAATCTGACCGAAGAAAGGGAAACAGAGGCATTGTTAGTGTAGCAAGAAGCATTTCAAAGAAAGCTATGCAAACACGCAGAATGACAGAGTCACTGAACTTCTAATGCTACTTAACATGAAATGTGAGACAAAAAATGTTAAAGAAGTCGTGGAGAGGCAAACCACTCCACGGACAATATTTGAAACACATGGACAGAGCACAGATCATTAAAGATCAATCATTTACGTGACTTAAAATGGGAAGAATGAAGCCAGAATCGGAATCACTTATAATAGCTGCCCAAGATCAGGCCTTGAGAACATGATATTATGATAAAGTGGTTCTCAAAACTTCCCAAGATGATAAATGCCGCATTTGTCAGGAACACGTAGAAACCATTGATCATATTGTCTCAGCTTGTCCAATCCTAGCAAGGACGGAATACCTGAGAAGACACTACAGTGTGTAGCTACCTCCACTGGCAGATCTGTACTGCCCTCGAAGTTCCAAACACATGACCCAAGAGTTACGAACACCCACCAAAACCGGTGACGTCTGTTTGATTGTGTACGATATTGTATGACCAACAAATTCATACTGATCGCACAAAAGCGGCAAACAAACCGGATATATTTATCCGGGATTTGGAGAAAAAATCGTGTCTACTTGTCGATGTTGCAGTACCTTGCGATCAAAACGTCGTTACCAAGGAGGCAGAGAAACGTCTTAAATACAAGAGTTTGGAAATCGAGATCAGCTTTGAATGTGGGGCGTAAAAGCACAGGTCGTACCGATAGTTATCGGAGCTCTGGGATTTGTTCCGCCAAATTTGTTAAGAACTTGTCTAAACTCCCAGGTAATTCAAAAGACTGGGAAGTGCAAGAAATTGCTTTTTTTTGGAACAGCCCACATTTTGCGCAAAGTATTGTAGAGGCACCGACAGTCCCTAGATCTGCTCCTTAGGTAGCTGGTTGCAACCTGTAGTAGATTTTATATTCAGCCGACACATAACATCTTTAGTCGTGATATAGACGAATAATAATAATAATAATAATATAATAATAAATCATAATAATAATAAATCATAATAATAATAAATCATAATAATAATAATAAATATAACACCTACGTCCTATGCTTTATGCACTATCTTTCTCATTAGATATAAAAATTAACTTCTTCAGCTTTAATAATTTGACTATTATGAAACCTTCTTTACTGACCTGATCTTGTCTGTATTGAATCTGATAATATTCGATTTCTCCTGTGCCTCCCAGTTCATCTGTGTTAATCTTCATCGTAACAACATTTATGTCTTGATAAGTGATTGTTGGAGAACTCCTAGAATACTTGTATGCTGGACAAAAATGAAAATTATCACATTGGAATATAGTGTTGCTAATTGTTAATGTAAGCAATGATAACTCACGTGTAAGACAGAAGGGTCTCCTAAAGCCCGGCTGACAGTCGTGTGGACAATATCCAGTAAATCTGTCGCAAAAATATTTTTTGCATTTTCCACATTCTTGTGTACAATTTGCACCGTAGTATCCTGATTCACAGTCTGCAATTATAAAAAAAATATTTAAATTAACTGCAAACTGTCATTAATCTATTTCTTTTTCACATACACATTTATCTACCTTTTTCACAGAATTTTCCCTGGAACCCAGCAGCACAGTGGCACGACATGTACTTCTTGCAAAATATCATCCCTCTACAACCAGTGGCGAAATTCGAACACTCGCCAGAACAGTTGCGCCCAAAATAGTGAGGACCGCAGCCTAAAATAACAGATATAAGAAATATGGAGAGTAAAAACAAGCCGCAGGTGTCGAGAGTAGTGTTTTGCAATAAATAGGCCAGTTCATTTAATTAAACCTTGCTTTCGAAGGAATGAATTTGGAAGGAATTAAACCAAATCGTTTTAAAAAGACGGGTGCCACACCCATCTTTCAAGTGGACGATGAATGTAAATGAAAACTGTAAGTACAAATTACAGACTGATATCGACCTTTCATAAGATTTTTGAAAAAAGTTTTAAAGACGTATTAATTACTTGTATACGTATATTAGTATACGTATACGTATATTAGTACGTGTATTACTTGTGTCATCTCTAGGCATAACTTTATGCTATAATGGTTCTTGTATTAGCTCTCAGATAATTAATTTAATAACATCAAAATACTTCACCCCAAGCTGGGAATGCCAACTGTGACGGTTCTCTATTAGCTCACGTGTAATTAATTTCATAATATAAATATTTTGCCTCACGCTGGGAATGCCAACTGAGACGATACTATAGTTCTTTTATAATTCATTAAAAAAATAAATATTTGCTGCCACCTGATATTGTTTGTTATCTGGATTATAAACGATATTATCCTACATTGAAATTGGTTCTCAATATTATTAATTCAAAAAAGTTTACGATAGTATTTACTACGCCCGCGAATCAATCCACCGTTTTCAGAAAAAAATATTTTTGGAGGTGAGTTCCCGAATAGGAGAAACGGGATGCTTCTCATCAGTTTTGAAATTGGATACGTAGTTATTCTCCCCTCTTGCTCAAAACTGAAATAAATCACTAATTTTTACTTTCCAGTATACGTACGTATATACGGAGTAATATACGTAGTATAGGGAAAGCTATGTAATGAAATGATGATGCGCGAAAAAATGGTCAATTTTCGCCAGAAAAAAATTCGTTGCCGGGCCGTGATAACAAAAATGTGGATAAATCCAGTTGCTAAATTAAGAAAAAAAATCCCCTAACACGTGCTGTAGCCAGATTTCCACTTTTGTGGGTCCTTGATACCGAAAAAACAATTGTAAAGAAAACGTCCGTCCGTCCGTCTGTGAACACTGCTAACGCCTAAACAATACGCACGATTTCTTCCAAAATGGATATTCCCCGGCCGATCTGTTTCGAGTCGAACCTTTGAGATTTTGAAAAAGATTCTATAAAATTTTGGGGTACTTTACATGAAGCTCCCCAGACATTTTCAAAATTTTCTGAAAAACGGCTCCAATTTTTTTCTTTAAATTTCTTGTAAGAACATAGTAAAACGCACATATTAAGGTGGCATAGGTCCGATTTTCACTGTTAACTTTGAATTTTCGAAAATTCTCTGAAAAATTAATAAAGTGTCAAAACGTACTTTGGACGGCTATAGGTGGCAGCTGGCAAGAGTATGTGGCAAATCCGAATTGCTAGCCGAGAACAAAGAAATGGAAACCTAATACGGGAAAGTCTGTGTCATTTTGTAAGACCACTAGTTGTGCAATGTAATCCAAATATGGAATCGAATTTGTCTCTTAGAAAGGGTGAGTAGAATTTAAGGTTACAGAAGTAAATATAAATTTTTTTTCACAGTTTTGAATAATAATTGCTTAATATGAAGTTACGTTAAGCAATTATCGGCAAAGTTGGGAATGCACCTCAAAGTAGAATATTACGATCATATGGAAACAATACACAGCTTGTTTTCAACGAGCAATGTGGAATCTGCAATCCGGGTACGATCTGCCACAGCGATCTAATTAAGCATTGGCAGGAATGGGACCGCTTCTTCCTCCCTCTTCAGTTTTAACTAAAAAATTCATTTATCAGGGGATGTGCTATTCCCTCTTTGCGATTTCCCAAAAACATCTTAGTGCAGTTATCCCGAAAGTGTTCATTTGCGTTCTCGCAACAAGGAGATGTGTGCAGCCACGCTCACTTCTGTGGGAAAGTAAATACTTGCCTTCTTCACATGTGTCGCCGATGAATCCTTCAGGACAAATACATATCTTTGCTGTGCTTTCGTAAACGCCTCCATTTATACATTTGTTCGTTATACCTGAAATACGAACATTTTGAAAGTGAGATATTAGCTTTTGTGTTCAATAAAAGAAATATTCATTTTGAATTGCAGGGGTTCAAGTAGAGCCAGTTGGGAAAAAAATACTACATGCAGTTTAGTTTCCACGCATTGAGACAAAAGAACCTGTGGTCAGACAAGTGGTTACATCTCGAAGTAATATGTTGGACTGATACGTGGTAATGTCTATTTTTTACGTTTCATCTTCAACAACCAACATGACAAAAACATTGTCATGTTTTTCTCTTAACGACAAAGTTGGTTTCCAGTCTCTACAAATCCTCGAAACATATTTCTCGATGATGTTACGTACTGAAAACTTCAGAAAGAACTGAAAATTTCAAGTGGTTAATACTTTGTAATTAACACACTCACATTCCTTTGTAAGTTGTTTATATCGGTTTTTCTCCACTTAATAATCTCAACTCGACTAGAATTTGACAAATTATCTCGGATTTTTTTTCATTCAGTTTGTTTTAGACGTTCTCCTGATATTTCGGGAAATTTCATCAAATATCATTATTGCTATCATTATTAAAATTATAATTGTTATTAGTATTAATATTATTATTTTATTTTTCGTTTAGTAAACTAAATATGCTCATTAATTCCATGAAAAATAGTCTATTATCTCTATGTTTATGGCATGCGTGCAATTAAAACTCCACGCCCACCAATCAGAATTCAGAAAAGGAGCCAAATCGTTTAATTAAGAAACTATAACACAGTCATATCTAAGATATTTCCAGTCGGCCATGAAACGTGAACAAAAATTCACATCACGGTTTGTATACCTACAACAACTGTATATAAACAACGAATGAATAAAACTAAATTGACGAAGTAAACGCTAATCTAGCTAACTAATGGAACAATATAAAATATTTAACGTGTATTAATTGAATGTTGTACATGTAAAACTTTTGGCCTTAGGATTACGAATATACAAAATGTACACATCAGTTGTGTTTACCCGTTCTAAAACGTGCACTATAGCAAATCTGTGTCTCAAGTCACTAGTTGTTTTTTCTTCCTAATACTTATCTGTACATGTATTCTCTCATACCTGTCTTTACTTGTCGTGGGAAGTAATGTTTTCATGACTTTGTCAGTTTCTTCTAATATTTTATCCGCAATATATTCAGTACCTTCCATTTCTAATATTTCTTGCAAACAAACATTGCATGGCCTACTAAAATTATTTTTCAGAAGCAATACGTCATCAAACGTATGCCTCGAATGGTAAAGATGTGCTTGAATTTCTCAAAATTTAAATCATTCTTAAATGGAAACGAAAAAATATTGAACGTAACATGTGTATAAAGGGGCATAATTGCACTCGTGGTATATAAGAAAACTCGCTCCTATCGTCGCTCGTTTTCTTGAACATACCACTCATGCAATTATGCCCCTCTTTATACACTCGTTTCGTTAATTACTATAATATTATACTAAATGTGCATGAAATCTTGTCTACTTACTTTCGAAAACATTCAAGCGCTCGGGGATGGAAACTGCATCCTCAAGTACGGTAATATCTCTGGGACCTTTTGAATTTGAAAATGTTCAATAAATTTAAAAAAATACACGCAATTGGTATTACTTACTAATCCATTAGTCGTTACTACGTGGAACTTACCAAAAGGATTGCAGCCGAAAATGCTGTGTAGTATCGTTCCTTTACCAGAGATTTCGAGTTGTAAATTGACTTTATCATTTGCCATTTTTCCTAATGATATGAAAGTTCTCATTTTCCAGTCACCAAACTAAAAGTATCAATTTCTTAAGAAAATAAAGCTCTATTTTTAATGAAAATCAGAATCAAAATCTTTTCATGAGATTATTAGAAAACATTAACATTAATTAAAATTAAACACTAGGAGAGGTCCAGTTATAAATAGATGTGGAGATGATGAAACAAAATTGTAAAAATATTACATTTTCAATAGTTTGGAGAATTGAATATTACTAAAAATATATAGCTATTTCAGTGGTAATAATAAACTAGTGGTGCTACAGAATGGCACAAACTTTCCCGTTTTAGTTTTCTATTTCCTTGGGTCTTCGCTACCTATTCCGAATTGCCACATACTCTTTCTTGCCAGCTACCATCTATCACCCGCCAAAAGTACATTTTTTTATTTTTTTATTTTTTTGGTTTCCTATCGGTAGAACGAAAATATTAATTTTAAAATATTAAAGAACACAAAAACCTAGCCCTATATTGCAATTTCCTTTTAAAAATTATGTGCCGTTTTAAAGAAAATTGAGTTTTAACGCTACTAAAAATTCGAAATTTGAAGCTCATTTTCTCAGAAAACTTTTGAGTTTTCGAAAAACTTCATTTGAAGTTATTTGAAACACTTACATTCACAAATTCAATAGTGTTTACAAATTGTTGGTAATGTGAATATTAAAGATGTGAGAGATCCTTTAAAAAATTACATATGTGTAATTTGTGGGAAAAAATCCTCAAAATGAACTTTACGTCATATTAAACAGTGCAATTAGCACTATCCGTTCGAAAAGTTTGAAGAAAAAAATTTGCAGCCATTTATGAGAAAATGACGTTTGAGCGTTTCTGAAAATGCAGAAATTTGAGCTAGTTTTCACAGAAAACGGTTGTCTATCCGATAAACTTTACTTGACATTATTTAAAGCACATGTACTCATAAATATAATAATGTAAACAATTCGCCGCTAGTATAAATATTAACGACGTGAGAGAAAAGTAAAAACAAATTCACTTTTTCAATTATCTAGGACCCACAAAAGAGGGTTTCTGGCTACACCACGTGTTAGGGTTTTTTTTTCTTAATTTAGCAACTGATTTTATCCACGTTTTCGTTATCACGACCTGGCAATGAATTTTTTTCCGCCGAAAATTGGCCATTTTTTCGCCCTATACTACGTACATCACTCCGTGTATACGTACGTATACGGGAAAGTAAAAACTGACTTCAGCCCCGGAATCAGAATATCCGAAATATTAAAGATCACTACTGAAAAACTGCAATGATCGGAAAGTTTAAATTCACAGGTCAGTGTAATCGGGAAGCGAGTTCATATTGAACCCAATATGCAACTCCCTTTATTAACACAAAGATGCATTAAAGCAGGAGAGTACTTGCGTGATACCATATCAGCCACTCTGCATAAACGGCGTACACAACATACAACGCACTCAGCGGGCGTTCAATGATTGTTCTCAGCGCGTGTGCGCAATATGACGCCGACTGGAAGACTCCAGAGAGAAGTGTCAAACGAATTTTGTGGACCGGCGCTCGTCCGCTCTAATGAGTGAGATTGTTGGCACCCGCCGATTGGAGAAAAATGTCAGAAATTTATTTATTTATTTATTTATTTATTTGTCAAAAAAACAGTAAAAACTGTATATGACGTGTGGGGAAAGAAATTTATCTGCGCACATTTCCTTGAGGGCCAGAATTTTATTTTAAAAAAAACGAAAAAAACCAACGAAAAAATGAATTTAGAAAATAATTATTTTAGAAAAATAAAGATATTTGAAAAATGTTTTTTCCCGAGTTATAGAAAAATCAATTTCAACTGTAAATGAACTACAAGCAAAAGGAGTGCTCAACAAAACGTGCGCACAGTGAAGCTACATTTACGTCCAGAAGCAAAACAAGGGCCCATCTCAGCATTTGCTCAATGGGTCAGGGAAACTGGACAAAAACCTGATCGAGATGGGGGTCATTGACCCGGAAGCTGAAGTACATTACTTGTTACAGGCGTATTAAATATTTTTTTAAATGTATACAATGCAAACATAAACTAATTCATTATACATCTTTGTTTTGTTACATTAAACATTATTTTTCTTTTTCACGATCAGTATAGTCTCTAATTGTATAGAAACAGTTTTGCAGCAGAAAAGATTTTACTTTTAACTTAAATTTGTGTACCGACTTTAATTGTTTTATGTCATCTGGCAATGCGTTGTAAAGTAACGTACATGTATTGTATGTTGATTTCTTGTACTGAGCTGTTGATACTGACACTTGATGCAAGTGATTTCTACGGCGTGTGTTGTAATTATAAATATCAATATTGCATGAAAATATGTTCCCTCCGTTAAGTAGGTCATTTTTGACAAATATTACAGATTCGTAAATAAATAGACAAGGCAATGGTAGGATTCCCAGCTCAATGAAAAGAGGCTTGCAGGAATCACGTGGAAGGCATTTTTTCATTATTCGAATAATTTTCTTTTGCAGTCTGAAGGTCTGAATACTACAGGATGAGCTTCCCGAGAATATTATACCATATCTCAGGCGGGAATGCACATTTGCAAAATAAACGCAACGAGCTGCATGAAGGCTGACAGAATTTGAAAGAATTCTGAAAGCATAGCATAATGAACTTAATTTAGTGTTTAATTCTGTTATATGTACATTCCATTTGAGGTTTGATTGAATTGAAAGACCTAAAAATTTTGTTGCCTCAACATCAGCTAATTGCATATTGTTCATTTTCAATGGAACATGCGATTTCCGATTTTAGATGCAAAAATGCATTGAAACAGTTTTTCTTTCGTTAACAATTAATTTGTTATTATTAAACCAATTTGAAACTTCTGAAATTGTACTATTTACTGCTTCTTTTTTGAAAAGAACATTCGTGTCATCAGCAAACAGAACCGTTCTTCCATTTTTAATAGACGAGGGCATATCGTTTACATATAACAGAAAGAGAATAGGACCTAAGATCGAACCTTGCGGGACCCCATGCACAATTGGCAAAGAATTGGAAATATAAGTATGTAATGTCCTTTCGTGCCAGTATGGTATTTCTACTCTTTGAGTCCGATGTTCAAGGTAAGAAGTTATCCAATCTAGGGTAATACCACGAATTCCATACGAAGGTAATTTTGAGAGCAAGATCTTATGGTCAATAACGTCAAAAGCTTTCGAGAGATCTAAGAATATTCCAATGGGTACTTCATTTTGGTCTATTGATGAAGCAACATCTTTGAGAAAAGAAAAAATGGCAGTTTCCGTAGATTTTGATTTTCTAAAACCGTGTTGCGAGTCTGAAAACGCTTTGTTTTTCCTGAGAAATGTTTCCATTCGTAAGTTTAGTTCCTATGATCGCATTTCCTTCCAACCAGCGGTCAAGAAGATAACTCGCGGCTGCTGAGGTTTGCAATTCCCGCGAAAATAATTCGAGACGGGGGTGACTAGGCGGGGAAGAATGATAGGAGGCGCGACAAAGGTATTAAGATATTAAAAGAAAATATTTTAAAACTCTACGCTGACGACGCTTTAATATTCCAGGAAACAGAAGATGATTTACAATATGCATTATTCCACTTAAATCTTTTATGTAAAAATACGATGTTGAAATATCGAAAGGAAAAACAAAGGTGATGGCATTTTGGGGAAAACATTTAATGAGATCAAATTTTTTTTTGGATAAAATAATTTTAGAGCAAATTTCCAGTTTCAACTGTTTAGTTTATCAAGTCGATCAAGATACCAATAAAGACATCAATCTTAAATTGGCGAGGTTCCAAAGAATTTGTGGTACTATACATAACACACTAAAAAACAAGACACGATACAACAATAAAGTTCTATAAGACTATGGCTCTTCCAATTCTTCTACACGGAAGCGAAAGCTGGGTATCAACAAAAAGAACCTTAAATAGAATACAGGCCGCTGAAATTAAGTTTTTGAGGAGAACGCTAGGCTGCACGAAAGAAGATATTCGTAATGAGAATATTCGGTAAAAACTAAATGCTGAAAGAATTGGAAGCAAAATATCTAAATATCGAAATAACTGGTATCAACACACGCAAAGGATGGATGACTCAAGACTTCCTATATGATGGCTATATACGGGAAAGTCTGTGCCATTCTGTAGCACCACTAGTTCTCTATCACATCAGGTTTTCTTTTTGCAAAATAAAAATGAAAATACGAGAAATATGAGACCGCGCATAGGCAAGATTGCAATTAATTTATCATCATATGTAAGGAATGCTTTTTTCTTTTTATTTAACTCACCTAAACGCTACTATATTACATATTTATCAACACGAAATTGGTAAAGTGTTGCGTATACAAATTTGAAGAAAAACAGTCAAATGGATCTAATCCCTCATAATGTATTGAGAGTGGTAAGACCACGGTTTCAATTTCATAACGTTTAGTTTAAGAAACTTATTTATCTTTTCGCATGTGAGATGTAGTTAGATCTTCCCTCTTTAGTAACCAACAGTAATCTGCAAGCATGTTTTTTGTTCCATTTCTCTTGGTATTTGCGTTCCAATTCCTTTAGAACCCGTTGGAATCTTTCTCCTTGCTCATCACTCAGCACTCCTAGATTCTCAGGGAAAAAGCCCAGATGGGAATGTAACATATAATGTTTACGCTTCTTCAGAAAAGGTGGGCGTCAATTATTTTCTCTTATTGTTGGATAAAGCGAAGTTACCCATCATTCCCCCAAATCACTTTGACGCCGGCGAAGATCAATGAATTATCCAGGTGAGGAGGTGATCTATTTGATTTTAAAGAGTTTAGTCCAGTTATAAATGCTAGCCATCGTAAGACAGCTCAAAGTCTGTGTACGTCAGTAGTACCAATATCTGTTTGGAATTTCCAGTATGTTAAATAAGGAACCATGGAAAGTGTCTGTAGGTATATGAGTAAAATAATAACCAAGGTGGGAGTTTTGAAGAACCCAAAATTAAATCAAACTGACTGGGATTGGTACAATTAGACACTCAGCAAATATATAGGACTTGAAAATATTATAGTACATTAATTGTCATAAATTGTATTATCTTTATTGTCATAAATATAATTTCAATTGGAGCAGCCTTTTTGATCATTTAAAGAAGAATTTTGTTTTCTGATAAATAACATTTCTTAAATTAGGCTTGTTTTACTTTCCCGTATACGTACGGTGTAATATACGTAGTATAAGAAAAGTTATGTAATGCTGCGCGAAAAAATGGCGAATTCTCGGCAGAAAAAATTCATTGCCGGGCCCTGATGACGAAAAAGTGGATAAAACCCATTGCTAAATTAAGAAAAAATCCCCTAACTCGTGGTGTACCCAGAATCCCTGTTTTATAACTCCTTGATATCCAAAAACCAAACGTCGGTTTGTCGGTCCGTCCGGTGTATGTGAACAACTTTAGCGCCTAAACTATACGTACGATTTGTACAAATTGAAGAAGACCCTGTCCATTGTAAGAATAGAGTAAAATACACTTACAAATGTGGCATAGGTCCCATTTTCACGGTAACTCTGAATTTTTGAAAATGGCTTGTTTCAATGTTTTCGGCGTCTTTTACAACTACAAAATTGAAGAGAGAGATTTTTCTGCCAAATAAATTTGTTCTCCAAAGTGAGTTCTTTCACTAAGGTCATGTTCATTTTTAGTTAGTTTTAGTTTTCTGTCAATATTGCGCGAAATATTTGCAATTTTAAAAAATTTCAAAAGAAGAAACGGTTCCATATTTTTTCTTTAAACTTTTGGTAGAGATAATGCGAAATGTACTTTAAGAGATGACATAAACGTTATTTTGATCTATCCTTTTGTTTTTGCGAAAATTACAAAAATGAAACATTTTTTACTTGCCTCTCACGTTGGTAATATTTACATTAGCGGCAATATGTTCACATTATTAAATTTAAAAATTATTAAATTATTAGTACATGTGCTTTAAATAATGTCAAGTAAAGTTTCTCGAGAACTCAACCGTTTTCCTGAAAACTAGCTCAAAATTCCGCATTTTCAGAAAAGTTCAAATGCCATTTTCTCATAAATGGCTCCATTTTTCTTCTTCAAGTTTTGGGAACAGATAGTGCTAATTGCTCACTTTAATATCATGTAAATTTTTTTTTTCAAAAATTACACAAATGTATTTTTTGAAAGATTTTTCACATCTTTAATATGCACATTACAGGCAATTTGTAAACATTATTATATTTAGAAAACTAATACGGGAAAGGCTGTGCCATTCTGTAGCACCACTAGTGGAATTTTTGAAAGGCGTTTATTGATAGTTCTGTTAATGAAGTCACATGGGTAATCATCGTTTGTTCAAATTTCTTCGATCAACTTGATATTAACCACATGGGACCTCTCATCAGACAGCAAAACAGCTCTATCCACTATACTTGTAATACCACTAGATTTATAGGCATTAGGGTGTTTATAATAGTAAGTAAGGTACCTTCCTGAGAAGGAGGGTTTTCTGTACCAATTTATGGTAATGAGGATATCCATTCTCAGGACCTCAACATTTAGGAAGTTCAGTTTGTTGTCCAGTTCTATTTCATGAGTGAATTGTAATCTACTGTATTAACCGTTAAATATCTGAAGAACCAGGTCTTTGTACTGTGACGTTTCCTACCTTTTGACAATCATTAAACTTATTTGCTATGTCACTTATTTTATAATTTCACCTGACGTATCGACGTTTCACTCATTTCTAGTGTTCCAAAGGTTTAGCGTCAGTGGTCCAACGTTTTATTTACTTTTTTAGTTTCCTGAGCAACCGGAATTTTATGTGATAGCAGGTAAGCCTACAGTCCACCTCGCAATTTATTTGTGCTCTTCACTGTTAACTCTCCAACAATGGAGCTATTTCTTTGAATATTTTGAAAATGTCCCAGGAGCTTCATGTAAAGTACCCTCCAGAATTAAAATATCGGTTTCACATTCAAGGGGCCGCGACATCAATCAGATCTAATGCTGAGTATCAATTTTGGAGAAAATTGGCTGAACGGTTTAGCCGCTAGCGTCGTTCACGGGCGGGCGGCCGGGCGGGCGGACAGACAGACGTTTTGCCGTCATTCGATATTTCGGTATCAAAACGCCACAAAACAAGGATTATGGCTACACTACGCGTTTGAGGATTTTTTTCTAAATTTATCAACTGGATTAATTCAATTCTTTTGTTATCAAGGACTTTTAATAAGAGTTTTTCTGCCGAAAATTCGCCGTTTTTTGTGCAACATTATGTACGTTTCTTTCTCTGCGCAAGCGATAGCGAGAAAGTATAAATGAGATTGGTTTTGAGCGTTTAAAACAAAGAACACCTTTGTTATTATATATATATATATATATATATATATATATATATATATATATATATATATATTTTCTTCCTCCCCTTTCGCTTTAGAAAAAAGTAGATCCGTACACTGGAGAAATTTAACGATGGCCGCGCAAAAATGCCGTGCCTCGCCACTGTTTTAAATACAAATTTATTCTTGGATCTGATTCATTCCGAATTCTATTTGTCTCCCTATTCTATTTATGTATTTTCTTTACATGTTTAATCTACTTATGTACCTATCTTTTTATCTTTCTCTCAATAAACAAAATAATGAAAAACAAAATAACACAATCTTTGTACCTTTACCAGTATACCTCATTCGCTCCTTCAAAATAATTCTGAAATTATCTCATCATAAGAAGTACGCAATAACATTCAGTGTATTCATAAGATTTCATTTAGCTTACCTGACGGTCCGTATATTTTGAAACTTCATATATTGTTCCATTTGTCAATCCTATGTTCAGTTTCATATCTTCATTGTTTCCAGGCGTCATGTATACAACAGATACACAAATACCGTCCAGTACAGGAAATATGTCGTAACTAAGACTGCCGCGAATTTCATCGAGGGCTAGGTGTTTTCTTCTAAAATCTACAGGAAAAAAATTATTCAATATTAATTTGCGTTATCAACACAATTTGGGAATTTAGACGAAAAAAATTAAGAGCTTAAAACGTACTTTGAAAGTTTAAACTAGTGGGATAATGGAATGGCACAAACTTTCTCGGACAGGTTATATATACAAAAGTGGATGTTGGTATATATATATATATATATATACCAACAGCGGAGTTACAACAGATTTAATAGCACATAAAACTTTTCGGTGAAAAACACGTAGAAGTGCCACCTTTCATGGAGATTGGTTTCACTGTGTCGGAGTTTAGCTCTCATATATATATACATATATACATATATATACATATATACACATATACACATATATACACATATACACACTCACACATATACACACACACACACACACACACATACACACACACACACACACACACATATATATATATATATATATATATATATATATATATATATTGAATATATATATGGATATATATTCAATATATATTGATATATATATATTGGATATCAATATATATATATATATATTGAAACGAATTGTTATCACCTCCGTGATAACAATGCGTCCCGATAGACTATGAATTTAAACTACGCGGCAGCGGCCGACGCGCCTCGGAGTCGTGTAAGGGAGAGAACCGGAGTCGGAGTCGGTTCGGCGAGGGGCCGAGAGCTGCAAGACGCGGGCAGTAAGGCCTCATTCACAATGCAAACTTAAACGTAAACGTAACGTAGCCGCAAAACCTAGAAATGTGTTATTAAGCGAGACCATTCACAATGCCTTGACGTAACCGTAGACGTAAGACCGTAAACTTAAGAGTTCGCAAGCTCCAAGCTTTTACGTTAAGTTTACGTCGGAATTCTACCGAAGACCAATCAGAGAGCAGCATGGAAGCTCAATTTCAGATTGTGTTCAGGTAGTTTGTGGTTATGTCATTGTTATTGTAATGTAGAGAACTAGTTTACGAATGCTTTTGATGCTTGTTGTGAATTCAATGTAAGAACTTAGACAATTTTTATTGTGACTTTAACCTGAGATGGCGAATAAACTAATTATGTCCGACGAATTACTCATGAATTTGGTTCATGAGAATCCTTGCTTATAAGATGAAGGAAATGTGAGCACTACTACAACATGTACTCGCATGTATATAAAGACAAATCGATAAGAATTTCGAAGAAAAAGCTAGAAAACCATGGTGGAAAGACCTTTTCACCATGTTAGAGACGAATCGATCAAGTTTCAGTACATTGAATTCTGATTGGTTCAGGCGAAACTTACGTTCGTCATTGTGAATGCTTGTTTTTACGTGTAAATTTTGCGGCCAAGTTTACGGCCTTACGTTACGGTTAAGTTTGCATTGTGAATGAGGCCTAAGAGAGAGAACGTCCTAGGGTGCGGATGTGCACGGTGGTGGAGAAGGGTTTCGGGGGTGAAAGCGCGTGAAGGGTGACGACAGGTTTCTCGGATGAAGTGACTCGGACTGTCGATGGTGAGAGTAATGCACTCGGGCGTGGTGCCGCAGAATTGGGAAAGTTTTGACTACATAAAGTAAGTAACGGATGCGGAAGTGTGACTCGAGAAGCGAAGCAAGACACGTCGACCAAGAGATCGTGATAAAGTAATGGAAGTGGGAGAGAAAATGGAATAATCCATCCGTGGTCGATCTGAATAATAGTGAATCCGGTGAGCCATAGACTAGAATAATTGCTGGAGTTGAAATTTGCGGGCGAACGCGGTAGTAGCGTTGCAGCCGCGTTGGATTGCACGACAGCGACCGGGAGTGGGGGTGAGAGCGGTGGCGGAGGAGCTCCGGTCTCCCGAACGCGGCCGAAGCTATCGAGTCTTCCCGAAGGGCCTGGCGGCGAGCGGCGTGTGGACGGCTGGCGTACGAGGCAAGCAACCAGTGCAGCGTGGCCGGCCCTTCTTCCCCTCCGTTGCCCCCCCCCCCCCGGAGATACGAAGAGGCCCGATCACATCAGCGCGGCGCCCGGTGCCGGCTTGCCAGCGGAGGGGCGGTGGAGGGATACAATTCTCAGGTTGGAGCGGCGCAGGTAGAAGGGTGGGAAGGGGTAGCTAGGGGAAGGCAGTTTGCCCTATAACAATGTTAATTTTATATCGAGGTTTCTTTTATTGTGTTCTAATGAAGCTAAGTATAGGATAAGGAATATTAAAAGCCACTTAATTGTAAAACCACTATATCGAGATTTCTTTCGTTGTTCTCTAATGAAGCTAAGCATAGGATAAGGAATATTAAAAGCCACCTAATTGTAAAACAACTATTGGTATAATAAAAGGGAAAATTTGTCAACTACATTTTCTAGTGCATGCATGATCGTAACCGAAGCCCATTCCCGAACAAGCATCCCGGTCCCTTATACTTATTCTTAATTTGTGTAGAGTCTATCCACGACTCGTCAATATATATATGACAGCTAAACTCCGACACAGTGAAACCAATCTCCATGAAAGGTGGCACTTCTACGTGTTTTTCACCTAGAAGTTTTATGTGCTATTAAATCTGTTGTAACTCCGCTACATGGCGCTGTAGAACAAAACTAAATATTTACGTCGAATGCAACCCGCAATACATTCGATAGGATTTTTTGAATCTGTATCGGTAAATAACTTCTAAACAATGCATTCTGTGACCTTAAAAACTCCTCAAAGAAACGTTTCTCACACCGTAATCTACAGGATGAAACCTTGAACATTCTATTACATTTTTGCTGGACTGGCTTCCCAATATTACCTCACCTGCTCAGAGATGTGCAGAATCTGCAATTAAATGTGAATGAGAAGGACACAGAGTGGCAGAGACAGACATTCAGACAGGATAGGGTGAGGGAGGGAGAGAGAGACAGTGAGTGGATGATGGGAGGGGAAAGAGGGGGATGAAGGGCAGAACAACGTCTGCCGGGTTTTCCTAGTTAATTCTAACTATGAATGTTCTGAAATCATTTAACATGATTTTCTAACAAACCTGCAAAAACGGCTCTGAGTACACAAATAAAATGCATTCAGGAGAATGTTTTGGTATCTAGATATGAGAAATACATTTGGTATATTTTAAAAACGGGGTAATTAGTGTTCGATTTGTCGAGGAATAAGGCTTTTGAATTTGCAAATGTATGCGTGGGTCATTGCACAGTTTTACACATTTCTACAGCCTTGAATCACGAATTTGAATTGCACTGTCATTATACAGTGTTGAAATTAAGATTTGGACAAAGAAATCAAAGTATAATTATGTAAAAACCTTAACAGAAGGTTCACGAGTTTCTTTTTTTATTGTGAGTGAACTTAAGGCCCTTTTCTTACTATATACTTACCTATATTTAATGAACAATCCTTACAATCACCAGTAATCTCCAACAAACGGCTTGATTCAGTGTGCGCAGATGGATCGGTATTTGTAAACATTAAAATTTCTCTCTTGTCATAATATCCAAAAACTTCCTTCACATATACACGTGATTCATACTCATAATCATATTCTGAATCTAGTGCAGAATCTGGTGGTAAAACAGTCTAGAAGAAAGAAATGAATGTTAAAGTTGGTTGAAAAAGCACTTTTTATTGTATAGTCTTAAATGATAATTTCCAAACAAAAGAGATACATACTCCACTTTCTTTAACATTGTTTACTTTCTCGCTTTACTACCTACTACTTATGTAAATTAATGTAATGCTGCAGCGGAAAACGGCTATTTTCGATACAAAATCTCTTATTGACGGACCCTGATAAGTGATGGATCTTGTTACTGTGTTCTACATTACTTCCTCTAACTAGCTAAGGAAAGGAAACTCCTGACACAAAAACTACCTCGGGTGCCCCACGTGACGGGGGAAGGTGGGTCGGGGGTCTGCAGCTCAGCTGGCGTCGCGTCAAGCCAGCTCACATCCGTTTTCGCCCTGAAGATACGTGGCAATTAATTCGAATTTGTGGCAATTACTTGGCAATTAATTAGCAATGTATCATTAGACATGTTTCATTCCGGTGAGCTGACATGGCTGTTCCAGCTTGACCCACCTGATGTAGTAGGGTCGATCGACCGCCCCTGAACAGGGATGAGGTTAATGAAATGTACAAATCTATCAGGGGAAACACACCTTTTGTTCGGCTTTTCTAATTAAGTGTAACGATACGACCTGCCGCGAACGAGATATCAAATGATATTAGTTTAATTGACATGAATTTTGATTCGATCGGGCGAGCAACGGACGAAGGGGGGCGGACCTGCTCCTCGCGCCGGCGAGCCAGGTCACTTTCGAAGCGGGGTGCGGTTGGGACTTTTTACGACCATACTTCCCTTTGCCTGCCGCATCCGGCCGAGCCGCGCCGCCGACCTCCGCGACTCCGAGGTAAAAGCAAGCATTGTCCGTCTCGGCGGCGCCCTTATCAAAGCGCCGGCCCTGAGACAAACACCCACTCCATGTTTACGACCAAACGAACTTTGCCACACGTGTCTTCCCCGAAATGTAGGTCGCAACGACTTTTTCGCTGTTTCAACTGCCAAATTTGCAACGGAAATTTTCGTCTGCGAGAAGGCGAGACATTGGTCGGACCCACGCCCCGCCACGCCACCAAAATTTAATGTCCTTCAATCAGGGCGAACCTACAGAACGAGAGGGGGGTACCATAGCTCTCGTTAGGACGGAAGAACTTTGTGAAAATCACTTGCAAAAGAATCAGGATCGGAGATAGACTTACGAAAGAACCGTATCGGAGAGAGTCACCAATTGCTCTCACTCATGAGAGACTCGTGATCGAAATCAGCATCGGGGAGAGACAAGAGTTGTAGACTTACGAGAGATTCAGCATCAGGGAGAGCTGAAATTGCTCGCGCTTACTTATCAGAGAACTAGCATCAGGAGGAGGCGTGCGATGCAGGTTTCCGCATTAGTTTTTGCGTGAACCAAGTTTCATCAATCGCAATAAGAGCATTAGCCGATCTCGACTTCGCCACCCGTGCAAATGACCGGCCATAGTGGCGATCGCATGCCGTATGCGCCTGCGCCATTCGCATGAGCCATTTGCGAGCCGCCAGGGCAGAGACAAAAGTTAATCCGCCGTTGCTGCCGCCGACGCCCTGTGGTGCTTGGGTGTGATTACCGCTGGGTGAGCGACCTGTGCGGCCGAGACGGACCAGACGGCTGGGACGCGGCCGACCTTGACCGCAGTGGCCTTCCCCCCGCCTGCCCGAGGACGACGCCAGCTGGAGTGTCTCCCTACCAGGAAGCCTCCAAATATGGTAATATCAGCTTTGTTACCGCAATAATGCGGAAGGACTTTAAATGGTAAAGGATATAATTAGAGAGAGAAGTTCAGAAGTCAACAGCGTTGTCATAAGTAAATGTGGCCTAGCTACAATTGTTATTGTATCATGACCAATTATGACATTCAAAAATTATGAGATAAAGTAATTTAGTCGCAAGGTAGTTTTGTAAAATTATTGTACATCATCCATCGCCTCATCAATTGAATCATTAAATGTTCTTTGTTAAATTTATCTCTGTGTCTGTGTTTTGTTACGAAAACCACGTCTCCGATTCCAAATCACCAAGCAGATGTTCGAGTAGGAGCTAGCCGGCAGGCCACGGGTTCAAAGTTTATTACATAAGAGAGGGTGACAAATTGCCAATACCTAAATTGGACCCAGACACAAATCTATATGCGATGCAAGTTACCGAAATTAAAAGTCGTCTGGCTGGAATGAAAAAATCCACGGCTTCAGGACCAGATGACACTTCTTTACTAATAACAAAGTTGTTTTTATTGAAGTGAAAAAGAGCCACGTAAGATGAAGCCACTTATATTAGGCACAAATATTCGGGAGCAAAAATTGAAATATTGTCCCTATTGTACACCTAAACTTTGTACAGTGGCTTTGTATCGTCTGAGTGGAAAGATAATCACACCATCCTTTTACCAAGAAAGGGAAACGATAAGTTTGCCAATGTTCAAATTCTTTACGAAGCAGACTCTGACATGAAAAAAGCAGAGGGTAGTGTCGGCGCTGTGCTAAGTGAAAGTCACGTCCGGAGACTTAACTACTGAAACTAGTCTCAACAGGGCTACACCAAATGCCAAGCCTCACTGGAAGGAAAACATTTCAACTTGGATAGGAACCTGGGGTACCTCTCAAACTAATGTAGATCAAGAGCTTGTAGGGGTGGGGGTTTGACCCTGTTCCGGCAATTCAGTGGGCTCTGTCCAGGAAAGGGTCCATAACCAATTTTGGAAATGGACTCTTACGCCGACAAAATTTGGTAATGGACTCTTACGCCGGCGTTTCCATTGTCATTCACCACCCCTCGAAAGGAATTGAAGTGCCAATTCATAGAGAAATAAAACAGGGGGACCCCTTGTACCCACTCCTTTTTAATCTCATTATGGAGTGCCTGCTTGAGAAATTGGAAAACATGTCAGGATACACGCTATTGGAAAGGAGTGTATCCGGATTAGCATTTGCTGAGATCTGGTGCTGTTAGCAAAAGATGCACCAGGTGCTCAAGAATTGGTTGATATTGTGGTAAAATATCTTAGGGTTCTCAGAATTACAATGTCCGTTACTAAGTGTTCATTTCAAATTACAATCTTTGAATGATTCTGGTTCATTATGGACCCCTGCCTGAAAAGGTTCGGGGGAGAATTCCTCGGGTATGTAATGATGATACCCTAACATACTGGGCAGTGAACTATTCTATCTGGAACGACTTCCCAGGTAAATCATGCATATCGAATTTGATGAAAGCAGGGACGAGACTTCAGAAGGCGCGTTTAAAGCTCACTCAGAAGTTGGCATTATTTCATACCTACATAATGCCACATTATCTCTAGCAATTGGTTTTATCGAAGACATCTATATCGATGCTCAGGGAAACAGACGGACAAATCAGAGTGGGATCAAACTATTTTACGTTCCTACATTTGCATGTGAATACTGCAAATGGCTTATTCTGCCTGGCCAAGAGAGGGAGGACTGTGATTGCAGCGACTCGCCAAGCGCCCAGCTCCGAGGGAAGCGTTGAACCGAGGATTACGAGTACCTAGGCTGAACTCCTGTCTGCGTTTCTACCGACGGACATTAAAGAAAGCCTGAAACTGAACTGGCTCTGTACTGAACAGGATATAAGGGCTTATGAGAAGAAATACGTCGATGACCGAGGTAGTCGCCTGGAGAAGCTGGGATCTCAAGGGAGAGCGGTTAAGGCGCAAATAAATGATCCGATTGGAATTTTCCATTTTGAAAAATAAGCCGATTGCCTCTTTGAAAAATTATAATCTTCTGAAACCTGGTCTATCACAACACTCCAATTGAGATAAAATACCGCTGCCAATAAAACTACTCTTAGTTGAGGAAGGCCCAGATAGGATGTATACTGCAGGAAGTGCGTTACAGCGGTAGAAAACATGAACCACATCCGCGGTCAGTGCATTTTTACGATGCCAGCAAGAATAAGCCAGCGTCATGACGAGATCAAGAACTTCATAAAGGGTAAGGTGCTCCGGAAATTGGACATACTGGTGTCCACGGAAGCCACTTTCTCCTTTGCCGAAGGGGTTAGACTTAAACTTGACCTGGTAATAAAAAGCCAGGAAGGGGTCTACGTGGTCAGTGTGACATTCCGACACGAGGATCAGTCAAGCCTTCTAAAATCAGAAGAGTAAAAGACGGTAAAATACCAACCAGTTATTCCCCTGGCAGCCCAACTTCATGGAGTGCCCAACGCCAGAATCCTGCCAGTAGAGGTTGGAACCTCTGGGGCAATGAGAAGATCCACATGCAGTGCCCTCAAGACGCTGGGGGCCACGTCTCGAGGCGAGCTACTATCTCGTTAATTGTTCTCAGAAACTCTTATTACGTTCTACCCACAATTTGTAAATTACGATGGGGAAATTTAGCATTGCTTGTAGTAAATGCAGAAAAGGAACTTCTTGTTCCCTTTGGGAAGTCTAGGGAATCCAGGGGATCCTAAAATGTCTAAAAGTTGTTTAGTTACCATGACTTTTTGTGGGAAGTGTATACTATTTAATGTAGCACATGAAAAATAGTTTATTCAGAATACATTTTGGTAGATCCTTACCAAATATTGATTGGCAATAAAACGTCTCACCGTCTGTGAACAATACTAGCGGCTAGACCGTAAGCAGGTTTTTTCCCAAAATTGTTATTCCAAAATCGATTTAACTGGTGTAGCAGCCCCATGAATTTTAAACGGATACTTTGAGTTTGAGCAGTACTATTCATGAAATTTCAATATTTTTAAAATTTTCTCAAAAATATTTCCAATTTTTTCCTCCAATAGAGCAAAAGACTCTTAAAAAATGTCATATGTCTCTTTTCGTTGCCCTCTCCGAATTTCCCAAAATTGCAGATCAAAATGTTTTCCGCGTCTTTTTTTACAATTACAATCTTGAAGGTTTGACTATTGGCGTAAGTTTTCCTTCCACTTCCTGCGAGGTGCCATTTCTGTAGGTAGATTATAATTAGCCCCCACTCTCTTCGCAGGTAGGGTTCGTCTCCATGTTTTAAGCAAATATTGCCCCAACATCATTGTTACCACATTTCTTCACATTTTCTTTACATTTGGTGCCTAAACTGTAACAAACAATTATCCTCGGCTTGACACCATTTCGGGCCAAGCTCGTGCATTTTCAAGTATAGCGCCATTCGCCTTCAAGTCTCTACTTCTCTGCGCAGACGGTTGCCAAAAGTGAAAACGCTGCAAGAAAAGCTTTACATAGGGTAGTTTTTTTATATCTCGTTTTTAAATTTGTCTACATTTCACGCAAAATTACGAGAAAATTACTCATATTTTCGAAACATTGTACATGACCTTATTTCAAGAGCTGTCTTTAAAGAACAGATTTGATTCATGAAAAGCATATGTCTTCAATGCTGTAGTTGTAGGAAAATGCCGACTAAATTTTAAACTTTTGCAATTTTCGAACATTCAGAGAGCTAGACAAAACTGTGTTGCACCATTTTTAAGCATACTTTTCTCTATCTGAGAAAACAAAAAAGTAAAAAAAGTGGAGTGTTTTTTGAGAGAATTTTTGAAATATTGAGACTTCATAAAAAGTATCCTCAAAAATTAAAATATCTAATTAAAATTCGCAGGTCTTTGAGATGCGACATATCGCCCTAGGAATGTCAGTTTTGGAGAAAATATGCTGAACGGTTTAGGCGTTAGTGCTGACCGCAGACAGACGTTTTGCCTTCTACTATTTTTTCTGTATTAAAAGCTCACAAAACGTCGATTTTGACTACTCGTATTAAAAAAAGTAATGTTACATTCAGGAACCAAATGTATCCCCTTCTCCGAAATCAGGGCTCCACAACACGAGTTTTTCTGTGGAAATATCGCCTTTTTTGTCGTAGTAATTCAATACTTTATCTTTACTGCATAATTAGTGTGCATAAAAGTAAAAAAGACCCAATCATTTCTCAAAAGTATTTTTTCCCTATATTTATGTTTGATTTCCCTATATTTATGCTTAATAGTTGGTAAAATCATTCCAGTGTTAATTGAAATCATTGTTTTAAGCAAAAATTACTTTACAAGCTACTTTGTCGTAAATTTAAAATTTGTGAAGGTGTAAAATTTGTTAAGGTTTGGCATGTATCAATCTTAAACTTCTATTTTTTCTTAAATGTGTAACATTATTTATTCTAGTAATTAAATTTTAAAATTGAGCATCCAGACACTTACCACGTACGTTGTAGCATTCTTTGGAGGCAGTACCATCCAACTTAAATATAAGCGTGCATTTGAAATCGGAGACTTTATTATTTTTTCTCGTACTCTTAAACAATTTCCGCGTAAAAAGTGGTGTGTTACGATATTTGGGCAGAGACACACCGGTCCATCATTTTCAAAACAAATGTATGAGCAATTACTCTTGGGACAACTCTCTGTAACAAACAACGAAGAAAAGCAAAGTAAATCACATTTTTTCTTAACAATGAAAGCTTGATTGATTGGTGTTTACAATTCAATTACCGTATAAGTATTTGAGATTTACGTTGAGAATGCATTTCCTACAAAATTATACATCCTACAAAAATGATTGTACAAAACGATGATTATCCTACGTGATGACAACACTGATTGTGCTCGCATATTCTCAAACTACCGCGATAAACTGTGCGCGACGCGTTGGTATATAAACTAGCTTTACCGAGTGACTACCACTTCTTACAAGATATCGTGAATTGTTTCAAACGTTGAGTTGATGAAGTTGCCCAGTTATTACGTAGTTTATTAAAACAAATTGTTGTGTATTTTTGATATTTTGCTTAATGATTTTGAGCTGCTGTACACGAATCTGGAAAAAATGTTGGAATTTGAGTTACTATTGTAACCGAACGTGCTGTCGGTTTCGGAGGATTTTAGTGGGATCTTGGCTCATCAGAAGATTTCCAATGAGAAGAAAAAAACACAAAGTCGTGATCACAGAACAACATGTAATTCGACACGCGTTGAAGCGAAACCACAACAAAAAATCTTGAAGAATGACAACAACTTTGATACACAAAGAAAATACACAAACAAAAAAAATTAACACAATTCAAATAAAATATCAAAAAGGGAGAATCAACTGCAAAGTTATCACGAATTGATTTTAATATTTGCACAACTTAGAATCACAGCAATATCTTCAATGATAAAACAAGTTGAAGCTCAAGGAATGGAAAGAATTAAATCCCGGTTGGGATGAGTGAAGGGCACATGCTTCTCGCATGACTCAATGTCGTAATACCTTCCGTTTACGGAAATTGCAGTTAACTGTCCCTCATTATAAACTGCATCAAAATACATGCAAATAATTTCGTGCATGAAATTCTCTAGAATCCCCCCAAAAAATCTCCATTCAATTAAATGAACAAATGTAATGTTTTCTTGAAAATGCAGAATATTCAAAAGAAGTTTCTTTAAAACTAAAGAAATGACATTACAAGAAGAATATTTTGTATTCTATTACAGTGAATAAACATAGTTTGTTGATAGCACAGAATATTCAAAAGAATTTTCTTAGAAATAACGTTAATGGCCTCTAAAATTATCTCTGACGGTGAATTGCGTGAACACGTGCCTTACACCAGTCTGCCTTCTATAACTAATTGCTTTAAAATTCTGAGTTCTAGTATGGAATGCGCAGCCACTTTAGTTCCGAGATTATTACCCTCATGTCCCCCTAAAACACTGCAGCACTTTTACGCCACTGGTCTTATTACGCATTATACACACCTCTTGCGAGACAATAAACTCAGTTTCACACAGTCGGGCAGTTCGTGTAGAAAGGACCCGATGTAGAACATAGAAGGGTCGAAATACCGACCTTAGTCCGTTGGAAAAATAGCCTCGCCCAAAATAGCAAAGCTTGCAACAAGAACAAAGGGTGGCGAAGGCCGCCTTAGCATGGTACAACTTCTCGTTGACTTGACTCGCGGCTACATCTCTGACTCTCCGTCAACCTTACACCTAGGAGTTCAAGAACTTTCTGCCCCGTCGTCCCGCACTCCCCTCTCTCTCCCCTACCGCACACGTCACTACCGAGATAAGAGGTGCACACCCCTTCTTCACCCCTCCCAGCCCTCGATAAGAAAAACCGTCGGCCGCCCGGGGGCGCGCGAGCGATCGGGGGGGGGGGCGCGGTGGATCTCGTACAACAGATGGCTGAAAATCGATTTAGCCAATATTTGGGCTGATTGGTTTCATTATAATGTGATATACCAAAATAGTAGCCAATAACATTACGGGGGAAAGTCGTATTTCAGAAGTGAAGTGTAGTTGAGTCAAGAGACGATCGTGGCGGTCGCTTTGGACCCGGGGGGGTAGAGAATAAACAACCGTTATTAGTATTCATTTTTGGTAATAGAAAATATATTTGGAAATCAATAGTCGAGGCGGAAGAACATTGTTGGGAACAAAAGAAGGATTTAGTTTTAGAAGCTTGAAGATCACGGGGGACATTCAATCATGGCAGCGAGCAGGTCAAAGAGTTAGCTGTGATTAAGGATAAGTATGCTTGAATTTTAAAGTAATTCAAACGAAGTCAAATTGAAACGGAATAGCAACCGGGATAGGTAGTGTTTTTACCAGAGAACGTGGAATTAATATAAAAACTTTTTTCATAATATTAGAGCAGGATAAGAGGCAATTCAGGAAAAAGACTAGGAATTTGTTCATTGTGGAACAGTACGCTTATAGGCGTCCGACCGTGACGCAAGCACAGGGAAGTTAACGGGACATTAATATTTTAATTTAAAGGACGATATAGTTTAATATTGAAGGAACAGAGGTTTTTGCGGAAGAAAGAAGTCATCACGGGACAACTGAGAAGGTTCTACGAGACGTCGTCGAAGGGGAACTGAAGAATGCGCGCGAAGAATTACATGGTGCACAGGATTTTTGTTTTTGAACAATTAGAAATGCAAAACCGGTCATGACCCAAAGAATTTGAGGTTTAACAAAACTTTCGATGCTTTTATAATAGTTATTTTATTTTAAAATGTACTGAAAAGTTGAATCATTTTTTAATAATAAATCACAATTGATATTTTGGAATAAAAGCTGATAATTATTTTACAATACTTCAATCCAGAATTAGACGTTCTTTTAACAGAATTTTCAGATTCCCCGCTGCTCCGTACGGATGGCAGATTGAATAAGTGTTTGCAGAACGGGTAAGCAATACTTATAAATTCGAACCCGACCGACTGAGCAAGTACGGCATAGTGAAGGCGATAAAATTAATTTGAGGACAATAACGAATAATCACCTTCGTAATTATTTCCTGGTACCCAAATTACCAAAACCAAATAATTAAAATATTTGGAAATAGTTACGAGTATCTATACAATTAGTTCAGTTCGAGTAAATTGGTATATTTCAAACAGATTGCCAAAGCAAATTAATTAGTGAGATAATTTAGTATACCTCAATAACAAAAAATCCGAAACGATAACATTTCAAATTTTATTGCCTAGCAATCGAATTTCTGTAAAAATTACTCTTTTCTAATATATTCTATATTCAATTTCTTACAATTTAGCTGTTTACAACTTTTTTCGTTATACGCAGCATTTACGCGAAAACAGATAATGGACGTTTGACATTTTTTGCGCAGCTTGCCCCCTATTAGAACGGCAAACCAGAAACCTTGACATGTTCAATATAACTCTCTACTTTGCCAAAAATTTATGTTTTTCATAATGAGCGTTTTCTTATCATAGATAACTTTTTCCGAATAGTTTTGATCTTAACTACCAGATAAGATCAGATATGAATAAAACGACTTGACTGTTGAAAAGAGGTGTTGGGGATGGACATACGAAGCCCCTTTCACAGTAAACATTTATTATCTAAATTTGACAGACGACAAAATGTACTTATGTATCATTTAATGAAATAAGCTCCAAAATATTCCAAACACTGTAATATCTAAAATACTAATATCTAACATCTAAAATACTGTTCGAACAATATATCCAAACTGATCGTACGATAGCGGCAAAGAAAAGGTACGATAACGGATGATTTTTGTCAGAATAAGGATGCAAAATCGTGTGTTATTGTAGATGTGGCTATGACATATAAGATCGTAATCAAAGCGAGAGAGAAACATCTTAAATATAGAGGTTTGTAAATAGAATGTTGTGAATTTAGAGCAGCAGTTATCACGTTTTCGTCCCGTAGAGACAGGGCGCGTAGAGAGAAGGTCTCAGCAGGTGGCCAGGGCCCATCTGGAGCACTATAAGAAATTCAAGTGTCAAACGGCGGGGTATGAGAAATTCAACGGTGGCGCTTAGCGCTCTACACTGACGTGATTTTGTCCATTGACGCCGTGTTCCGTCTACTAGTGCAAATACCAAAACAGCCATTACCATTGTCTGCGGATAGTTATTGTTATCTCCACTAACATAATGTAACAATATTAAACTTATAATTCGCGCAAGGATAGAATTTCAGCAAAAACCTTTCAGAAAGTTTGTGGCAGTAATAATTACTGATTGTTGGTTTGTCAAAAATCATGTAAATATTTTAATCTAAGATTTATAATTCCATCAAACTACCAAAAGTACCTCTTAAGAGATTTTATACAGGTGAGTCAGGAGGTAAGGAGCATGCTTTGAAGGGCGATACTACTGGTGATTCTAAACAAAAATCTTCTAATAAACATATGCCCTTTTCTTAACCGTTTCAGGGTAAACTAATGAAAACGATGTTCCAAAATGTTCCAAACACTATAGTGTTTGGGCAGACTCGAACGGGAAAAGTGCAGGTGACAGTAAATGAAGGTACTGTTATGTTGTGGTTTGTTCGATGGTGTAAATTTATTCACAAAAGATGTTCAAACAGTCGACCGTCCACTTCAATGCATTTTGCTGCTCTTGTGGACAGGTGTTGGTGATCTGAGCTCATTTCTGCATTCCTTTACTTGAGCACAAGCATCTAAAATACGAGTGAGCAGTTCCTCTCTTGTGTCCACTCTGCGCTTGTGGACTTCGCTCTTAAACCAACCCCATAAACAATAATCCAACGGGGTAAGATCGGGTGACCTCGGTGGCTAAACTATGACTCCATGGCGACCGATCCAACGACCAGGATAGGTTTCGTTGAGATACTGTGTCACTTACCGTACGGAATGGTCATGCTGAAAGTACATACGAGTTCGAGTTGCCAAAGTGTAACCGCTTCTAGTGTTCAACGCAATCAACGCAAGAGGCTGTTTATTCAAAGGAAACGGAGCAGACGACGGGACCTCCAGGCCACCTGGGCGACGGAATCCCACGAGTTTCTGTGTAACGGCGAGTTTCTGTGAGCGACGAAGAAACGGCCAGGCCGCACAAGCAGGATCTACCTTTCCAGTGGTATTCGGGAGTTCAAATGTTCCGCTGAGAACTATTTCGTCGTGTTCCCCCCCTCCTCAGAGAACTAAAAGTCACTTCGTCAGTGTTGTAGCGCATAGAAAACAGTCCATTTGATAAAGTAAAATCGAAATTTAAATATTAATTATATTTCATTATTATACTGTCGTATTAGAACGCAAATAGTTTCTAGTAGCAAATCTCTGTGTAACTCTAAATCAAACATTCTATAGAATGAAATAGCCATTTTAAAAAAGGATTAAAGAAATATAGATTTCATGTTATTTGTTTGAAGTATTTTTCAAGAATACAGCGTAGGTTCTAGAAGACCTTGATTTTTCATTAATGTAATTCCAGTGGTAAAAAGGGATACGGAAACAAAGTATAATTAATTTCATAGACAAATTCAGGCAAATCAAACAATGTGTTCAAAATAACGTTCATTGAATAAATTAACTTTTATTATTTGAAAAGAAAATAAATACATGGTTATCATTGTCGTTGTAAGATAACAGTTCCGGCATTGTTTCATCGTTTTTATGTTATTCAATATGCAGTAAATTACTTTAAGGATTAGATGATATCAAATGGTATATACCAAGACCCCGGAAATTCATGCACTAAAAAAAGTTAAAAATATGCATGCAACCATGCACGTAAAATTGGCAATGAATGCACGTAAAACAGCCAATATATGAGCTTAAAACTAAGAATATGCATTCAACAAAAAGAGTTAGCAACAGTTAACATTTTTTATAGGTAATCATTTTACCTCCTAGTACAAAACGCGTGTAATAAAATAGTTATATTCATATTAAATGTGGAAAGTATTCGTTTGTTTGACGGTCGAGATAGAGATTCTTTGCCGAGACCGAGGTCCAGGTAAAAAATCTCAATCGAGACCATGAGAGAAACGGAAACTTCACAAATGAAATATAAACTTTTTTTCTACAACTGCATAAAAATATAATACAAACGTTTTGTAAACTTGTATTGGAAAAAGAAGCCTGGTACCCCAGAAAATATAGAAATGCATTTCATATTGTTATGGTTAGAAAAAAGTATTCTAAAACCATGCAAAAATACTCTGTTAATTGCAAATCATGGAGCATTTGGTGCAAAAACTAAATATTTTCATGCAAATATCTACATAAATTTAACAATTATTACTCCTTTTCATACAGCTACATTAAGTCATAACAATGACACGTAATTCACCGAAATTCGCGAGCGTGAAACGGAATTCCATTGTTGCATTCCCTGCATTGTCGCTATTCTCCGAGAGCTAGCAATATTTATTTCAAATGTTTCAAAATAAATAATTTCTCAAAGATTTAGTGTAAATGTATAACAAAAGCTCGAATATAAGAAACTAGAAAAGAAATAATACACAAAATTGCACATTCTAATTTACGACGCATTCAGCAGTCTGAAGCGCGAAATTTGCAGAGGGCTATTATGTTTGTCACGAAATTGTAGAAAAACTATTCGTATTTTCAAAAAATTAGGCATGACCTTATTTGAAGATGTAGTTTTGATAAATACATTTCATTGAGAATAAAATTGTATTTTCACAATTGTAGTTGTAGGAAGACGCCGAAAAAATTTTGAATTTTTTTTAATTTTCGAAAAATCAGAGTTATAACCAACATGAGACCTGCGTCGTTCCCTTAAATGACTTTCAGACTATCCAACAACAAAATTTAGACAAAATTGCCGGTGTCATTTTTTATCCGTGCACCATGTTTTTGCGACCGCAGCGATGCCGGAGGTTTGATGTTTTACCGGATTCCCTATATTCACGGTACACTCGTGAAATGGTCATACAGGAAAATCCAAATTTCATCGCGACCTCGGAGATGCTATGTCCCATCTCTCTTGCGCCGACTGTAATACTGTTTTAAACTCATTTAAATCATGATAATCTGCCATTGTAGCCGCATGTAACCGATCTAGCAACTGCGCCGAACTCTGGTTGTCTTCTGTAGTCGCTGCCAACCGGAGCACCATATTCTGATTGGTTCCAGATCTCTTTATTTCAATACGCATGGCTGTGCCAGTTTTCGTCGAGAGCACAGCAGCCGCGAAATGGTTACGCTGTGCTTCCAAACACGTGCATACGGACAGTGTTGGCTGAAGTTGCTGCGCGATGCACATCCGTGCTCCGCAAGCCTGCTCATATTTTTACATTCATCAATTCACTATGCATTTCTGTACGCGGGTGTGTGAAATCTTAATACTTTATTTTTGTTAGTGCAGTGCAATCAATTAGCATTGTTTAAATGCTCGCCTTTGAGCTGATTATGTCCTTCGCACATCTGTGTACATACTATTCAATTAATAACTGTGTACATGCATGCTGCAAATTGCTCATCTGCCACCGCAGTGATTTCTTTGTTTTACTTGTATACATTGTTTAAATGCTCGTGTCTAATCAGAGACAGTGTGCGTGATTAGACACTACAACACACCAATCTAATAACTGTGGTTACGTTGCGTGAGGGTATGTTCACACCACAACTCCTGATCTGCTACTGCAGAGACTTTGCGTTCAAGTTGCGTGCACTGCAAAATACAGTGATATTTCCAGCCTACTGGTTGTGTTGGTCAATCTCACCAGAGAGCGAGCGTGGCCACGTGTTCGCTCGTGCCCACCTCATCTGCAACTCTGGGTCACATACCGACCCGACTCATGTTACTGCAAGGATACACGACGCTCGCATGGACTTCAATGCTGCTTTAAAGGCAACAAAACGTAACATTTAATGCACTCTTTTCCACGGTATTACGTTCTAATTTTCTTTATTTGCGCCTTGACTCTGCACTTTTAACTTCAAGATCTCTCTAAACTATTTAATAACTGCACCTTATGTCTAAACTTTAATTACACCATCAGTGTACGTGTTGTTTACTCAATCATGCTTCTCACAGCAATGTAAGCCACAAACTAACTTCCTTTGTATTTATTTATGGTCTATTATATGTAGTAAATTCAAATGTGTTTTACATATTTCTTAAGGTGATGGTGATAATACCTAAACTACCCCGTTTCAGGAGATCGAGTATTGTCCTCGTTTAATCAGACAACTGGTCCTCCAGGTTATATGTAAGTTAGAAAAGGTGAGTTATCATTAGAGTCGGAGAAATGGATGTGCAATTAAAATACACCCCCCCATATACGACCCACTGCTCGTATACCCCGCTCGAAACTGAGAGTACAGAATTGCTAAGTAAATAGAAACTCACATTCCTGGCTTTAGTCCTACTACAACTGAACAAAACGTGCGCATAGTGAAGCTACATTTATGTTCAGAAGCAAACAATCACAGCATTTGCTCCAAGGATCAGGGAAATTGGAAAAAAAGCTGATTGAGAACAGTAGACAAAAGTAGCTTTAATAGCGTGCGCGAAACCTAATGTCCTAAACTTTTCAGTGCCCAAAACTTAACAAACAAAGATTTGAAGGACAAGAAAAACAATGATTTGAAGGACATATTTAATACATTTTGATTAAATATTATAAGGTACGCTTTTATGGAGGTGTCATCGACATTCATATCTCGAAAGATGTTTTATAAAAAGTTGTATGACGGAACGTAATTGAAACAAATGTCATGATGCGACATAATAGTATGTTGGCAACATGTTTATGTTTTCTTCGTGTAGAGGACCCTGCACATACATTTTTATGTTGTTTCTTTGAAGTCACATATTAAACCATTTTAATAGCCTTTTTCAGTAAATATATTTATAATTACATTAATTATTATTAACGGTATTTTATTAGATCTTACCTTCTTCAACTTCATCTTCAACATTAATTGTAAAATCTTGATCTGCACTAGTTTTGACAGTAACAAAATTCCAAGAATTTGAATATTTCCACTGGCAAGAAGATGTCGCAGGTGCACAATTTAAGGGCACCATCCCTTCTACAGAATCTAAAACAAAATATTTTCTTAAAAGACATCCTTCAAACACAGCTCACTACGAGTGATTTGTAACATACCAAAACCTTCTTTAAAGCAATATTATTCCTTTTTTACGGATAGAGCCAGCATTTTTTTATCAAAACAGAATTTCTACTTTTGAATTATCTATACTAATATATAAAGACACAAGGAAGTTGCGTTACAGCGCGATAATCTCTGAATGTATGGAAATAATATCGATGAAACATGCGTTGGCTTCCTTTGAAGGTCAGGAGTGCTATAGGCTATGATTTACAACCATAAAACTTAACATATTTACAAAATCATTACTTTTCTGGATTTTTTCGCCTAATATTACATCATAGATTCAAGAGTTCATCAATGTCAATAGGCGCCACCAGAGGATGACTACTGAGGTCTACGATTGAGTTCATTAATCCACAGAATTCCATACCTCTGTAGGATATGTGAAGACTATTGATTTTACCGTCAATTGTTTAATGCGAAATGTTTATATTTAAGAATGATTGTGACTTTTTCTTCACATAATTTATAAAAGTAACTTGGATATTGATTTTAATTGCGTCTAGGCGTGAATGTATTAAGTGTACAAGAGAGAAGTATACTTATTCATATATGAAATGTTTGGGAAGCGACATTTTGCTGACAGATGTTTGATATTGTCGTAAAAAGGTACAAATTATTGTACATATGTGTTCTACATGAAATAGTTATTGGTTTAGTTGTAGTACATTAAGTATGATTATTACATATTTGCGAGTTGAACGAGTGAAATGAAAGTTATTGTGAATGATTTATGAGTTAGGTTGAAACTGTGACGGATGAATTTCTGCAGGGAAGTGTTTTATTACAGTGAAGAAACCGTATCCTTTGCAGGTGAAGAAATGATTATTTAAATTAATGAAAGTAAGATCGGAAAGAAGTATAATTGAAGTAAAACAGTAGTGAGAAATGGAAGGAATTGAATGTGTGTTAACCCTGTTTTTCAAGGTTGTTGAAAATAAAACAAAAGTTGTTTTTTAGGTAACAGAAAAATTATGTTGAAGCCTGGATCCACTGTGCGATCTCGGATTTTCGGAGATACTATAATTATCTAAGTGGTTCATGGCACCTTTCCGTCAGCCACTATTTATCAAGGACCGTAAAACGCGTAGTCGAATTCAATTAAAAGCACTTTATGTTTTAATTGCTTCGACGTGGTAACAAATATCAATTTCAAACTTTTCTTTGTAAGTACGACAGGAGAAAAAATATGAAAAAATTAGTATTACAATGTGGAAAGTATGGGAATAATACATACAATTCCACAAAAATAATATGTGATTGTATGTATTTTATTCTTTGTTTAGCTTTTATTATTATTTTCATTTTAAAGCAAGTTAAGTTTGGGGGCGGGAACTCCAGTTTTAAAAAATATAAACATTTGTAGTGAGAAAGTGTGTGAAGAAGACAAAAATATTTCCAGGTGGGAGCAAGCCAGAGAGATGTTGGGCAAGATGGAGCGGCGATACAATATAATAGAAAAAGGCTCCGCGGTAGGGCGGGAACAGAGGGAATGCCTCTTACTGTCTAATAAATTATTGTGATAAATACTCCAGCAGCGCGCAGTACTTCAGCTAGTGTTAAATAAATGTAGTATTCATACTGAATGTACCTGGCCTAGCACTAGAAAAGCCATTTACATGATTTATGAATTAATAATTTTCTAATCATCTACAAATTGTATAGCAAATGTCGAATACAATAAATAAATTATATTCTAATAAACAAACAAATTTAACCTTCACCTCTCTCCTTTTACATAAATAAAATTGGAGTACGTGCCTGTACTTCAAGTTATCCTTTACAATCCGTTACAGTCATTTACGTGATTTAAGCCGGGAGTGCTTGCAATAGATCTGTGAGATCCAAGCCACGGCAATTTTGTTCCTGAATTATTGCTATGCATTAGACGATTGATATTTATTGTATTCCTTCATTGTACTTTTCTGAAAACTCCTGGCCTTCCATTTTTATTCTTTCGGTGAATCATTTTCCGTGAGAATATTGAAACACGATCGCCGCGCTACGTTACTTGGCACTGGCGCCAGTGCATTGTAAGCACCTATCATAAGCGATACGTATTATGACATTTTTAGCCATGTCTAAGAGAAATGCCTAATCAGAAAATGTAATCATTAATATTATCCGTACTCAGGGCCGAGTGTCATAATTTCTTCCCAAAGAGATGTGCAGGAGACTGTAGGAAAATGAAAAAAATGCGAACCTTGCAAAATGGAAAAAAGACAGACTTTCTAAATACTTTTGTAAAAAATTTAAAATATATATATTTGTTTAGGACACGCCAAAATCATTCATGAAAATTGTATTTAATATTATTTACGAAATTGTATTTAATTTTATTTCGAAACGACTCCGCTGGGCGATCTAGGGTATACACGAAAGCCGGGCGTTCTAGTGTTAAGGCGGGAGGAGTGGCGCGCCTTTTGAATTGAGTTTGCGCGCTTTTTGAATTGGCGCGCGCATGGCGCGGCGGGGCGGCGCACGTTCCGGGGCTTGCCGCTTCGGTGGGTGCAACCTCCGGAACCGGAAGCAAAAGGCGAGTAAACGACTTCACGTCGCACCCACCACGGTGTAAGATATGTAGGTGTGTCAACTAGCCGCCTATTGGACAAAATTTTTGAAGCCAGTTTGAAGCTAGTTCCTCGCTTATCCGTACGGTGCGCACGATCGAGTTGGGCATTCATGATGGCGTGTCGCGATTTAGTGGCTTCCACCCGAGAGTATGGTTTCCACAGTGCAGCATTTTTGTTATAATCGTAGAAACCGTAATGTAAATGTATTAAAGTCTTTTAAGACGTATTATAATAATTGTCGGAGGTGTTATTTTTTTAATGTACCACAGTATGAGGATTTGTATTTTAAAACAGAAGATGATGTTATTCTAGAGAAAAAATAATAAACAGATTACTAGGAAATTTGCTAGGAACGGCTTCCGGGTTAAGCTTTTTGCATGTGAATTTTGAAAACTTTGAAATAATTTAGTATTACAAAATATTCAATTATATTCTTTGATTATACATTTTAACTCTCGGGCAATTTTGAATGTTTTTTCTAATTAACATTAAAAAGTTCACTTTTCTTTGTACATTTCTGAATATTGATTGTGTATGATTTTACAAATTATTTACATTATTTTACAATTTACTCATTAACAGTATATGATAAGTTCTTGAAATCTTACTTACAGCATTTTGCATAACAATTATCTCCTCACTTTTGAAATGTTTTTCGCAAACATAATCGTCTTGTCTCAATTTTGTTTTCTTCTGGAGAACAATTTCAACCCATTTCTGTCGTAAATCTTCTCGCATCGGAACACGAAATAAAGTTGTTCCCTGCGAATGACATTTTTCACTGTTGCTATCACAATGTTTTATAAAACACCTTCTACCCATTTTTTTAAACTATTCACTCCAGCCGACTAGAAATTCCACCGCGATATGACTATTAACTGTGTTGAAACCAATGGTTACAAAGCTATTAAATGGATCACCATCTTGTCCCAAAAAAATGCCCCAAGTCGTTCGCAGCGCTTATCTAGCGAGAACTGTGAGAACTAGCCTCACATTAGCTTCAGTTTTAGACCGGGAGTGAACCCACCTATATCTCTTACACCGTGCACCCTCTATAAAAGGAGTCGGTCCCAGACAAGCTGTCACTCCAGTAGGAGCTCAGCAGACCAGCACGGTCTCATAGAAGAGGAGAGCCTTCAGACGACGTCGAAACGAGCGCCAAAAAGCCCAGTCATAACGGGACGGCCTAGTGACGGACCGCGGGGACATACACCAAGACCGTTCGAGGCACGCACGGGACCCGGCTGAGTGAGGGACATCGTTGGGCAGCGAGCGAGCGAGTGGGTGGCTCGCAACAAGATAGCAGATACTAGCCATAGGCTTCGAAGTCCCGGGGCGCATGTGTTGGCAGTCACGCCACTGGAGGAGCAAAGCGTGTAGCTTGCACGGCAGACGGTTCTATGAGACGGCACGGCAGGTGGCAGGGGTGTTCCCCCGCACCTACCCATCACTAAGAGTGGTGGCAATAGAGGCGGCGGCGCAAGCGTGGTGGCTAACGCGTACAAGAGGGGACACGGATGGAGCAGCCCAGGACGGACCGACATTTTTAAGTGTGAATTTTTACTTTCCCGTATACATACGTATATACAGGATACATATTACATATACGTATTATAAGGAAGCTTATGTAATGCTACGTGAAAAAACCGCGGATTTTCGGCAGAAAAAATCCATATCCGCGCACTGATACCGAAAGTGTGAATAAATCCAGTCGCTAAATTAGGAAATAATCCCTGTTTCGTGGGTACTTGATACCGAAACTAATGATGCTACAGAATTACACAGACTTTCTCGTATTAGTTTTCTATTTCCTTAAGTCTTCGCTAGCTACTCGGAATTGCCACAAACTCTTTCTTGCCAGTTACCAACTATCACCGCCAAAAGTACATTTTTTTTACATTTTCTTAATTTTTCGGTTTCCAATTGGTAGAGCGAAAATATTAATTTTAGAATATTAAAGAACGCAGAAATCTAGCCGTAAATGGCAATTTTCTTTTAAAAATTATGTGCCATCTAAGAGAAAATGGCGTTTTAGCACTACTAAAAATGGAAATTTGAAGCTCATTTTCACAGAAAAGGTTTGAGTTTTCAAAATACTTTATTTAAAGTTATTTGAAGAACTTACACTCACAAATATAATAATGTTTACAAATTGCCGATAATGTGCATATTAAAGATGTGAGAGATATTTCAAAAAATTTACATTTATATAATTTTTGAAAAAACAAATAAATAACTCAAAATAAACTTTACGTCATATTAAAGAGTGTATTTATCACTATCCACTACAAAAGTTTCAAGAAAAAATTTGCAGCCATATATGAGAAAAGGGCGTTTGAGCATTTCTGAAAATGCCGAAATGTAAGCTACTTTTCACAAAAAACGGTTGTGTTTTCGTGAAACTTTACTTGACATTATTTAAAGCATATATGCTCGTAAATATGATAATGTGAAAAATTGCCGATAGTGTAAGTATTAACGACGTGAGAGACAAGTAAAAAAATTTACATTTTTGTAATTTTTTAAAAAACCAACCTGTAGAGCAATATGGCTTGTATGTTATCTGATAGAGTACATTTACCACTATCCCTACCAAAAGTTTAAAGAAAAAATTTGGAGCCGTTTTTGAGAAAATCTTGTTTTTGTAATTTTTTAAAATTGCACATATTGCACGCAATATTGCGCGAAAACTACTAAATTTTTCAGAACAATGTACATGACCTTAAAGACAGAACTCACTATGAAGGAAAAATTTTATTTGAAGGAAAAATCTCTATCTTCGAATTCGTAGTTCCAGAAAGATGCCGTAAAACTTTTAAACTTTTGCAATTTTCAAAAATTCAGTTATCCGTGAAAATCGGACTTATGCCATGTAAATAAGTGTATTTTACTCTATTCATACAAGAAATTTAAAGAACAAATTTGGAGCCGTTTTCGAGAAAATTTTGAAAATCCTCGGGGGGCTTCATATAAAGTACCCCCAAATTTCGAAGAATCTTTTTCAAAATCTCAAAGCTTCGACTACAACCAGATCGACCGGGGAATATCCATTTTGGAACAAATCGTAAGTATGGTTTAGGCGCTAGTAGTGTTCACAGACGGACAGACAGACGGACGGACGGACAGACAGACGGACGGACTTTTTCCTTTCAATTGGTTTTTCGGTATCAAGGACACACAAAACAGGGTTTCTGGCTACAGCACGTGTTACGGGATTTTTTTTCTTAATTTAGCAACTCGTTTTACCTACTTTTTCCTTTTCACGGCCCGGCAATTAACTTTTTCCACCCAAAATTGGCCATTTTTTCGCGCAGCATTACATAACTTTCCCTATACTACGTATATCACTCCGTGTATACGTACGTAGTAAAAACAACTGACAGCAAAACGTCCGTCCGTCTGTGAACACCGCTAGCGCCAAAACCGTACGTAGGATTTATTTCAAGTTGAAAAATCCCTCTCTTTCTGACTCGAGTCAAAGCTTTGAGATTTTGAAAAAAATTTGGACGTACTTTACATGAAGCCCCCGGAAATTTTCAAAATTTTCTCAAAAAAGTCTTCAATTTTTTTTCTTTAAATTTCTTGAAAGAATATTTCACAGTGATTTTTCAAAATTTGAAACTTTTTAATTCTCTTCGACCTCTTGCTACAACTGCAAAATTAATGATAGATATTTTTTCTTCAATTAGAATTTGTTCTCCATAGTGAGTTCTTTCATTAACGTTTTGTACATTTTTTTTAAAATGTTAGTGGTCTTCACGCAACATTGCCTGCAATATGTGCAATTATAAAAAATTACAAAAACAAACATTTTCTCACAAACGGGTCCAAATTTCTTTTAAACTTTTGGCAGGAATAGTGCGAAATGTACATAGTGCGAGATGACATAAACATCAGTTTGCTCTATTCTTTTTTTTCAAAAATTTCAAAAATATAATATTTTTGACTTGCTTCTCACATCGTTAATATTTACATTAGTGGCGATTTGTTCACATTTTTATTTTTATGAGCACATGTGCTTTAAATAACGTCACATACAGTTTCTCGGAAATCCAACATTTTTTCTGTCAAAACTAGTCCAAAATTCCGCATTTTCAGAAACACAATGACTTCTAAGGGAAGTTTTCCGAAAAATAAAAAAATTCGGCTCCAAATTCTTCAAAGAAAATTGTCTTGTAGAATGATGTTTTATTGTTCTTTAACATTCATAAATATTTTCATTATACTATTAGGAAACCGAAAAATTGCGAAAATGTCCAAAAATGTACTTTATGTGGCGATAGATGGCAGCTGGCAGGATGAAGGCATGTCCGAATAGCTAGCCGAGACCAAAGGAAACAGAAAACTAATATAGGAAAATCTGTGCCATTCTGTAGCATCGCTAATTTCAAATATTTTTAACAGATGAAAGGGACGCTTAACAGAATGGCTCAGGTCTCATTTCCGTTGACCTCTGTGAATTTTGGAAAATTGCTCATTTAGATGTAATGCAAAGAAAGTATGTCCTATTGTACCACCAGTAGTTTTTCTTTCCCGTATATCTACGTATATACGGAGTAATACACCTAATATAGGGAAAGTTCTGTAATGCTGCGGAAAATCGATTTCAAGATTTTAACGGAAATACACGTTTTGGGTTCCCCTGATACCGAAAAAGTGTTGCTTTTTTTTCAAAACGTCTGTCCGTCAGTCTGTGAACAACACTAGCTCCTAAAACATACGTGCGATTTCTTCCAAAATGAATATTCCCCGGTCGATCTGCTTCCACTCGAGGCACCGCGATTTTGATCAACATTCTTCAAACTTTGAAGTATAAAGTAAAATACACTTCTTAAGGTGGCTTAGGTCTCATTTTCACGGTTAACTCTGACATTTCGAAAATTTTAAAAGTTTGAATTTTTTTCGGCGTCTTCCTACAAGAACAACATTGAGGATAGAGATGTTTCTTCCAAATAAAATTTGTTTTCCAAAGTGAGTTCTATTATTAAGACCATGTACATTTTTTTTGAAAATTATAGTAGTTTTCTCGCAATATTGCGTGCAATATTTGCAATTTTAAAAAATTACAAAAACAAGATTTTCTCAAAAACGGCTCCAATTTTTTTCTTTAAACTTGGTAGGGATAGTGCTTTACTCTATGAAATAACATAATTGTCATATTTCTCTACTCTTGTTTTTTCACATATTACAAAAATGTATTTTTTTACTTGTCTCCCACATTAGTAATATTTAGATTTTAGTGTCTATTTGTTCACACTATTATATTTACGAGTACATGCCCCTTAAATAATTTCAAGTTAAGTTTCTCGAGAACTCAACCGTTTTATGTTAAAACTAGCTCAAAATTCCGACTTTTCAGAGACGCCCCAATGCCATTTTCTCATAAATAGAAAACTAATACGGGAAAATCTCTGCGATTCTGTAGCACCACTTGCTTATTAATGACATTGTGATGTCTATTGATGTTGATTTGAAGTTGTATTGTTAATTGTTATTATTTACGTATAAATAAAGGAATATACGTTACTTTTATATTATAATTTTTATCTTGCCTGTCCGATAATAAAGAAGTAGCTGGGCAATGTAGGTACTTCGTTATGATTACGAAAATTGTTTTTACCTTTCACGTAAGTGCAATATGATAGTATTCCCATATTGTTGTTTCTTTAATGAGTTTATCTCAGTGTATACATACCTAAATAATTACCATCAATTTTCAAAAGCATTCCCTTTGCATTTCCCGAACGATGATACTCTTTTATTTCTGAAATGAAAAATACGTTTTAAAATCGCCATTTATATACAGAAAAATATTGAAAATGTAATTCCACACAGTATGTGTACTACTATAGTACTTTCCACATAATTTGGCGGAAATACCACGCATAATTCCACTACGAAAGTACTATAAGTACTTTCCACATAATTTGGCGGAGGCCAGGATGTTTCATAGGGTGTTCTATAAACCACTGAGAAGTCAAGTATGTCTGAAAAATAAACGAAAACAAATTAATACCTAGACTTTAAAACAGTTTTTGTGTCTTAGATGATCTCTGATGAGTTTCAATGGATGTAGATAATATAAAGAATACAATATTTTTTAAGAAATAGCAAAAGTTAAAATATCCTAATAAAATTATTAAAACTACTCTCTCAAATAAAAGCACCATTACCTTTATTTGCTGATATCTGACGACTTCCAAAGACTAACAACGCCATCCACCAAATGTGGTAGTCCATTTCAACAACTGACCCTGAAAACCATTGCCAGTTACTTATACATCAGCCAAAGAACAACGTGTGCAATAGTTTCGTAAGAATGTTTAAGTCTTATATCAATATATTTTTTTCCTTTCGAAAAATGGATATTTCAACTCTCCAATTTTATTTTAGCATATAAATTAAAAATATCTGCTTAACATTTATACTTTGCAAACTTAATCACTGTTTCCTTTATTTGTACTTTTTCTAGGCTACACATACTGTAGAAGACTTCAGTTCGTAAATGTACTAGAGTCGGTCTGAAAATAGATTTAGAATTCAGTTGTAAAACCCTTTTAGGAAGTCAGAAAATAGCCCTTTCATCATGATACCTTTCGGAATGGATGGATGTGTATCACACATAACTCGTCCAAATTGCAAGCATTTGAGCTTTAACTTCGTTTACACATCAGAAGTTAGATTTGCCAATGTAATTCCAAATTGCATATATTTCTCTCTCTCTCTCTCTCTCTCTCTCTCTCTATATATATATATATATATATATATATATATATATATATATATGTGTGTGTGTGTGTGTGTGTGTGTGTGTGTGTGTGTGTGTGTGTGGTGTGTGGTGTGGTTTGGTGTGTGTGTGTGTGTGTGTTTGTTTGTGTGTCTTGCATGGGGACAATCGGTGTGGAAATAATTACTCAATTTGTAATGAGGGAAAACAGTAATATTTTTCAGTTTTACATACTCTATGGTATCAGTAATTAATAAAATTCATTTTTCTCGTATTTTTAATATTTCATCTATCATCTCCAAATTTATTTACATTAAACTGCTAGATACTCTGCACTCCAAGTCTTCTAAAACCCACTTCATTTCGTATCATTCATTTTCAATAATGCGCCTAGCAACACTGAATTTATATCATTGATATTCAACAGTCTTCGTTGCCTAGAAACTATGTTTGGAAATTTATTTAGTTTTAAAAACGCTGATTCTCGCACTCATTAACTAAAATCTTTCTCCAAATTAAGTAACTTCACAGAAAAAATATAACATAATGCTTACAGAGAGATATTGGGATGGATGAATGAATGAATGAATGATGTGGTTCCCTCTTCCAACTCCAGTACTCATAGTGTCAGTGGTTCCCGCAGTACCTACCTAAACAATAGATTTTGATTTATTCTTTATTTATTTATTTGTCAAAAAACAGTAAAAACTGTATATGACGTGTGGGGAAAGAGATTTATCTGCGCACATTTTCTTAAGGGCCAGAATAAAAAAAAACGAAAAAAATGAATTTAGAAAATAATTATTTTAGAAAATAAAAATATTTGAAAAATGTTTGTTCCCGAGTTATAGAAAATCAATTTCAACGGTAAATGAACTACCAGCAAAAGGAGTGCTCAACAAAACGTGTGCACAGTGAAGCTACATTTACGTCCAGAAGCAAAACAAGGGGCCATCTCAGCATTTGCTCAATGGATCAGGGAAACTGGACAAAAACCCGATCAAGATGGGGTTCATTGACCCGGAAGCTGAAGCTTATTTGTTACAGGCGTATTAAATATTTTTTTTAAATGTATACAATGCAAACGTAAACTAATTCATTATATATCTTTGTTTTGTTACAATAAACATTCTTTTTCTTTTTCACGGTCAGTATAGTCTCTAATTGTATAGAAACAGTTTTGCAGCAGAAAAGATTTTACTTTTAACTTAAATTTGTGTACCGACTTTAATTGTTTTATGTCATCTGGCAATGCGTTGTAAAGTAACGTACATGTATTGTATGTTGATTTCTTGTACTGAGCTGTTGATACTAACTCTTGATGCACGTGATTTCTACGGCGTGTGTTGTAATTATAAATATCAATATTGCATGAAAATATGTTCCCTCCGTTAAGTAGGTCATTTTTGACAAATATTACAGATTCGTAAATATATAGACAAGGCAATGGTAAGATTCCCAGCTCAATGAAAAGAGACTTGCAGGGATCACGTGGAAGGCATTTTTTCATTATTCGAATAATTTTCTTTTGCAATCTGAAGGTCTGAACACTACAGGATGAGCATCCCCAAAATATTATGCCATATCTCAGGCGGGAATGTACATTTGCAAAATAAACGCAACGAGCTGCATGAAGGCTGACAGAATTTGAAAGAATTCTGAATGCGTAGCATAATGAACTTAATTTAGTGTTTAATTCTTTTATATGTACATTCCATTTGAGGTTTGATTGAATTGAAAGACCTAAAAATTTTGTTGCCTCGACATCAGCTAATTGCATATTGTTCATTTTCAATGGAACATGCGATTGCCGATTTGAAATGCAATAATGCATTGAAACAGTTTTTCTTTCGGTAACAATTAATTTGTTATTATTAAACCAATTTGAAACGTCTGAAATCGTACTATTTACTGCTTCTTTTTTGCAAAGAACATTCGTGTCATCAGCAAACAGAACCGTTCTTCCATTTTTAATAGATAAGGGCATATCGTTTACATATAACATAAAGAGAACAGGACCTAAGATCGTACCTTGCGGGACCCCATGCTCAATTGGCAAAGAATTGGAAACATAAGTATGTAATGTCCTTTCGTGCCAGTATGGTATTTCTACTCTTTGAGTCCGATGCTTAAGGTAGGAAGTTATCCAATCTAGGGCAATACCACGAATTCAATTCGAAGGTAATTTTGAGAGCAAGATGTTATGGTCAAAAACGTCAAAAGCTTTCGAAAGATCTAAGAATATTCCAATGGGTACTTCATTTTGGTCTATTGATGAAACAACATCTTTGAGAAAAAAAAATGGCAGTTTCCGTAGATTTTTATTTTCTAAAACCGTGTTGTGAGTCTGAAAACGCTTTGTTTTTCCTGAGAAAAGTTTCCATTCGTAAGTAGAAAAGCCTCTCTAATATTTTTGAGAAAACTGACAAAAGAGAAATTGGCCGGTAATTTTGAATATCATTTTTGTTCCCTTTTTTAAAAAGTGGCTTAATTTTTGCTGTTTTGAAAATATCTGGAAATATTCCTGTACATAAAGAAGCATTGAAAATGTGAGTTAACGAATGTATAAAGGCAGGTGCACAAGTTTTTAATAAACAATCCGGAAATTCATCTACACCAGATGAATGTTTATTTTTTGGTTTACTGACTATTCTGAGGATTTCGTTGGGAGACGTTTCGGAAATAAACATCGTATCGGAAATTTTTTGGGAAGTGTAAAATGTTGAATTTTGTGGTTTTAGTCCCTTCGTGAGATCAGACGCAATTATAGAAAAGTGTTTGTTGAAGAGATTGGCAACTTTTACCGGATTACTCGTTTCTCTTTCATTATCCTTTAAAATAACATTCTCTACAAGGTATCGATATGATGTGGTTGTATTTTTTACGATATCCCACATTGCTTTAGTTTTGTTACTAGCGCTCAAAATGTCCTGACTATTTTTCATTATTTTTTTCTGAACTATTACTTTTCTTAAAATTCTTTTGTATTCTCGGAAGTTTATATGGAAACCGGGTGATACGTTATGATGTTTAGAAATAAAGTAAAGCGTACATTTGTTTTTACACGATGTTCTAATTCCTTGTGTGATCCAAGTATTACTTCTCTTTATCTTGGATTACAGTATAGTTGGGGATGATATTAACTGAACTTATAAACTACCTCAAATCTGCAGACAAAACAATGGATCATGAAATAAAAACAAATAAAAATTTTAAAAAGATGACCATGTGCGTGGGAAATTTTCTTTAGACAATGAAGATAAAAAACTAAACTGAAATTTCGAACCTCATCAAAACAACACCGCAGACACAAGCAAATGTCGATCGAAAGCTCCTAAGAGTGGCTCTGCGTATTCTTGAAATTTTCAGGAATGAGAGAGCAAAAGTTCAGTCTAATGAGCATAATTTACCCTAGCGCCCGCTTAAGGGTTAACGGTTTTGCAGCCAAGATAATTTTTCGCCTAATTTTTCTCTTAATATCCCCTAAATCTTTGACTTGATGTGTTTTCGCTCGTATGCTGACGAGACTCCCTCCCTTTCTAGTTTTCATTTAGGAGTATTTCAGAAATGCGTACGCAATCATAGCTTCTACTAAAATCTCTTTGAAACAATTAGAAGTACATATTAATACTTCACCGATTTAAACAATCTCTATCAAATCTACTTCAATATGTAACTTGCCTAGTCACAGAAAGATAATTTCTCTAAATTTTGAGAAATCTCGTAGTGTTTAACTTTATATATTTGGGATCAATTCTTAAATCAAATTCCTAACTCGAAATTGATAACTTTAAACTTACAAATGCTGTGACAGCATTCCTCCTCCACCAATCTCTTTCCTCCCTCGCTTTCATTCCTGTCTTCTATGTGAGAAAACTTTCACTCAAATTGCGTACGTATTTTTCATTGAATGATCTCCTTCTAGTATGCACTAATGTAATACAATTTTGAAAGTGGTAAGGCGGAAGAGCAGGCTAAATGGCCTGAGCCTCGCCACAAATAAAGACATTTATTTATTTATTTATTTAAATCTGTTGACACGCATGCCTCTCCTAAACGTCCATAAAGCCGAACTTATTCTACATAAGATAGGCATGTTTAACAACCGAAATCATTCCTTCCTTGCTATTGCTATGCACCGAATACAAAAAAAATACATCCTGCGAGTAAACAAGTAAACATGGTTGACATCAATTTCGATGAAATTATGTAATATTCTGTGCACGTGGCACATCGCAAACTTTGTACAATACATTTTCTGTGTGAGTGGTAACGACACTTATGTTATGTTCTTCAATCTCAAAATTTCAAATCTTTCAGGCGCTTTTCAGATCATACCTGTTTTCGTACTCCCTGCAATCTCACTGCACTTACACTGTAGTTAGTCCTAATGTAATGCAACACGTCACTCAATGAAGGTTCCTAAAATATGTATGCTAACACACTATGTCCAAGCACAAGACGACATCCGCTAAAGAAATCGAGAAGAAATGAACTATTTCTGCCCAATGCTCGCTATCTCCGGATGTGTTGATGCCAAAGAGAAAAATAGAGACGTTAACTGCACAGCATGGTTGCCAACTTATCCCCTTCACTTGTGGCATCCTTAATATTCTCATAACGTCGCATGTTTGAGATTTTCGAAATTTTATTACAGCACAATACAAAACAAACATGTTCGTGATAACTTAAGTCCATGAATTAAGCAATTATTTTATTTGCGCATAGTATTCGGTTAGCGAATTAGGTATACTGTTCATTCGTTTCATACCCTTGAAACGAAGAATCCCCAATATCAGTCGCGGGATGCTGATGCGCCTTGAACTCCAGTGAGTCACAAAAGTGCAGAGATAATATTTGGCCTTTGGCCTGTTTATAATTACCAGATGATAAAAATAATCTAGGGCAAAAACGGCAGATTATTTGCTTGAATGGCATATTCATACAAGCTGAAATATCGCTGCAACAACGCAAACCCCAATAGCAACTAATAGAAATGAAATTGAAGGATCACTATTGCGACTTCTTTTTACAGACACTAGATTTTACACGACGCAAATATTAACAAATATTTTAGCACCGAAAAAGGTCGCATGCGTATCCAATAGATTTGTAACAATTTCCAAATATTGAAAAAATTAAACGGAGGAGGAATTACACAAATACAAACGTTTTATTTTATTACTTCTATACCTATTGGTATCCCGGTCTGACATACCACGCTGGGAAGTTCTGACTTTTACAACAATCACTGACAATACTCGCTTGTGTACGTGCTGCGTCTACGTGACCAAAGGCTCACTACCTTCATTGTTAGTGTAGATCTACTTTTGAACAAAGTAAGAGCTTCACTACTGGTTTAATTTATCATGCAAAAACAACATCGTACCGAATCATGAATTTGGATTTTGCGAGCAACACTTTACAACAGAACAAATGCGTAGGATAACATCGAAAATTATATGAGAAAGCATCTTTCAAAATAATTACTTTGTTCTGTTTTCTGATTTCTTTTTAGACTTGTATAATTTTTTGTGTGGTCCGGTACGATATACCGGCGATACGAGTTTCCTCACTAAGTATTTTTACTTTCTCGCCCTTAAAAAGAAGGGAAAGTAATGTAATCCTGCGCTGGGAAACGGCGAATTTTCGCCAGAAACACTCTTATCCAAGTTTTGTTGGCTCTTGATACGGAACTAGTGGTGCTACAACAGCACTTACTTTCCCGTATTAGAGGAAACAGCTAAGTAGTACTGTAATATTGCACTTTATGCGCTACTAACATCTTCGCTTGGAACTCACTATTTCCATTGCAGTGTTGTCAGAACTATGTGAATTCTGCAACTTCACAAAAATAGAATGCAAAAGTTTTGTAACCCTGTATTGGAAAAAGAAGCCTGATACCCTGGAAATATAGAAATGCCTTCCATTGGGCCATGATTAGGGAAGAGTATTTTAAAACCATGCAACAAATTCTCTACTCACTACAAATGGTACAGCATTTGGTGCAAAACTAAATATTTGCCTGCAATATCAACATAAATTAGACAATTATAACTCCTTTTCATACAGCTCCATTAGGTCACAACAATGACACTAATTCACAGATATTCGCGAGCGCAAAGTGAATTCCATTGTTGCAGACCCTGCATTGTCGCTATTCTGAGAGCTATTAATTCTTTTTACTTATTTCAAATATTTCAAAATAAACAATTTCTAAAATATTAATGTGTAAGTCTATAACAAAGTTCGAATGTAAGAAACGAAGAAAGAAATAATATACAAAATTGCACATTCTAATTTACGACGCATCCAGCTGTCCGAAGCGCAGTAAATTTACAGCGGCCTATTACGTTTGTCACAAAATTAAAGAAAAACTACTCGTATTTTGAAAAAATTAAGCATGACCGTATTTATTTTATTTATTTTTTTGTCAAAAAACAGAAACAGAATGGCACAGACTTTTCCGTATTAGTTTTCTATTTTCCTGGGTCTTCGCTAGCTATTCGGAATTGCCACATACTTTTTCTTGCCAGCTACCATGTATCATCGCCAAAAGTACATTTTTTTGTCATTTTCTTAATTTTTCGGTTTCCTATTGGTAGAACAGAAACATTAATTTTAGAATATTAAAGAACACAAAAACCTAGCCGTAAATGGCAATTTTCTTTTAAAAATTATGTGCCGTTTAAGAGAAAATGGCGTTTTAGCACTACTAAAAATGCGAAATTTGAAGCTCATTTTCACGGAAAACTTTTGAGTTTTCAAAATACTTTATTTGAAGTTATTTGAAGCACTTACACTCACAAATATAATCATCTTTACAAATTGGAGATAATGTGCATATTAAAGATGTGAGAGATCTTTCAAAAAATTTACATTTATATAATTTTTGAAAAAAACAAAAAAAAACTCAAAATAAACTTCACGCTATACTAATGAGTGTAATTAGCACTATCCGTTACAAAAGTTTCAAGAAAAAAATTGCAGCCATATACGAGAAAATGACGTTTGAGCATATCTGAAAATACCGAAATTTGAGCTACTTTTCACAGAAAACGGTAGTGTTTTCGAGAAACTTTACTTGACATTAGTTAAAGCATATATACTCGTAAATATAATAATGTAAAAAAATCGCCGATAATGTAAATATTAACGACGTGAGAGACAAGTAAAAAAATTTACATTTTTGTAATTTTTGAAAAAACCCTGGCGAAAATCCGTGTTGTGAGGGTCTGTATAGCAGCTGTGTTGTACGTGTTTTTCATTTCGTGCCTTGTTCCTGTAGTGTAGCATACTGTGTGCCTACTGTGCACCGTCCCTGCTCTGCAGTAGTCCATATCTCTTGTACGCTTAGTTTGAAACCGTTTGTATAAGGTGTGCCAGAGGTGTGCACAAACCGTATAAAGCGTACCGTTTGTATACAAAATAAGGTGTGCACAAACAAAGTTGGTTAGTATTGGTTATAGGTTTGGTTAGGTGAGTTCCCGCCCTTTTAGAAGATTGCAGTTTAGTTATATATTAATCAGTGGTCAGTGTGCGGATTTCGTGAAGTAAGCGGCAATTTTCTGTGGAAATCGCATAATTTCATTTCTAATTTCTTTGTGGATGTGTGTCCCATCGAATGTCTGCTCTTGAAATTACCAAACACCAGTATGTTTACTTGTGGCAAACAAACTCTCTTCGTATCGTCATCGATGGCCCGTAAAGAGTTAACGCATGAAATAATCCTAACACAATCATGTTTAATGGTAAGCAAATACGTTTCTTTAATTGTGACTAAATTTAATACACACATAATAATAGTATATTTATTGTTTCAGAAATAACCCCTAAAAACATTAGGGTTACCTTCACCAACGTGTCGAGTGGTCATAATCTGATTATTGATGAGGTAGAAAAGAAAACTAAATACAATGTATGATCTAGGATATTCAAATGCTGGCTGTTTATAAATTGACCACACTATGAAGATTAAGTTCCACCAGTTCATAGGCAGTGATTTGGTCAATTTCGAAAATTGCGTGTGTATTTCAATGAAACAACAACACATATATTGACACAGAGAAAATATGGTTTCATTCGTGTGATAGGTTTTTTTTTTACTTATAGCAGATAAAATAATTTTGTTAGAAAGTGAAATAACTTGTTTGATTTTCAAGTGGTATAGCAAAGTGTGCAAATTAGTGCTATAAAGTATAATATATTGTGTTGCTCCATAGCATTTATTTTTTTTAACTAATGATTTTCTTAAACTTAAATAAATTAAACTTAAGAATAATTTTCCTTGACTCTTTCAAGAAACCAAGATATATTTGAGTTATTATGACTAGTAAGCCTACATGTTAATTGAATTGTGCTACATGCAATACGTTACGACAGGTTTCCAATTGGATGTTTTTGATATTTTTTTAACTGAAGCATTTTACTTCACATTAGCTAATTTTTCAAGTTTTCATAATGAATGCCCAAAAATACTACACTATTAGTTAACATTCTTGCAATATGCAAATAAAATGTGCTATCATATGCTAATTTTTACACCAATTTGGTTAATGTTGTCTATTGTTTATAATTGAATGAATATAATTTCTTTCGATAGTTTTCAATATCTTATGTCTGAAGACAATCAGTAGTACTGCTTTATATGCAATCAGTATTTGATGTAATTCCAATTATAGAAATATCTTGTTTTTATTGGAAGCCCAATAAAAATAAGATATTTCTAACTATTTTCTAAAAACAAGATTTTCTTCAGGTACATACATGTATGTACCTGAAGTAGTGAACAATTAGTTTGTGAAATGTGCTTCCAATAAAAACAAATATATTTCAATCATTGGAATTACATCAAATACAATTTACTGATTGCGTATTAAACAGTACTTTCTTTTTAACCTATTAAGCAGTAATTTCTCTTTATAGTTTTCAATATCTTATGTTTTAATACAATCAGAAGTACTGATTAACATGCAATCAGTAAATTGTATTTGATGTAATACATGTATGTACCTGAAGTTTCAAACAATTAGTTTGTGAAACATTGTGCTTCCAATAAAAACAAGATATTTCTATCATTGGAATTACATCAAATACAATTCACTGATTGCGTAATAAACAGGACTACTGATTGTATTAAAACATAAGATTCTGAAAACTATAAAAATAAATTATCTTCAGGCATAAGTTCTGTAAATACTGCAAAATCATTTTAAAAATAACAGTTATATTTTTTAATGATAAAACTACCAGCAACACATGCAAATACAAAATACAATTATGGAGAGAGACTCACCTTAAGATGTTTTCAAAAAAATTTTATGATTTATTTTATTTAAAGTAGTAAGTGGAATAGGAAGTGGTAAGAAGATTACCCTCTTGATTTGAATTTATTATTTTATTAATTTTGATAAATAACGTTTGGGAAATTAACCTGGCATATATTCTTGGTTTTTGTCTAAAATTGATAGATTTTCAAAATCAAATTTACGTGAATGCTGAATTCTGTGCTTTGAAATTGTTTTTAATGAATTTCTCTAAGTTATTTTTATGCTCATGTATTCTTTGTTTTATTCTTCGTTTTGTTTGGCCAATACATGATTTGTTGGCAACGGATATAGTTTCCTTTTTCCACTTCAGAAGCTGGAATTACATCTTTAACATTTCTAATAAGATTGTTTGTTTGTTAATATATGTCTAGATATTATATTTTGTATTTTTATTATTTTGTTAGTAATTTTAGGTACATATGGCAAAACTATAGTTTTGTTAACAGCTAAGGTTTTGGAATAGGGTTGATCAGGTATGATATTAAACATTCCACATAGCATTGCTCTCTTCTTCTTTATGTGCTTTTTTATATACTCAACAGGATTTTTTTAAAATAAATATATCATGTACTATTTTTATATGACATTCCTGGTGAATGGGATGGGATCATTTTATTGCTCTATCTACGAGGCCATAAACAATGCCTCTCTTAGCTGTATGCGATGTTTAGGTAAATAATTAAGGATACGATTAGCAGCATTACCTTTTCTGTACCAATTTGTTGATATTTTTCCGTTGTCATGTTTGATATAGATATCTAGGAAGTTTATAGATTGATTATTTTTTTTCTAAAGTGAACTGGATTCATCACAAGAATTAAACATATTGAGCAAATTTAATGTCATTGTCATCAACTATAATTAATAGGTCATCCACATATCTTTTGTACAAAACAATTTAACAGGCCAGGTAGGATTGATTCTTCAAGTCTACGCTTAACAATTTCTGGAAACACTGTACTAAGTTAACCACCAATTGGAGTTCCAGTCAATCATTGATAAATTACCTCATTAAATGAAAATTCTATGTTCATTAGAATACTTCTTACCACAAGAATTATTTCATGAATTGCAACTCAAGGTTTAAGTTGATTATGATGTTAAATGTTCCAAAATTCTCTTTATTTTTTTCCTGTATTCTCAGGTAAAAAGAATATAATATCACCAGAGTGAGTATATTATTCATCTCATCCTATTCCCAACTACCTTTAAAACAAGCAAATTTTAAGAGAACTATTACTGAGATTAAGGCCAGATACTGTAATTCATACATCCGTGTGTTATAGGTAAACTTTTCCTAGCCCAAGAGCAGCAGACGAGGTTGTGAATAGCGATAAGAGTTAATAAAGGAAGTTTTTGTTTAAATTTAATTTTGGTTTTGTTTGATTCTTTCAATGCACCCGACCTGCGAGAAGCAATGTTTGATAGGAGGGCTGTAGTTAATTCAAGGTAATACGTTTACGAGCAAAACATTCTTCTGTTCCCAGCTACCACCAGTAATACAATCAATTTGTAAGAATGAGGTTACGAGATATTAAAATTCATTCATAGAAATGTGTTTATTTCTATTGTGTGACTGCTATTTTCGTAAGTATCAAACGTGTTCTGAAACATCTTCCATGATATATCACATTTGAATGTACTTGATGCAACATCAAACTAGTGAGTCCTTTACGCGGACAGTTTCAGTAGTGAATCTTTTGCGCAATTCTGTTTGGATTTTTTTTTGTGGAACCTTCAGTATAAAATTTATCTCTGAGAAACATTCGGTTCTCATGAGAATTTTTCCGGAAGAAAATCTAGGCAGAATCGTGAAAGATTTTCTACTGGAACGCATTCCACTGTAAATATGTTAGGTTAGGTTAGTTTTCGTAACCTAGGTGCACGCATCGATTGGTAATGGTACACGTACATCGTCTGTACACGTGACGTCGTGTACGTTCCAATTCAGCTCAAGCGTACATTCATTTGGGCCAAATTACACGTTCGGTACACAAAAACTCATATCGTGACAAGCTCTTGTTCACATCCGTACATTGCAGATGCGCATTCCGTGCACGTTTGCCCTACATTGGCGTACGTTTAGCGTACACACCGATTTTCGCCAGGGAACCAACCGATAGACCAAAATTGCTTTTATGTCATTGATAGAGTACATTTACCACTATCCCTACCAAAAGTTTAAAGATAAAAATTGGAGCCGTTTTTGAGAAAATTTTGTTTTTCTAATTTTTTAAAATTGCACATATTGCACGCAATATTGCACGAAAACTACCAAAATTGTGGAAAACATTTACATGACCTTTATTAAAGAACTCAATATGCCGAACAAATTTTATTTGAAGAAAAAATCTCTATCTTCAATTTTGTAGTTGGAGAAAGACGCCGAAAAAAATTCAAACTTTCACAATTTTCGAAAATTCAGAGCTGTACGTGAAAATCGGACCTATGCCATGTTAAAAAGTGTATTTTCCTCTATTCATACAAGAAATTTAAAGAAAAAATTTGGAGCCGTTTTTGAGAAAATGTTGAAAATCCCCGGGGGGCTTCATATAAAGTACCTCCAAATTTTAAAGAATCTTTTTCAAAATCACAAAGCTTCGACTAGAATCAGATCGACTGGGGAATATCAATTTTGAAAAAAATCGACCGAACGGTTTAGGCGCTAGCGTTGACCACAGACGGACAGACGGACGGAATGCCGTCAATCGATTTTTTAGTATAAAGAAGCAACAAATCATGGATTTTGACCACACCACGAGATAGAGGATTTTTTTTTCTTAATTTAGCAACTGGTTTTATCCACTTATTCGTTTTCACGGCCCGGCAATTAATTTTTTTCCGCCGAAAATTGGCCATTTTTTCGCGCAGCATTACATAATTTTCCCTATACTACGTATATCACTCCGTGTATACGAACGTATACGGGAAAGTAATATACTACGTATATCACTCCGTGTATACGTACGTATACGAGAAAGTAATATACTACGTATATCACTCCGTGTATACGTACGTATACGGGAAAGTAAAAATAGATTGATGGCAAAACGTCTGCCTATGTCCGTCTGCGGTAAACCCTAGCGCCTAAACCGTTCAGTTGATTTTCTCCAAAAGCGATATTTCCCAATCTTTCTGGATGATATCGCGGCCCCTGGGATTTGAAATCGATATTTTGATTTTGGGGGGTACTTTACATGAAGCCCCTCGGACAAATATTCAATATTTTAAAAATTTAGTCCCACTTTTTTTACATTACATTACATTCATTTATTTTGAACTGCAATTGGGTATGACCAGGTGTCAGTTAATTAACAATAATTACTATAATAATGACAAAAATAATAAACGAGTACAATTCAAAACGATGAAATAAGCGTTTTTTAAAATTTTATTTCTTCTTGATCGGCATTTCTGCCTTTCAAGGGCATTTACATACGATTTCATTAACGTTTTAGGATGAACCATCCTCAGGTCTGTCAATACACTTTCTGTATAAGTTTGTTAGATAAGAAACTAGTAGTGTTAGAGAATGGCAGAGACTTTCCCACTAGTTTTCTATTTCCTTGGGTCTTCGCTAGCTATTCGGAATTGCCACGTACTCTTTCTTGCCAGCTACCATCGATCACCGCCAAAGGTACATTTTTTTGTCATTTTCTTAATTTTTCGGTTTCCTATTGGTAGAACGAAAATATTAATTTTATAATATTAAAGAACACAAAAACCTTACCCTAAATGGCAATTTTCTTTTAAAAATTATGTGCCGTTTTAAACAAAATTGCGTTTTAGCGCTACTAAAACTGCGAAATTTGAAGCTCATTTTCACGGAAAATTATTGAGTTTTCAAAATACTTTATTTGAAGTTATTTGAAGCACTTACACTCACAAATATAAAAATGTTTACAAATTGCTGGTAATGTAAATATTAAAGGTGTGATAGATCCTTTAAAAAATTGCATATGTGTAATATTTGAAAAAACAAAAAAAAATCAAAATAAACTTTACGTCATATTAAAGAGTGCAACTAGCACTATCTGATCGAAAAGTTTGAAGAAAATATTTGGAACCGTTTATGAGAAAATGGCGTTTGAGCGTTTCTGAAAATGCGGAAATTTGAGCTAGTTTTCACAGAAAACGGTTGTGTTTCCGATAAACTTTACTTGACATTATTTAAAACACATGTTCTCATAAATATAATAATGTAAACAATTCGCCGCTAATGTAAATATTAACGACGTGAGAGACAAATAAAAAAAATACATTTTGCAATTTTTGAAACAACAAAAAAATACTTCAAAATAAACTTGACGTCATATTAAAGAATGCAATTAGTACTATCCGTTCGAAGAGTTTGAAGAAAAAATTTGTAGCCATATATGAGAAAATGGCGTTTGAGCGTTTCTGAAAATGCGGAAATTTGAGCTAGTTTTCTCAGAAAACGGCTGTGTTTTCGATAAACTTGACTTGATATTATTTAAAGCACATGCATTCATAAATATAATAATGTGAACAATTCGCCGCTAGTGTAAATATTAACGACGTGAGAGAAAAGTCAAAAAAATCACACTTTTGCAATTTTTGAAAAAACAAAAGAATAAAGCAATATGGCGTTTATGTCATCTCATAGGGTACATTTAGCACTATCCCTACCAAAAGTTTAAAGAAAAAATTTGGAACCATTTTTGAGAAAATCTAATTTTTGTAAATTTTTTAAAATTGCACATATTGCACGCAATATTGGGCGAAAAGTTTTCAAAACAATGTACATGACATTTAACAAAGAACTCACTTTGGAGAGCACATTTTATTTGAGGTAAAAATCTCTATCTTCAATTTTGTAGTTGGAGAAAAACGCCGAAAAAATCAAACCTTCACAATTTTCGAAAATTGATGATACATTCACAGATAATGTGTTTACCATAAACCAAATAATAGAAAAGAGACAAGATTTTAATTTAGAGACCCACATAGCTTTTATAGATTATGAGAAAGCGTTTGATAGAGTTAATCGTGAAATTCTCTGGCAAATTCTTCGAATAAGGGACTATTCTCTCCACTTTATAGAAGTTATTAAATCACTCTACCACAAAACAAGCATTAATTTACAAATATGGAACAAAATGTCTGAAGAGATAGAAATAAACAGAGGTGTAAGACAAGGGTGCAGCTTGTCCCCCACTTTGTTTAATATTTATATTGACGACATTCTACGAGAATGGAAAATTTTAAATAAACCAAGTATTTGGATAAACTCAAATACACCTCTACAATCACTTCTAATACATTTTTATTCAGACTTTTTCAAATACAATTTCTAATACAATAGTTAATAATGACCATATGATTACTGATGACCATATAATTATAGAAGATAATGAAATAAGCCTGCAAAATTCCTTGTACCAGCTAAATAAAATATGCAAACCATATTGACTCTCAATATCTGTCTTTAAAACTAAAGTGATGGCGGCAAATATCCTACCAGAGGCATTCAGAGGCAAATATCCTACCAGAACAAAAATAATAATAATAGAAGATAAAGTAATAGAGCAAATAAAACATTTTAATTATTTGGGCTGTGATATCACATATGACTACAATGATGATATGAAAACAAAACTACAACGTTTCCAACATACTTGTGGAACAAATACCTTCGCAATTAGACTAGAAAAGAGACACTATTAAAATTTTATAGTCATGGCAGTACCACAACTGCTTTACGGGTGTGAATCGTGGACAAAAAGAAAACAAGATAAAATGAAGATAAGATCCTCTGAAATAAAATTTCTCCGGTGAGTAAAACGCTGCACCTTAATGGATAAAATAAAAAATGAAGAAATAAGACAGGAACTTAACATATTTTCTATTAATGAAAAAATAAATGAATACAGATCACGATGGGTACAGCACTTAGGAAGAATGTCGCGTGAAAGGATCCCCGACTTGCCTTTCAGTACAGACCAAGGGGAAGAAGGGCCATTGGCCGTCCACGACAGAGATGGTGTAATGAAGTCGCAACAGGGAATCTCCCTAACCCGTGAAGTGAAGAAGTTTTTTGTCATTTTTGTGAATGTTTTGTTTACTGTGTTTGTGATATGTGCTTTCCAAGTTAATTTGGTGTCCATTGTGGGTCCAAGGTATTTAACTGGTGTTTTATTTGGTAGCCGTGGTACGGGTGTGTTTCGGATGAGTAAAGGAGGAGGTAATTTAGGTTTACGAAGGGTAAAACTCTTTGCTTGCGATTTTGAAGCATTAATTTTGATTCTCTATTTTTCAGTCTATTTCGAAAATTTAAGTAATTTTGTAGTTGATCATGTGCGCATAGAATATTGTCGTGGGATGTGAATATTGCCGTGTCATCACCAAACACACCTATTTCTGAGGTGTCTGGTTGAGGAATAGCTGATAAATAGATGTTGAAGAGGAGGGGAGAAAGACATGATCCTTGTGGGACCCCTGCACCCATTGTATGTTGTGTTGAAAGTGTGTAGTTTATTTTAAATTTAAAATTTCTGTTGGCCAGAAAGCTATGAATGATATTAAATATATATTGTGGAGTTCCTAGATGTTGTAACTTGTACAAGAGACCAGAAAGCCAAACAGTGTCGAAGGCCTTTTCTATGTCCAAGAAAATTGCTAGTGCGTGTTTTCGTTGGTGGAATGCGGTGGCTATCGATCTCTAGTTAGTTTTAACAATCATTCAAATTCTACCATTAAATAACAAGTATATGTTGGTGATACTAAAAATCAATACAAGCTGCAAAGATATTGATTTAATTAGATTGAAAAAAAAGGCATTGATCGCGTTCACTACACTGTTTTGCTTTGAATTACACTGACCAGCACTTCACCGCCCTTCACAGCAATTATTTAGTAATTTAACATCTATTTCTCTCAGCATGTTCTCACTTACTTTTCTCACTTACTACTTATTTTTGTTTGTTGTATTCTTTTTCAGCTTCCTGTGATTGATTACAAAGGAATTTTTGGTAAGCTGTTTCTTTATCTTTCACTGACATGGATATCTGTTCATTCCATATTCTTAATCCTTTTTTACTTTCCCGTAAACGTACGTATACACGGAGTGATATACGTAGTATAGGGAAAGTTATGTAATGCTGCGCGAAAAAATGGCCAATTTTCGGCGGAAAAAAATTAATTGCCGGGCCGTGAAAACGAATAAGTGGATAAAACCAGTTGCTAAATTAAGAAAAAAATCCCCTAACACGTCGTGTAGCCAGAAACCCTGTTTTCTAGGTCCTTGATATCGAAAACCCAATTGAAAGGAAAACGTCCGTCTGTCCGTCCGTCCGTCTGTGAACACTGCTAGCGCCTAAACCATACGTACGATTTCTTCCAAAATGGATATTCCCCAGTCGATTTGATTCTAGTCGAAGCTTTGAGATTTTGAAAAATATTCTTCAAAATTTGGGGGTACTTTATATGAAGCCCCCCGGGATTTACAAAATTTTCTCAAAAACGGCTCCTAATTTTTTCTTTAAATTTCTTGTATGAATAGAGGAAAATACACTTTTTAACATGGCATAGGTCCGATTTTCACGTACAGCTCTGAATTTTCGAAAATTGTGAAAGTTTGAATTTTTTTCGGCGTCTTTCTCCAACTACAAAATTGAAGATAGAGACTTTTTCTTCAAATAAAATTTGTTCGGCATATTGAGTTCTTTAATAAAGGTCATGTAAATGTTTTTCAAAATTTTGGTAGTTTTCGTGCAATATGTGCAATTTTAAAAAATTACAAAAACAAGATTTTCTCAAAAATGGCTCCAAATTTTTTCTTTAAACTTTTGGTAGGGATAGTGGTAAATGTACTCTATCAGATGACATAAAAGCCATTTTGGTCTATCGGTTGGTTTTTTTCAAAAATTACAAAAATGTAATTTTTTTTGCTTGTCTCTCACGTCGTTAATATTTACATTATTGGCGATTTTTTCACATTATTATATTTACGAGTACATGTGCTTTACATAATGTCAAATAAAGTTTCTCGAAAACACTACCGTTTTCTGTGAAAAGTAGCTCAAATTTCGGTATTTTGAGATATGCTCAAACGTCATTTTCTCGTATATGGCTGCAATTTTTTTCTTGAAACTTTTGTAACGGATAGTGCTAATTACACTCATTAGTATAGCGTGAAGTTTATTTTGAGTTTTTTTTTGTTTTTTTCAAAAATTATATAAATGTAAATTTTTTGAAAGATCTCTCACATCTTTAATATGCACATTATCTGCAATTTGTAAAGATGATTATATTTGTGAGTGTAAGTGCTTCAAATAACTTCAAATAAAGTATTTTGAAAACTCAAAAATTTTTCGTGAAAATGAGCTTCAAATTTCGCATTTTTAGTAGTGCTAAAACGCCATTTTCTCTTAAACGGCACATAATTTTTAAAAGAAAATTGCCATTTACGGCTAGGTTTTTGTGTTCTTTAATATTCTAAAATTAATGTTTCTGTTCTACCAATAGGAAACCGAAAAATTAAGAAAATGACAAAAAAATGTACTTTTGCCGATGATAGATGGTAGCTGGCAAGAAAGAGTATGTGGCAATTCCGAATAGCTAGCGAAGACCCAGGAAAATAGAAAACTAATACGGGAAAGTCTGTGCCATTCTGTAGCACCACTAGTTTCTTTTGAACTCGTTTTTCTTCCCTATTGCTTCATTGGCTGCCATCCTTATGCATTGTTTTATATTTTGCCATTCTATATCTTCATCACCAGCAGTTGAAAAATTTAAAAGATGTTCTTGTATCCTAATTTGAAACAATCTTGTAATACTTTGTTGTTCGAGAATATATATTTTAAAGACTTCATCATGTGTTTGTTTCTTTGATCTTAACTTCTTCCATTTGGCAATCATTGTAATAGTTGCGATGACTAAATAGTGGTCAGAGTAAATATCACTTCCTCGATACACTTGAACATTTTGTATTTGCTTGCAGATATTATTATTTGCTATTATGTAGTCTATTAATGATCTGTGGCCTCTGACTCTCCATATAAATTTATGAATGTCTCTTTTCCTTAAGAAAGTGTTGTTTATTTCCAGTTGGTTAAAGGTCGCAAAGTGTCTAAGCTCTTCACCATTTCTGTTAATGTGGTATTCTCCAAAGGTGCCAATGATCCCTGAAATTGGGATATCGCCCACCCTTGCATTTAAATCACCCAAATAAGAATATGATAACTCTTATTTACTTTATTTAATTCTCTTTGCAGATCGTCGTAGAAGTCTTTGGTGTCCTCTTTCCTTCCCTCTTCAGAAGCAGAATCACCAATTACTACTAAGTGTTCTCTAACTATTTTAAATTTACAAGTGAGTCTTCATTTACAAAGGAGTATTCAGTTAATTTATTTTTCCATTTTTACTGACAAATATAGCAACCCCATCGCTCGCACGTATCTTTGGGACACTCCGCTGTATGTCATTGTATAATGATTCAGATCTTTTATACCTTTTAACTTTTCCTTGGTTTCTGTTACGACGGCAAGGTCAATTTCTTTCTCGTTTAATTTAAAATCTAGCTCATCTTCTTTGTTTCCCAACCCTCTCACATTCCAAGTGACGATTTTGGTTCGTTCGGTTATACCAAATCGTTTGTCCTTTCCATGCTTTAATCGTTGCCTTGAACAGTTCGGCTGTTTATTGTGAAAATTGTCAGTAAGTGCAAAAATGTTCTAGCCGCGAGACGAGCGCTGCTCAGGTTAAGCTCAGTGATGGGGCTGCCATCTTACAGCTTCCAAGCCAGCTGGGTGAAATTTCAGGTCACCATCCCTAGGCAGACTGCCTTCACCAGACTAAGAGTTCTGCCTACCCTTTTGAGGTCATCTTTGCCATGTCGGAGGTCTTCGTCAGTGACTTGTTGTTGTGATCCTTTTCTGGCCATGTAGTATTCTTTTGGAGTATTCCTTCATCTGACCCTTCTCCTTCGACCTGTCGGACAAGAGAGACCCTACCAGTAGCTACACTAACGTCGGCATGGCTCTCAGCATCATGGGTGTACTCAAGCTCCACCACCAACGTCCAGGTCACATACTCCCTAGGTGGGTTTATTCATTTAAACTACTAATTGAAGAAGGGCCATGGCTGCTATACATTGCCTACAATACTCATTGCCGGACAAATATTCTCTTAGTATATAAATGTTACCTCGGATTTTGTATATCACTGCGTGGAAAAAGATACGCAAGTGGTATCGACAGTATCTCGTATCGTACCACACAAAAATTATACAACTCTAAAAAGTAACCAGAACGTACTGTTCATTTTCAAAATTGCTTTCTATATTCGATGTTACCCAGCTTATTTGCTCTGTGCTAATATACAGAGAGCCAATTGCATTGAGTTACAGTGCGATAATCTCTGAATGTACCGAGCCAATGTCCATGAAAATTTTGTTGTTTGTATAGACTATGATTTACAACAAACCTTAGCATATTTACAAAATAATTACAATTTTTCGGCGTTTTCCTACCACTACAATTGTGAATATACAATTTTTACTTTCACCTACCGCTGCCATCGCAGAGAGAAAGTTATGTAATGCTGCGCGAAAAAACTGTGATTTGGGGGCAGAAAAACCCTTATTACAGGGCCTTGGCAAAGAAAAACTGGACAAATTTAGATGCTAAATTTAGGAAAATCCTCTAACACGTGGTGTAGCCAGAATCCATGTTTTGTGTGTCTTTGCTACTGAAAAATCGATTGCCGGCAAAACGTCTGTCCTCCTGCGTGTCCGTCTGTGAACAACGCTGGCGACTAAACCGTTCAGCCGAACTTAAACCAAAATTGATACTTTGTAATCGATCAGGCTGATGTCGCGGTCCCTTGAATTTTGAACCAATATTTTAATTTTAGGGTGTACATGAAGCTCAGGGGACATTTTCAAAACTTTCTAAAAAATGGTTCTATCACTTTTGATTAAACTTTGTTCTTGGATAGTGTGAAGGACATAATGGTGAAAGTCCCATGTTCGTTGAAAACCCTGTTTTTTTCGAAAATTGCAAAAGTTCAAACCTTTTTCGGTGTCCTCCTACACCAAAAATATTAAAGATACAGACTTTTCCGTTATTGAAATCTGTTCGTTAAATACAGATTTTAAAATAAGGGCATCTACAAGTTTTCGAAAATTTTAGTACTTTTCGCGTAGTTTGGCGCAAAAATACAGGCGAGAAAGTACGTTCTGTTTAAGGAAGACCACTTTTCTTAATGAAATGTGTTCATCAAAAACAAATCTTCAAATAACAGCGTGTTGAATGTTTAAAAAATATGAATATGTTTTGTGAAATTGTGTCAAACTTAGTATCCCACTTCGAATTTCCTATGCTTCGTGAACGTAATTTGAAAAGTGCTTGGAAGCTGTTGGATTATTCGTAAGTCAGAATTTGTATATTATTTCAAATTTCTTTGTTCGTTTCGTACTTTGTTATAGCTTTGTTGGAGCTTTTGTTATACGCTTACAACTTAATCTTTCAGAAATTATTTAAAACCTATTTGATAATCTATATTTTTTCTCCTTATTGCAAGAAATGTATTTGCATTTTCAATGTATTAATGTATTTTATTTCAAGTAATACGCAAACCTTAATGGAAATTAGCCCAATTAGGTTTTCTGTCTTAAAAACAAAATGTAATGTAATATGAAATGATGATGATGATGATGAAGATACTGACTAACGTAATACGAAATGATAAATGGTTTAAATGTAATATGAGGGAGAAGTTGCTAGTCTTCAGGAAATATCAGAATGCAATGCAACAATAGTATTTCGCCCCTCGAGACGGTAGCTGTAGTTTTGTGAATCAGTGGCGGATCCAGGGGGGGCATCCACCCCCCATGGCTCCGCCCCCAAAGGCCTGGTTTCCATTCATTACTTTCCTTTACTTGGCAAAATTTATTTAAATATTTATTAATGAATTATGTAATGATAAATGTAATGATGATGTAATGATTATGTATAATTATATTAGAATTATGCAATGATTTAAAAATAATATTGGGTATCACTATCAAATATACTACACTACAAAACTAATATACTATATAATAACAAGTGTTTATTTTTTAACAAAAATCTATGATGGCCCCTTCCAAAATGATGGCTGGATCCGCCCTTGCTGTGAATTACACCTCATTGTTGGGGCATGATTTAGCTGTATGAAATTCAGTTATAACAGTCAAATGTGTGTTCATACTTGCTTGAAAATATTTAGTTTTCACATCTAATGTTCTACGATGTGTGATGTTTTACAAAAAATTACTGAGGTGTGGTAATGCGGAGAGAAATTGCGGTATTGATAGTATTAAGTAACCATTACTAGGGGCGAGTATGTAGTGCCGTTTGGTTTTGGTTTTAGTTGATTTGGGAACCCCATGCCTCTGTTCGCCTCTCGGTCATCATTTCACGTACTTTAATATACTGAATGTGCAAGTACACTGAATTCAATGGCAAAAAAGCTAATTTCTATTAAAATGACTGCTGAAGAACAAGTAAGATAGAAATGTTTATTATTATTATTCCACTACATCACGACTAAAGATGTTACGAGTCGACTGAATATAAAATCTACTCCAGGTTGCAACCAGCTACCTAAGGAGCAGATCTAGGGACTGTCGGTGCCTCTACAATACTTTGCGCAAAATGTGGGCGGTCCCAAACAAAGCGATTTCGTGCACTTCCCAGTCTTTTGAATTATCTGGGAGTTTAGACAAGTTATTACATTATTATTATTTCTATTATTAGCAGTAGTATCTTTTGAAGTAAGAGCGTTTCGCTGAATTTGATACTTCCCTAGGTAGACGAAAAGTTCTGAATGGTGCGGTCTTCCCCATATATTACGTAATAGTAACTAATATTACTAGTAGTGTTGTAATACCACAAGTCTTCAATGTATATTGATATTCATTGAAATAATAAGTTGAATTTAATATTTTACAATATTTAAATCCAAAATTTCTTTAATGCATTTAAAAGTTGAAAAACTATCATGAATATATTTATTAAAATAAATTCAGTAAAACCCTTTGCAGACACAGATTCTGTGATTAAATGATTTCTTTTCCCTTTTATTACACATAAGATACATAATAGATGCTTATACATTTTTCTGTAAACGTTTTTTTTTCTCTTAAAATATTTGTTGGATTGTAATAGTCTGTTTGTGTAAAAGGCTTACAAAGTTTGTTTTTTTGTATTTTGTTTTAAAATGTATGTGTCATTCTTGTCAAGAACATATTTTACATACATTTTTTAATACTACAAACAAAAATTTCAAAACATTACTTGAAATTAGAAATATATAAGTTTATTTGGCAGTGTTTACTATTTTGTTATCTTGTTTTAACCATTCAATGAGCATTTTCCAACCGTTTGGCCATGAGCCACATGGGAATTTTGGAAAAAAGACAGTTAAAAAAACGATATGTTTTGTACATTTATTGGATATTACTTTGTCTTTGAATGTTGAGTTTAAATATCGTTTTTACTTAGATATGTAAACATTTTTACAACAGTCAACAAGGCAACGTCAGATAAAAAGGTTTCACTTAATTCAAAGATAGCAAGACTTGGAATGGGATATTTGAAGAAGAATGTTAACTCATATATCAATAATGCCTTTCAACAAACAGTGCTGAAATACAATAGAAAGTAATATTATAATCCTTTGAAGTTCGCTATGCAAACTCATCTTCGGTTTCACTATCAATTTTAACTGCTTCTTCTGCAGAAACAAACCCCACACTCACTGCTCCATTGTAATCAAGTACAAGTGCTAAACCAACTCTGAAATCAGATGGTAGGATAGGATCCTCTAGTACTCCAATAGTGCCGTTTCGTGGACCCTTTCCCTGTCCAATCTCCACTTCCAAAAATTCCGTTTCTTCATCCGGTGTTGACTCCATAACCTCCTGCAAAAAGTAGAAAGAACTTCCATACAAACAAATATATTGTAATCACTTCGGATTTATCTTTCGTGAACTTACAGCATTATATTCTTCTACTACATAGAAACTCCTTGTGGGGACAAGACTACAGAGTTTCTTATCCACTTCTGAGTTCCAAATCAGGCTTGTAGAATTTCCCTCGGGAAGAAGTACCATAAGAAGATAAGTTCTGAAAATATTTATGAGAAAATGATAAACAAATACGTAGAAGAGAAAAGGAAAATTTGATCAATTGGAAGGTACGTACCCGTTGATACCAGGAAAACCTTCCCCAAATGGCAGCTTTACTCGATTATTATCTAGAAGTTTTGGAGCCCGATTTAATTCAGGCGTTTCAGGGGACGTACTGAGAGTTATAAATGCCGAAGGACCGATAGATAAGGTTTTTGCAGAAACGCCAATAATGTATTTTGACGCTGGCATTAAATCAGTTACCTGAAATGAACAAAAACGTAAATAGGTCAAAAGTGTTCGAAACTCAATATTGTATATTACTGTTATTTGAGTCTAATTCAAGTGTACGAACGCATTCTTATTACGCAGAAATCCATCTTAAATTTAGTAGAAATCATCAATTTCCTGAAATCTTGATCCTACGAAGGAACATTTTCCAGAAAATGTCACTGGAGCATATAAAGTATCCCCAAAATTAAAATATCTTAATGACCGTCAGAACGGCAAAATTAGGTCTTACTGTCGACATATTTATAGTTTCAGCTGAAACGCTTATAATCTGAGGGAGTTGAGTGTGACACATGTTCAATCCATCCATGTAGATTCTCCGAATTTCGGTTCAAAAACTTTTACCTGCATGCAGGCCTGGCATAACTGAATTATTCATTGTAATTCGTGACACGACTCCTAGCAACAAGACGACCTGGTCAGTTGTTCTAAAATAACAAAATGTCAGTCTCATGCAGATAGGATAAATAACTTGTTCTCAAACCCATGTAAAGAGGAATTTTGGTTTTAATATTTGCGTCTGTATATTTAATATTAAGGTAGATCGAAGAGCTCGTAAGAAATAACTAGAAACAAACATTTTGTGCATCAAATGTCTTTTCTATAATTAATTTTTACTTTCCTGTATACGTACATATATACGAAGTACATAAGTAGTATAGGGAAAGTTATGTAATGCTGCACGAAAAAACGGCGGATTTTCGTCAGAAAAACTCTTATTACAGGGCCCTGGTACGGAAAAAGTGGATAAATCCAGTTGCTAAATTTAAAAAAATCCCCTGACACGTGATGCAGCCAGAATCCCTATTTTGTGGGTCCTTCATACCGAAAAACCAATTGAAAGCAAAACGTTTGTCCATCTGTCTGTCCTTTCGTCTGTCTGTGAACAACGCTAGCAACGAAACCGTTCAGCCGATTTTCTCCAAAATTGATATTCTCCTATCGATCTAAATGATCTCGTGGCCCCTTGAATTTGAAATGGATATTTAATTTTGGGGGGTTCTTTACATGAAGCCCCTGGGACATTTTGAAAATTAAAAAAAAATGGCGCCAACAATTTTGACTAAACTCTTTAGTTGGATACTCTGGAGGTCAATTAAGAGAATGGCGTAAGTTTCACCTGAATTTTCGAAAATTGCAAAAGTTTGATTTTTTGTCGGCGTCTTCCTACAAGTACAAAATTGAAGATAGAGATTTTTACTCTAAATAAAATTTGTTCTCTAAATTAAGTTCTTTCATTAAGGTCAGTATATTTTTTGAAAATTTTAGTGGTTTTCGTGCAATATGTGGAATTTTAAAAAATTACTAAAAGATTTTCTCAAAAACGACTAAACATTTTTTTCTTTAAACTTTTGGTAGGGATAGTACTAAATGTACTCTATGAAATGACATAAACACCGTATTGCTCTATTTTTTTGTTTTTCAAAAATTAGAAAAATTAAATTTTTGTAACAAGCTCTAAGCTCCCAAATGGTCTCCTGTCATGTGTGATAGTTTAGTGCATGTGTGTAAATAAGGAATGAGGATAGATAATGAATGGGAGGGAAAGATCCCACGCGGTCCATGGCCCGTTGTTAGGGTACTGCTCTGGCATTCGCCTGGTGTTGGTCGGAGCAACCACGGAAAACTGCCGATCAGAGCAGACGGCCGCTAGAATTCTCCACTATTCTGCGAATCTTTCTGCCGACTTGACAGCTCCAGGCTGACGAGGGAGAGCGGGTTTCGTTTTCCAATCAGAGGCTTCGAATTATGATGATGTCACTACAGAGCTGCCGACGTTTACTTAGAAACAAATGAAATGCAATAGCGCGAAGCAACTGAAAATTGAAGAGCGCCGAGCGCCAAGAGAAGCGCCATTACTTGTTTGGTTATGCGTCGTGTGTGCGGTTGTTCATAATGATGAAAAGTGTTTTGTTTTGAATTTCTAAAACACAGAAGTAACAACATCATTCAAAATATTATTTATGAAAAATTGTCTGAAATGGAATTCCATACAATGGTTTAGCATAAGTGATTGGAGTTGTACATTCAAAGAAAGCTTTCATGTAGAATGTTATAAAGTTACTTTGTGCAAATGTAGTGATAACACTTCAAGGCTGATATACTTATGAGACAACGTATATGTACATCCACCACATTTCTAACTTTTATCTTTATGCCAATGCATTCAGTAGGATGCCTCCTCAAAAACCTTGTAAATAACAAATAAAGTCAGTAACTTACAAAGTCCTACAATTTTTTTTTATTGTGAACGTTCTGTGAAAGGTATGTATCCAAACCAAGAATGTCTTGCTTTTAGATACTTCTCTTATAAATTTTTCATATTAGATACAATGCATCTTCCTTCTTAAAACGCGTCTCGCTGTACTTACTTTCATCGGCTTTGCGCGTGTTATGCAAAAATGTTTCGTTATTCCTTGCTTTGGCAGGATTATAGTATAAGGGACTACGATACAATTATGTAACAGAATTGCATCAAATAAACTAGTGTCATTATTACAATTCTACCAAAAATTACAATAATCTGGACTTGTATGCCTCAACAGCTGATCTGACGCAAGAACGAACACGTCTGCCGCCCGAATAAGTGGCAACATCGCTCTCCCCCACTTCCGGCTGTCAAGTCGGCAGAAGTTTTGATCGCAGTATAGACAGCGGCTGAATTCAACCTAGCTAATGTCGAAAATTCTGCCACCGTCGGGACTTCAACCCTAGGACCTCCCGATCAGAGGCACTGCAGTGGTCACAGCTTATGATTTCTCAGATGTCACTGTTTGTAAATCGGAGCACAGTTTCTGTGTGAGGTGGTCCCTGCCGAGCTTCCTGACGGCGACGTGACAACACATTGTTTCATATGAGGCGTACAGCCGCCCTTCGGTTAAACGGACCGCAGCTTAAACTTCGATTTTTTGACATGGCCTCTCAAGGTCACGCACGAAAAAGGGAGAGGGAAGGCAGACTCCGATAGGGAGTCGTAAAAGTGGGACGTTCAAGTTGCGCATTGGAGTCTGCCTTCCCTCTCCCTTTTTCGTGCGTGACCTTGAGACACCATGTTAAAAAAATCGAAGTGTAGCTTCTTGTACAGGAATCATCGCTACGACGCAATATTTCTGCAAATTCTCTGGGTAGCGTAACTGTTACGCGGTTAGCTGATTTTCTGTAAACGAAATAGTTCACTAAATAGGCGACGCGTATGCGGGACATCAAACATGCTACTTGCATAGGGCTGCGCTCCTTGCACTACGGAGTCTTATCCCTTATCGTAATGAGTCAACTCCGACCGCGAGATTGGTGAACGAGACTAGTGCCCGGTCATCCTTCTTCGTAATTCAAATGAGAAGGGAACATTTGAATGAATTTGAAACAATTTTGGCATAAAATGCGTTAAAAATTGTGCGATGTAGAGGCTCAAGGATGTTTTCTATTAATCAACTAACCCGAAAGTCGAAGGCTCCTCGTCAACTTCAATAAGAGTAGCGACGAGTCATCTTTGATAATTCGGCACAAAAAGTACTTTGAAATAAAATACTTTGGAAATTGGTCAAGATATTTGACGATAATGATAATCTGTTCGGGTTTTATAGCGACAATTCAATCGCAACTTAGATTTTGGATTTGCGCCTTAACAACAACTTGAAATTTTTAGTTACCTGCATTCAAAATTGATCCATTGAAACCTTCGTAGCCACTTCAGCATATCGAAACCCTTTCACAGTATTTGACATCAAAAACTAAAATGAGACAAAACATGAAGTATTGAAACTCATCTTCATAAAACTCTTGATGAAAACTATTTCGTTTCCGTGAGACTTTTCTGTACCCTTGCTGAAGCGGCACCCTTCCACAGATATTTGAAGAAAGATGAATTAATTTACCTTCTGTTTGTACGTTCCGTCCTCGCTCTTCACAGGAACTTCTTGCAGAGGTGAATATACGCAACAATGCGAGGAATTTGCTGAATCCATATGTTCGACGTTAATGAGAAATGATCTGAGAATTCCATTGAACACAAATGGTGGCCCCCACTCCAGAGTAACCGAATCGGATGTTCTATCAGACATGAACAATGAAGTAGGTGTCTCTGGAACTGAGAAGAAAATATCTTTTAACCAACATTGATACAATATAATGAATTATGCATTAATTTAAATACTCCAATATATCTTGGTAATATATAAGTTAATACGGGAAAGTAAAAAGGATCACCCCCAAATGCTGTAGAGCATGACAACTTGTAAACAATGTTGGAAATTTACATGAGCATTGCTTCTCCTGCTTCATTTACCTAGTCAAATTTAAATCTTGAATATATTACAAGAATTAAATATTTTGTTTATCTAGAACTGCCCCGTCACTTCAAAATGTCTTCCATATTTATGTAGGCTGATATTGTGCAGAAATTTCACACCGCTGAGAAAGAGGGATAATGTCAACCCAATATAAATGCGTTTTTATGAAAGCAAAAATAGATTATGTAACATCTTGTTGAAAATTTGAAACATTTGGTGTTAGTCGACGTATCGTCACGAAACACATCATGGTAAGTAAAAGCGACGATTTTCCGACCTCAGTTAATGATGGAAAATTTTAGCAATACATTGATACATCAACAAAAAGACTACGATGTCGACAAAAAGTCGATTGACAAAAAATATGGATGTTTTAAGAAAGATGACACATACCGAAGTAAAACGTTCTGTTTCTAATGTGACAAATAACTATCAATAATAGGTTAATGGTATTATGCCTTAAATTTGACTTTTCTTAATTTTCTAATCAATGTTCTATGTATATTAAGTTCCAAATGTAGTTTAACAATATTACCACATTAAAAATAATAAAAAAGGGTAATAGCAATGGGAAAAGGTTGCGAATAGAAAACTGCGTGCCGTCTGAGGATCGACAACACATACAGTAGTAAATGACTGAGCAATCCGCATAAAAATTAAATATTGGAAATTTTATTTGTATCATGAGATTTTTTAAAACATCAATGTTTCTGAACAAATATATCACTGAAGAAAACATCGAAAGCAAAACATCAATAGTATACATCGATATTTCTGCTCCAAAAATTCGAAGTTTTAAGAACATCGAAGTTTTTTTGCCATCCTTAGCTTGCGTAGCTGAGGCAGTTTAGAAGGAAGCCTGGCAGTGTTTGTTCGAAGGGCCAGGGGCTAAAGTCTCGCTTTAGCTACGTACCCTGGCTAGTTATTTTGCCTTTCATAATCATTTATAATTTTCCAATAAATTACCTTTAAAACTCGCATCATCCGTAGTTGTATTAAAGAATGCAGCTTGAGCACCCTACTGAATAGTGATAAAGGTTTGTCGTGAGTATACTTCTATAACTTCGTCTAGAACTTTTAGACGCTTTTGAACATATATATAAATGACATAATCCAAAAATGGAAGCTTATTATAAAAAAAGGAATATGTATTACAGAAAATGACTATTTAAATATTTTATTATACGCTGACGACGCCGTAATACTACAAGAAGGAGAGGATGACTTACAGAGATCAGTACACCACTTACACAAAATATGCAAGGGATATGACATAAAAATCTCAAAAGAGAAAACAAAAGTTATGGCCTTTTGTGGAAAATCACCTGTTAGAACAAAGATTGTAGTAGACAACAAAATCATTGAACAAGTCTCTTCTTTCAACTATTTAGGGTGTGAAATAGGACATGATGAAGATACCAATAAGAAACTGTCAAAATTTCAATCAGTATGTGGTATAATTCATAGGACAATGAAAAACAAAACAAGGAAAGAGACAAGAATAAAGTTCTATAACACAATGGCCATCCCTGTCCTCCTCTATGGAAGTGAGAGTTGGGTCCCTAAAAAGAGCACTTACACACAATTACAAAGTGCAGAAATGAAATTTCTTAGAAGAACTAAAGGTTGCACAAGAGAAGATAGATTTAAGAATGATGAAATAAGAGAAGAACTGAATGTGAAGAGCCTCAATGAAAGAATGATGGAGTACAGGAACAAGTGGCTACAACATGTACAAAGGATGGATAATTCTCGTTTACCGAAGTTGGCCTTCCTATATAAACCAAGAGGAACAAGAGATATAGGGAGGCCGAAAAAGAGATGGAGAGAAGTTCTGTGAGGCCGGAACAGGCAGACGCCTAATCCTGGAAGTGAAGAAGAAGAAGAAGAACTTCGTCTAAAGTGTATAACACGACGAAGACTCGTCGATCACTCCAAAAAGGTCAAAATGGATAGAAACCAAACAATAACAACAACATTGATGTTTTGTAAGGCTTTCAGTGTCAAAAAAACTCGTATTAGATTTGAACATCGGATGATTCGCTTTTCACTTAGTAGAAGAAATTATCCCATCCAATGGGAATAGAATGGGAAAGAAGGGTAAAATTGAATTATTGAATACGGTACCGTCATAAAGGTTCAACAGAGAAATATGAATTGAAACAGTAATGTGGGTGATGACATGGTGTATCATAGGCAGACACTGGGAAGCGACTGCTTCCAAATTATGACATTTTTGAAATTTGAAGTTAATGAAATACTTAAATTGAACCTTTCGTTTCCAAAACTATTTCTTCTCAGTGTGTATTTTGAAGCACTTATTATTTATTATTATTTACAAGCTCGTATTATTATTATTTACTAGCGATGAAGTACAGCAAACGTGGATATAACGATGTACGGGTTTTTTCTCTGAGTATATGAACGTGTGCGAATTTTCTGAAAGCTACCGCATTTCAGAGTCATTCAACGCATTTGCTAACGAAAATAAGGAAATACAAAGTCATTTTAATGCCAATGAAAAGGCAGAGCATTTTTTTAGCAGAGGTCCAATGTCTAGCTCTATTCTTCCATAGCGATTGAGAAGAAGAGTGTCGGAATGTGGTCGGATGTTCTGATTTTTTAGCGCTCAAAACCATACAATTTTTTTCAATAAATCTCTTGAGTTCATTTTAGGTAATTGAGCTTGCTTTCGAATACCTGGGTTTGACGTCAAAACTAAAATTCATTAAATACGTTAATTAGGAAATGAAATACTTAGTAATTCATTTGGTGTTCGTTTATATTCATTGTTTGTTTTACAAGAAAGCAGACCAATTCCACGGAAAGAAACTCAAAATTGTTCTACAGTCGAGTGATATGTCGGTGCCATTTCAATATTCCACTTATCAAAAGGATATTATCTCGCGAGACGAGACGAGTTCTGTATGAAAACAATTACAATTGCCGCTCACGAGTCGAGGCGCTGCCCACTCACTGTTTAAGACTAGTCGTGTTAAAACAGCACGTACTTTCTCGCCCGCACTTTCACACAAAATTAAGCAAAAAGTCCTCACATTTTTTAAAAATTGTGCATGACCTGATTTCAAAATCTATCTTTAAGAAACAGATTCCATTAAGGTAAAAATCTCTATCTTTAAAATTTTAGTTGTCGGAAGACTCCGAAAACTTTTCAACTTTTGCTATTTTCGAAAAATCAGCGTCTTCAACAACCCTGAGTCCTGCACCAATCTCTTAAACGTCCTTGACACTATCCAACAACAAAATTTAATCAAAAACGACGGAGTCATTTTTTTGGAAAATTTTGAAAATGCCCCAGGGGCTTCAAGAAAATTACCTACAAAATTAAAATATCGATTTTAAATTCAAGCAGACGCGACATCAGCCAGATCGATTGGGGAATATCAATTTTGGAGAATATCGGCTGAAGGTTTGGCTACAAGCATTGACGGACAGACGTTTTGCCGCCATTCGATTTTTGGTATCAAGGACACACAAAACATGCATTCTGGCTACACCACGTATTAGAAGATTTTTTCTAAATTTAGAAATCTATTCACTTTTTCGTTACCAGAGCTCGGCAATAAGAGTTTTTTCTGGCTAAAATTCCGCATTTGCCGGCGCGCGATTGCATAACTTCCTCTTCTTTCAAATAAGTTTGTAAGGAGAGAAAGTGAAACAGATTGGGAGTCACACGATGGGAAGTCGAGTATCCGTCGCCGACGTGCTACAGGTGGGCTTACACTATCATCTAACAGCAACGTATCATTGCGAGAACCCTCTCAGACGCAGTGATGTGTGTGTGTATGTGTGTGGGGGGAGTGTAACTCTTACTGTGACTCTCAAGGGCCAGTGCAAGTTTCACTGTCAAACTATAAAACCTCGGTGTTAGTGTCTAAGTTAGTGTGTTAGTTTGTAAGTGCAAGTCCGTGTAAATAATATAAATAAGTAGCATCATATGTAAATAGTAGTTTTAAGGTTAGTATAAGATCTCTACTTGACTCAAACTGTAAATGAAAATATATAATTTACTGCCTTAATTATCTTAATCTTATTGTGTGATAATTGTTTCAACGGGAATAAAAATTGTGAAGTAGTAGTACCATAGGCATTAGCAATATTAACGAAGATATTACCTCCTTCAGATGTGACAGTATTAACGGTGGCAGATGTTCCGAAGTCGTTCACAAGACTATTACGAGCCCTTACCTGAAAAAGAATAAGTCATCAATGCAAGTCATTTTTAAACAGATCATAACAAAAATACACCACAATATCACATAAACAAAAATTAATAACATATTAAATTTACGATGTTCATTCAATTTTTAATTTTTTCAGCCTGCCAAGTTCCGCCCTGCCCAATTTCGGGAGTGGTTAGTCTGCCAAGTTCCGCCCTGCCCAGTTTCGGGAGTGGTTAGTCTGCCAAGTTCCGCCCTGCCCACTTTCGGGAGTGGTTAGTCTGCCAAGTTCCGCCCTGCCCACTTTCGGGAGTGGTTAGTCTGCCAAGTTCCGCCCTGCCCAGTTTCGGGAGTGGTTAATCTGCCAAGTTCCGCCCTGCCCAGTTTCGGGAGTGGTTAGTCTGCCAAGTTCCGCCCTGCCCAGTTTCGGGAGTGGTTAGTCTGCCATGTTCCTTCCTGCCCAGTTTCGGGAGTGGTTAGTCTGCCAAGTTCCGCCCTGCCCAGTTTCGGGAGTGGTTAGTCTGCCAAGTTCCGCCCTGCCCAATTTCGGGAGTGGTTAGTCTGCCAAGTTCCACCCTGCCCACTTTCGGGAGTGGTTAGTCTGCCAAGTTCCGCCCTGCCCAGTTTCGGGAGTGGTTAGTCTGCCAAGTTCCACCCTGCCCAGTTTCGGGAGTGTTTAGTCTGCCAAGTTCCGCCCTGCCCAGTTTCGGGAGTGGTTAGTCTGCCAAGTTCCGCCCTGCCCAGTTTCGGGAGTGGTTAGTCTGCCAAGTTCCGCCCTGCCCAGTTTCGGGAGTGTTTAGTCTGCCAAGTTCCGCCCAGCCCAGTTTCGGGAGTGTTTAGTCTGCCAAGTTCCGCCCTGCCCAGTTTCGGGAGCAGTTCGTCTGCGGGTCGCGTTAGATAGCGCGGTAGTCTGTTCGCTGTGGTGCCGTGCTGAGTGGATGCACGAGCGGGAAGGCGCTCGCACCTAGAGAACTTTATTCATTGATGGTTTAACTCCTAGGATAAAGGTTTCTGTTCGAAGTTTTGTATTTTATATGGAAATTAAACCATTATTTACTTTGATCTAAAATACTTATATTTTGTTAATAAAACTTATCCAATTTTATTTATGATAAGGAAACTGGAATTTCATTTATGATAAGGAACCTGATGTAACAAAACACGCTATGAAACGTGTTTTGTGTGTATATGATGAGTAATAAAGGATTGTCATAAATAAAATTGGATAAGTTTTATTAACAACCATATATTGACAATCAGGAACAATATTTCAATTTGGTCTACAAGTTTTACTTACATTTTGATGACATAACACCAGGACCGGCGCTATTATTTATTATTATATGTTATTTTGCGCCCCAGGCAAAATTAGACGTTTGCACCCCCCCCCCCGAATAATAATAATAATAATAATAATAATAATGTTTAGAAATATTTTTAAAGTAAAATATGATTTATTATATATATATATATATATATATATATATATATATATAAAACACAAATTATTTTAAATTACATATTTAGGTATGTACCACAAATATAAGACAAATGATATTTCGAAGTATAAGGGCAATCGTAATAAGTGTAAGACAAACGATTTTACAAAACTTTCAATGAAACAAATTAAAATTTAACTTTACGTGCTTTTTGTTTCGCGAATTGTTTGATTAATTCAGCTAGATCAAGTAGTGATGCTTCAGCATGTTCGATAGATATAGTAGTTAAGCTAACGAGTCTCTCTTCAGACATTGTGGAGCGTAAAAATGTTTTTATGAGTTTGAGTTTCGAAAAACTACGTTCTTCACTTGCCACAGATACTGGTACAAGTGTTTAGCCCGAGGGCGCAAAAATTCATTTTGTAGTTGCTTTCGAGGGGCGCAAATTTTCACTTTGATAAAAAATATATTATTAAAATTTGTTAGACGCACCGAAACCGTAGATATTCTTAAAACAAGTTCCATGTTTTAATACATTTAATATAAAAATTAAGTAAATACAAGTTTTTGAAGAGTAAGCAAATAATACTTAGTAGGTAATAATACGTGTATATTCAACAAAAATTAACTACTTTCTAAGTAGAAGTTTCTAACTTCTTTCTTCTTTAAATTAATAACTTTCACAAAAAATAGAACAATAATATTTATTATAAAAATGTACCGAATTTGCGCCCCCCTAAGTTTTGCGCCCCAGGCGGTCGCCTAGTTTGCTTATAGGTAGCGCCGGCAGTGCATAACACAAAGCCTATCGATCTCCACGACACTTCATCTTCACTCTTCTTTACTAACATTTTAAATACAGCCCATCCCACCCACCTGCTGAATGATTTCTTTTTCCGAGCAGCGGATTTTAATTTTTTTAACATATTTGATGAAAGCGCCCATATCGTGCTCGAAAGCCCTTCTTTATATTGCGTCTATTCATATGCTTACACGCGTAAGCACTATCCGAACATCCTTGTTATTGTCTGTTCCTATTTTCAATAAAAAGTCTATTTTTTGCTTTCCCGTAAACGTATGTATATACGGAGTAATATACGTAGTACAGTGAAACTTATGTAATGCTGCGCGAAAAAATGGCAGATTTTTGGCACAAAAAATTCATTGCCGAGCCCTGATAATAAGAAAGTGGATAAATCCAGTTGCTAAATTAAGAAAAAAAATCCCTAACACGTGGTGTATCCAGAATCCCTCTATTTTGGGTCCTTGATACCGAAAAACCAATTGAAACAAAACGTCCGTCTGTCTGTGAATACTATTTTGTAAACACTATTGTATTTGTGAGTTGATGTACTTCAGAAGAATCGCCGGCATATAGTTGACACAGACTTGCCGGTATATAGTTTTCTATTTCTTTTGGCTAGCTATTCGGACTTGCCACATACTCTTGCTAACTGCCATCTATTACCACCCAAATTATCATTTTTTTATATTTTATTACTTTTTCGGTTTTCTAATTGTAGAACGGAAATATTATTTTGAGAATATCAGAGAACAGTAAAACTTCGTCCTAAATACCAATTTTCTTTGAAAAATTTGAGCTGTTTTTACGAAAATTGCGTTTAAGCGATACTGTAAATACGAAAATTGAAGCTCTTTTTCACAGAAAATGTTTGAGTTTTCGAAACATTTCATTACACGTCATTTGAAGCACAAGTACAATAGTCTACATATTGATGGAAATGTGCATACTAACGGTGTGAAAGATCTTTCAAACAAATTACATTTGTATAATTTAAAAAAATAAAAGAATATAGCAAATTACTGCTTATATCATCTCATAGAGTATGAGTACTATCCCTACCAAAAGTGTAAAGAAAAAGTTTTGAACCTTTTTCAGAAAATCTTTTTGTAGTTTTTTAAAATTGCACATATTGCACGGAATATTGCGCGAAAACTACTAAAATTTTCAAAAAATGTACAGGACCTTAATAAAAGAACTCACTTTAGAGAACAATCTCTATCTTCCATTTTGTAAAGACGTGGAAGAAACCCTAAACTTTTGTAATTTTCGAAAATTTAGAGTTAACCGCGAAAATGGACCTATGCCACCTCTGTAAGTGAATTTTAGTCTATTCTTACGGAATTTAAAGAAAAATTTGGAGCTGTTTTTAAGAAAATTTTGAAAATGTCCGGGGGCCTTTATGTAAAGTACCCCCAACTTTTAAAGAAAGTTTTTCAAAATCGCGGCACCTCGAGTGGAACGAGATCGGCCGGGAAAATCCATTGTAGAAGGAATTGTACTTATGGTTTAGGCGCTAGTGTTGTCCACAAACCGACGGACGGACGTACGGACGTTTTGAAAAAAAAAAACACTTTTTCGGTATTAGGGGACCCCAAAACATGTCTTTCCGTTGAAATCTCGAAATAGATTTTCCGCAGTATTACACAGTTTTCCCAATACTACGTACTATATTACTCCGTATATACGTACGTATACAGGAAAGTAAAACGGGGCATTGGTTGAAACGTTCGATTAGTTTCCGGGCGCGGTAACTGCTAAGGTAATTAGATCCGTAAGTGTAGTGCAGGTTTTTTCGGGGTGCAGTGTAGTGCCTGTCGTGGCAGGTGGCGGTGATCTTCCTCAGCTGGATGGTGAGAAGCGGCACCGACCTACGCGTTGGATAGCTGGGTTTTCCCCCATCGGAAATCTCCCACCACCTGGGCACCGACCCACTCGGGACAAGCTCCCGACATGTGAGGTAGTGTAGTGCATTAAGGAAATGTTGTCACTACGAGGTATGGATTATACGAATATCAAAAACTTACGTAGTAAGCTTGAAAACATACCGACAGACCCCTACTTTTCACATGCGTAGACAAATGTAATTAGTGGCTTTGTGAAGCTTAATTTCATGAAGACACCAACGCCCTTCGACGTTTTGTCGCGCAGCCCCTGACGTCATGAACAAGAGCGAACATTACCTGCAAGCATTTTGTCAAACTATGCCTTTTACATTTCGATAGACTTCGCACTAAGGTGCATGACCATACCATTTTTAGAAAGGATTTGTGGTTTTCCAGCAGTGACGTATGCTTTCTTTTGTCATGAAATTTAACGTCGCCTCATATTGAAACATTTTGCAAGCGGTTAAATTACGCTTCCTGTGTCTAACGCGCGAAAAAAACGCAACTATGGGTGCTGGTGTCGTTAATTTTAAGCTTCTCAAAGCTCTAAATTATTTTTTTTTGCTGCTTGTGCCCAGTAGGACATACTGGGAACTCGACCTCCTGTAAATATAACACATAAATATTTTCTTACCGAAACAGAATATCGAGTGTTCGGTGTCAAGTTGCTAATGGAATGGCAGTAAAGCTCAGGCCAAGGTACACATGGTGCAGGCGGTACTCGTATAGTAACTGCGCTTTTGCAGTCATTTGTTCGACAGTAAGATATCGAAAACGATTCAAGTTCTCCGTAGGTGTTGATTGGCTGGGCCCAACGCACTCCTATCTCTCGTCGTCCTCTTTTGTAAATGGACAGGTTCTGAACTTCGTCTGGAACTAAGTAAAGGCAAGAGTCACAGTTACTCTGAAATACCTCATGCTTGAGAAGTTTGCTTCGTGATTGTTTATGATAATCAACTACCATTTTACTACTTAAAGAGAGTTCAGACTGTATTGAAAAGCCACTTTTTTATACTACCAGGAAAAGATATGTCAAAAATATTTTTAATAACTACAAATCTTTTCGCGTGTTTACAATTTGAATGTAAGTAAGCCGATACTGCTTTGTTCTTTGCTTTTCAAGTCGTTTTGCGTCCCGTGTGTCGTTTCGAGTCTTGTTTTCTTGCATTATTTCATCTTTTTTAATTCGTTATTTTTTTACATCAAGAGCCACGAAGTTGAAGATATTTCTGAGTTTTTAAGTTTTTTCAAACATTGAAAAAAAACATTTTTGCTGCTGCGAACTTTAAAATATTTATATTCAATCTTCTCTGTAATTTCACTGTTATTTTGGAACAATCCGGAAACACTTCTCAAATATAAACAAGTAAAGGTGAAAATTACCTGTTGCTGCTGTTGAAGCATTTATAATTAATTCTTTATCCTTATTCCAACCGCCTGAAGAAATTGCGTGTACATGTACGAAATACGAAGTTTGCGGAGTAAGATTATCAAATGAAATGCGAGTGTTCGTTGTATTTCCAGTTGCAAGTACTGTTCGATTCTCAGAATAAAGTGTATAACCATACCCAACAAGGTACCCATTTAGAAAGGTACAGCTCTTCAAAGGCAACCACTGTACACTTATAGTGACGTTTGTCGAAGACATTATTGGGCTTTCACTCCTTTCTGGTGCAGCAACGGGAGCTAAATTTTCAATAAAAAAAACAACAGAAAATCCAATAATGCAATGGTACTTAAATGATTATAATCATTAATCATTGTCATGGGAAACATATTTCACTGCTTTGGAAAAATGCACGAAATATCTCTTGCACGTTACCAGCATCTTGTGTTGCAGCCTCAATAGATGTGTACGGTCCAGGTACCCCAGATTCTGCAGCCACTTCAATGAAGTATTGAGCATGAGGTCGAAGAACTGCCAAGTCCACGTGATTTTGATTTCCTGGTACTCTGATTTCATTTTCGTCTTCTGGACAAGTTTCTTCGCACGCCAAGAGTCTGATACACTGAAAGTGAAATTTAAAATTGTTAAAAGAATATAAAACCAAGAAAAGTGAGTTGTGAAATGAGAAAACCATTTTGAATAATTAAAAATAGCTTTAAAATATATAACTAATGGTGCTACAAGGCTACAAATTGTCGAAATGATTTATAACGAATACAAAATATCACAACATAACATATCGTGCCATACTTATTCTTCAGCCATCACGTGATTCAGGAAACGCTGGAGATTAGAATTCAGAAACGAGGGAGACACGGATTTAATTTTTAAAAAAACTTTTCCGAAAGGTAACAGGTTTTAATAAAAATCCAACTTATAATCTGACCACTTCATCTCGTCAACTTTTGAAGAAAAAAACTGGGAATTGGTTAGAACCGTTTTCTAATACTGGCGTATCGTACAGAGGATATGCAACGAAACGCAATTCTTCTAGGTGAACGTAAAAGGACGGTTGTAAATTAATTAAAATTATTTTCAGAGAATTACTAACAAACATATTTTACCTGATATTTTACCAAAAAGTTCTGAAGAGATCCTCCTGTGAATTTGGGTGGTTTCCAAGACACTCGTAGTTTTGAAGAATCTCCTTCCGTTACTTGTAAATTAGTAACATAAAGAGGAGCTACAAGAGAACAAGAACAAATTAATTTGTGTAACGTGATTCTTCAGTGTCAAGGTAATTTTCAGAACCTCTTTCACTGGTGCCAATGAAATATTATGGTCTCACATGGCAATTAACGTGTTTAAAGAAATTAATTTAGTTACGGGAATAACAATGCTGTGAGCAATTGGATGTAGACAGAGACGACTGGCTCAAAATTAATCATACAATATTAAATTCTAAGAATACGTATAAAAGTCTCATTAAAACTGTTAGATTATAAACAGATGAAAAAAATTGTACAATAATATTTTCTCGGATATCAAATAGAATAAAGAAACGAGATAAATTGGTAAGTTATGTGAATTTAAACAAACTAGTGGTGCTACAGAATGGCACAGACTTTCCCGTATTAGCTTTCTATTTCCTTGGGTCTGGGCTAGCTATTTGAAATTGCCACATACTCTTGTCAGCTGCCATCTATCGTCGCCCAAAGTACATTTTTTGACATTTTCATAATTTTTCAGCTTCCTAATGGTAGAACGGAAATATTAATTTAAGAATATTAAGAAACACAAAAAACTAGTCCTAAATAGCAATTTTCTTTCAAAACTTTGTAGCTGATTTTAAGAAAATGGCGTTTAAGCGCCTCTAAAAAGGCAAATTTTGCTCTTTTTCACAGAAAAGTTTGAGTTTTTAAAAAACTTCATTTAAAGTCATTTAAAGCACTTACGCTAACAAATATAATAATGTTTACAAATTGCTGGTATTGTTCACAATAAATATGTGAGAAATCTTTCAAAAAATTATATTTTTGCAATTAGCACTATTTGTTCCAAAAATTTGAAAAAAGGTTTTGGAGCCATTTATAAGAAAATGGAGTTTGAAAATGGAGTTTCTGAAAATGCTGAATTTTGAGCTAGTTTGCACAAAAATTGTTGAGTTCTCGAGAAACTTTACTGGATATTATTTAAAGCACATGTACTTGTAAATATAAGAATGTGAACAAATCGCCGCTAAAGTAAATATTAACGACGTGGGAGACCAGCCAAAAAAATTACATTTTTGCAATGTTTAAAAAAACAAAAGAATAGATCAATATGGCGTTCGTGCCATCTCATAGAACACATTAGGCACTATCCTTATCAAACGTTTAAAGAAAAAATTTGGGGCCATTTTTGAGAAAATCTGCCTTTTGTAATTTTTTAAAATTGCACATATTGCACGCAATGTTGCGCGAAAACTACTAAAATTTTTAAAAAATGTACATGACCTTAAAGTAAGTACTCACTATGAAGAACAAATTTTATTTGAAGTAAAAATCTTTATCTTTAATTTTGTAGTTGTTGGAAGAAGCCGAACAAAATTCAAACTTTCGCAATTTTCGAAAATCCAGAGTTAATCGCAAAATTAAGTTCCATGACACCTTAAGAAGTGTATTTTACTCTATTCTTTCAAGAAATTTGAAGAAAAAATGTGGAGCCGTTTTTGAGACAATTTTGAAAAGGTCGGGGGGACTTCATGTAAAATACCCCCAAATTTTACAGAATCTTTTTCAAAATCTCAAAGCTTTGAGGCAAGCCAGATCGACAGGGGTTACTTTAATTTGAAAAACATCGTCCGTATGGTTTAGGCGCTAGTAGTGTTCACAGACTGACAGACAGACGGACCTTTTGCTTTCAATGTTTTTTTGTATTTGAAAGACTTACAAAACAGAGATTATGGGTACACCACATGTTAGGAGTTGTTTTTTTTGTTGTTTTTTTTCGTAATTTAGCATCAGGATTTTTCCACTTTTTCGTTATCAGGGCCCGGTAAGGAAATTTTCTGCCGAAAATACGCCATTTTTCGCGCAGCATTATATAACTTTCCCTATACTACTTATATTACTCCGTATGTACGTACGTATACGGGAAATTAAAAACCTAACTGAATCCCATGTTCCATTCAAATGTGTCAAAATGTATTTTCATTTGCAAGGAAATTACAGAGAAGCAGGTTTTTAGTTGATTTTACCAAAACGGAAAAACCGTCTGGAAGCTAGAGATATTAGTTGCTTTGCATGTAAAATTGCATACCAATATTAATGGGATCGTTCATTGAATCACGTTAAAACATCCAATCGTTCACACTTTGAAATTTGAAAATTTAATACTGTTAACACAAAATAAATTTCTTGCTTACCTTTATCGTTCGTTTTCACAGTAAGAGGGCTTGAAAAAGGTCCATCTCCAAAAGCAGTAATTGCTTTAATTTTTAACTCATATGAAACTCCTGGCAGTAACTTGTCAATGGCGAAAATTTGATCATATCTCGAAACATTAAATTGCACTGTATTCCAGTTCCTTTGTAACACAATTGTGTAGCTCGTTACAGGACAGAGAGTGTTGTTTGAGTCGTACTGGAAAACGACAGCCAAATTATAAATATGGGATGATCATTACTTTAATAATCAAGTTTTCAGGGAATAATTACCTCATTCCAATACAACGTGATTATTGATGATGACGTCGATATTACTGTTAAGTTGTAGTTTACAGATGTTGGCACTGTTTACAGAAAATATTGAAATTATTTAACTAAAATTTATTATTTTCTATGTTTTAAAAACTGAATGTTATGTTATAGTAGATCAATATTACCAAAAAATAAAGTTGAACTGAAAGAGCTAAAAAATGTGTTTACTAATAACTATTTGAACGTGGCATCACTGACTCTGTAAACTGTTTTAAAAGTAATTTCATGTATTGAAAAGTTTATTTCATACTTCATTTCTTTCATGCCTGGCTTTGTTCAAATACATTCTTACAGGATTTGACATTGAACTTACTAATGAATCGCAGTAGCTGATGATGTTTTACTCTTGTTCAAAAATTCCCAGCACCCAATGGCCTCGTACCTTACCGCCATAATCACTACGATCGCAGCGCCAAAACACGTTTTTTGAATTTTTTTTATGAATCTTCTGGCCGGATCCGAAAACAAATTATCAGTTCCCTACCAGGAGACCGAGACGGGAATGATACCTCATTTGTCTCGATTGGTGCACGGGTGGTTCTCAGAAGGAGAATTCTAGTGGCCGGCTAATCTGATTGGTAATTTTCCGTGGTTTCTCCTATCAATATCACGCCCACAATGGAGCAAAACCGTAACAAACGGGCAACGGATCGCTTGCAATCTTTCTTTCTTTGTCCTTATCCTATCCTCACTCCTTACTTACACACACAACACTACCATACAAGCTGGGAGGCCGGTCGGGAGCTTAGAGTTTGTCCCAATTGGGGAAGTGCCCCGGTGGTGGAAGACACTTAGATGGGTAGAAACCCCATTAGCCGACGGTAGGTCGGCGTTAGATCTCGCCATTCAGCAGGGGAAGATCACCGCCACCTCTCGAGGAAAACACACGCATTACATGTACGGGACTAATGACCTTAGCAGTTGACGCGCCCGGAATCAGTGATCAATCAAAGGCGACGAGCACTGACAAGCGACGGCCGAGTGGTCCGCGCTCTCACATTCGGATATTTTCGGAATACGCGATGCGGTGAATTGATTGGCTGTTGTAAAATGTATGTATTTTACCCTGCCATGATTTTGTGATGCTCGCTCCTGGTTATTTTGGTGAATTTGGCTTGTAAGAGGGCATTGCGACATGCTACGATTTTACACATCTTCTGAAAATTTGGGACATTAGCTTGTCTTTATTTGGAATTCGGATTGTAATAAAAGCTATAGGGTATTATTGTACATGCTTATTTGTTATCATGCTTCCCAGTCACTTCAATAAGACACATATATTTCGACTTCTAGATTGGTATGAAGAAAAGGAATGTTTGGGGGGCAGTAGCCCCTCCAAACTAGCAAAATGCACCTCAGAGGGAATGTGTAATAATATACAAAGCGAACATTTGAAATTTCCCCAATATGGATTGTGATTCATTAAAAGGGAAAATATTGTCATTAAGAAGAGGTTACGTGAAAACGCATTACGCTTTCTCTCAGTGGTAAAAAAGTAAAACTGAAAAATCTTTTCACTTTAAAAGACCATTAATAATTGCACGTAGTTTCTCAATTTCTGAATGTTTAATTTGTCTCGTCATCGCATTCTTCTCTTTCTCGTCTCCGACAGAGGCAGAACAGCTTTTCGTCGCCCATGGCAACTTGACTGTTCTCGCGCGTTTCCACGACTCCAGTCCGATCAATTGATTGATTAATGATTGTGGGCACGTCAACTGCTAAGGTCATTAGTCCCGTAAGTGTAAAACATGTTTTAATCCATAACACCGTTAAACCGATAAAACGGATGTACGAACTCTAAAATAGATATAAATTATTGTTTAACTACTTTCTAGTGCTGGGTCTTGTTGATCTCCCTTCCCGACGAATGCCAACTCCATACATCACGACAGTAAGAACAACATTTAAATACATCCTTTCATTCCCTTCACACCTCTCCTTCCTTCAGAAAGTACATTCTATCTATTTTCTGCCCAGATACACGTATCCTTTCCCTCCCACCTCTAAAAATAACCTTTAATAAAATAATCCATAATAACATTTAAATAAATAATCCAACTCATATTTTCCCATCCCTAATGATAAAATAATCCATCTAAGAAACCCATCCTCTTCGGTCCTCGTCAATGCGGAGGAAAGCGAGGCTCAACCTGAATGCTCTCACAGGGATAGGCACGTGGTAAACCTCGGCCATGACATTGGCGTTTGTGAGATCAGCCATGTGGTCATTTCAGTATGTTAGAAGTTGTTGGTAAAAAGGCACGGATGTGCAAATATTTAGGACAATTGTGTAAGTGAACAATGAATACTACAAATGCATTAGTTCTTTCTGTATTGAGTAATTGTAAAATATTGATTTTGCTTCTAACAAGTACTGTGATTAGCTTTCGGAACAATGGCCCCATATCGATCAGGTTTTTCGGCGATTTTTCTATGATTCACTCAGCTAAGGCTCGCATTGCCTCTGTAGAAATGTACGAATAAATTCACTTTTTGCGAGCTCTAATGTTGTGAAATTCCATTTGCGTGGTTCATGGGTGGAATAAGATATGTCAGTTAGCCGAGGTTTCGGAGTTTTTATTACTCCATCCTCAGGGCTGGATAAGTTTAACAACACGGTTTTTACAAACATTGTCACAATGTTAATTACAATTGCATATTAGAAACTATGTATAAACATTACATATTGTATATACATATGCGCTTTTTTTGTTTTATATATATTGCAACCGTACTATCCCCTTTCTTCCATTAAATTAATCGATATTAATAAATATTGTTATGTGGCGGCTATGCGATACCACACGGTACGACCGTGACAATTACTATGACACCTAATCTATTCACCCTGATTTCTACTATAATTGTCACTGTACCCGTTTTCCTAATAATATTTACTCAAATTCTCTTATCGAGTGGCCTCGTATAATGATGCTGCCGCCACACAAATTCTTTATTTCTATCAAATCTCTACGGTTATTATGTTACGAAGTTGCATAAATTATTTTTAGGTCGTAGGTCGTGGCTGGCCCCGTACGGGAAATACCTGTAAACAACGTTCGCTATTGCAGCATGCACAGGTTTTTCTAATACTGAAATAATAACACCTTTTGTCAAAAGAAAGAAAGAACTTTCAACCTCAGAGCGTAGGCTTCCGCGGCCGGAGTCAATATTAAGTTGGCTGTCCAGGTGACGCCGCGTCCATGGCAAAGGTGCCGACGTTTCGGTCGCCATTCTGCGACCTTCCTCAGGGCGTAATGCGCGGAGCTGTACTGTGCACGGGTTAATATAGGGCTACGTTCCCCTTCTACCTGTGTACCGGTTGGCCGGGTGGTCGGCCAATGCGGAGAGAGTGCACCGGCCAATCAGGGCCGGGCTCTCCGCGGGGCGCTGTTGACGGACGGCGCTCCGTCCGTTACCGGACGTAGGGGAGCAGCTAGGACCGCGTCCGTTCGAGACCGGACGTCCTGGTGAAATAGGTGTTTCCAGGCATCGTGAAGACGAATGCCTTGGTCAGCATTAAGATTATGCGGGTGTTTAATTATTTCCACCGCCTCTTTTACCCTCCTCGTACCCCAGCGGTCTTCTCTGGCTAAGAGGCGAGTGTCATCAAATAAGATGGCATGGTCAGTTTTCCATGCGTGCAATGCTATGGCTGATTTATTCGTATTATTGTATTTATAATGACGAATATGTTCCCGGAGGCGTTCATCTACTGTGCGTCCCGTCTCGCCAATGTAACTATGGCCGCAGCTGCATGGGATCTCGTATACCCCTGATGACATAAGGGGAGGGACGCGATCTTTCACGCGTACAAGCTTTTGCCCAAGTTTTTCCTGGGCTTTGTAGGCCGTCTTTATATCAAAGCGGCTCAATAGCTTGCCAATCTTATCGGTGACACCTCGTATATACGGTAGAGTGGCTATAGTTTGGTTGGTACTGTCACTAGGTGTGGTGATATCGACCGTGTTGGAAGTGGTCGTAGCCTGCCGTACCGCTTGGTTGGCAGCGCTAGCGCTGTATCCTTTAGCTCGAAATGTGGTCTTTAGGAGCTCCATTTCAGAGTCCAACGATTCCTTATCACACACTCTAGTTGCTCTGATGGCCATAGTTTTCAAAACCCCCCGTTTAGTTGCCGGGTGATGGTGAGAGCCGGCATGCAAATAACGGTTTGTATGAGTGGGTTTACGGTAAACACTGTGTGCTAGTCTACCGTTCGCTTTCCGACTCACCAGCACGTCAAGGAAAGGTAATTTTCCCTCATTTTCCACCTCCATCGTAAACTTAATCTTAGGGTGTGTGTTGTTAAGGTGCTGGAGGAAGTCAGCTAAGGTGTGAGGACCGTGGGGCCACACTACTAGTGTATCGTCCACGTACCGGAGCCAACCAGTTGGTTTTAGTGGGGCATTCTCCAGGGCCTCCGTTTCAAAGGCCTCCATAAACAGGTTAGCCACAACTGGAGAGAGGGGAGAACCCATGGCCGCTCCTTCAACTTGAGCATATAATTGCTCTCGGTATTGGAAGAAAGTGGACGTGAGACAGAACTCAGCTAAGTCGGCCCATTCCGACGTGAGCCCACGGGAGCAAAGTTTACTGCGTATGACAGTGGCCGCCTCGTCCACTGGAACCATAGTGAACAAAGACGTGACATCGAAGCTGACGAGGATGTCCGAGTCATTTATGCGGAGCTCCTTAAGAATGTCAATAAGGTGGGCCGAATTCCTGACAGCTGACTTGATGTCGTCAGTCAAAGGCTGCAGTTTATCGGTCACATAGCGGGCAAGAGGGTGGGTGGGGGAGTTAATAGCGCTCACAATGGGGCGCAGTGGCACGTCGGGCTTATGTATCTTAGGAAGACCATAAAGCCTAGGAATACAGTGGTTGCCACGTTTTAACCTAGGTTTGGCCTCCAACTCTATAGCAGCCGAGTTGTTAATCCGTACCGCGACCTCTCCCCTCAGCTTACGAACGGGATTACTTTGCAGAACAGTATAGGCCTGATCTGTCAGCAACGCCTCAACTTTAGAATGGTAGTCAATAGTTTTCATGACCACCGTGGCATTGCCTTTGTCTGCCGGTACTACAACGATGTCCTCACGCTTACGTAGTTCGCGCAACGCTAAACGCTCCTCGCGTGGCAAATTACTACGTGGCAATTTAGAATGGGCCAGAAAACGAGCCGATTCTCTGCGTATGTAGTCAGCCTGGTCGGCAGGCAGTTTTGAAACCGCGTTTTCCACCCCTGCCACGATATCCGCGGTAGGAACGCGGTCGGGCACGGGGGCGAAAGGTGGCGACCGAAACGTCGGCACCTTTGCCATGGACGCGGCGTCACCCGGACAGCCAACTTAATAATAGCTTTCAACCTCGTTCTCTTTCATTTATTTACTCATTTAACATGAAGCTCTACCGTCCTCTGTTGCCTTCCTTCAATAACAATGCAACAATGTATAATGACATAAATATACTCATGCTTGGCAACGTCGTTATCACATAAATACAATCACATTCAAATGAAGCTAATGATAATCAGCTGATTTCTAATTATTTATGCATTCAGGAATTCCTGTTTATCAAAAAATAATGTTATTTAAAAATTTTCCCTCGTACGTACGTAATTATAAATTTGACAATAAGAAAATGAGACTAAAATTTTGCATCGCTTTGTTCGGCAACAATTGCATGCATTGTTCTTTGAAGATTTCAATATTTTCCACTGGACTTGTCAAAGTTTATTTTAATTTACTTGAGTATTCTCGAAAAACAAATATCCAGTTTGATGATTACGCCACAAATACGACACTTTCCTTTCGCTGAATTCCGCCAAGACAGCGCCTTTGCCAGCTCGGTCGTCAATTGCGTGCCCAGTCGCACGTGCCGATGTATTTGCACGCACCAATCCCGCGTCTGCCGACTTTCTTCCTAAAATGTCCTCCACGAAGTCCAAAATTTCTCGATCAACTTCGAAGCACAGAGTCAAGATAAAATAAAAAAACTTCTTCTCTCTTCGATCATTCACTGCATCAATAGTTGTTTGCAATACTCGTTCGGATGTCCATTGCACTGCACCGCTTCATCACAAAAATGTCTAAGTCCAATTTCTCAAAATCTCGAATTCATCCAACATGGATTCGACGTTACTGTCACCCCTGACTCGAAAGAAGTGTTCTTAAAATCATGTCGATTCACCACGTCACCTCGTGATAGAAAAATGCAGACCAATATCATTCTTGCATTTTCATTGTTGTTTTCCCAAATTTTCTAAAATCCACAATATAAGTTATTCTGACATGACTATGCATCTATTTATTAACGCTTTTGCTAAACGGTAAAGTTTCTTGGCCAATATATTTTTGATATTTAATACGTCGGAAATGGTAAATTTCTCTGTCGAAATTATACACCAATTCGTCACTTGTTTTGATATTATTAATATGTAATATTTCTTCGGCTCAGAAATTCAACGTGTTATAATTCTTTTGGATCTTCTATAATTTTTATTAAATTCAGACAACGACGATTTACAACGCCTCTCGTTGCCTAATTAAGGTTTCTTCATAAAATTTTTATATTTAAGTTATTGCATTTGACACGTCACTGGGACTTTTCTCCAATCTTCATATTTTAAATTTAAATGAACCCGTCGTCCGATCGTATTCAAACAAAGACTACAATGTTTATTTATTTACTTTCCAATTAACTGTACGGTCAGATTTCATTTCAAAATTACTGAATCCACTGTGTTTCCAAAATCGTCGAAATATGGCTTTCCGCGGCGCGCTGTTCTTCTGTCTTGTTACTATCGATTCACGTACACGTTGTTTTATTAATTACAGTCTAATAAATATTTATCTTTCTTTCACAATTGTTTTTGGGGAATGTGCCAGACATGAAATCATTACAATATATATATATATATATATATATATATATATATATATATATAACAGCTCTTTGTTACCTTATAACGCAATAAAATCTATTGAAGAAAAATCTCATTGTCTCTCTTTCTCTCCCCTGCAGTTGCATACAGTAGTCGTTGCGCTTACCTGTACAAAGAGTTGAGAAAGGAGTTGTGGGCACCTTCGATTGCTGGTAACTGTTTCCATCCTTGTCTATGTAAATCACGCGCACTCTGTAATCAACTCCAGGCAATAGGTCTGATATGTTAGTTGAAATCACAGTGTCTCTTAATTTCTGAGGCTGTAATTCTGTCCAAAAACCATTCTGCAATTGACCAAAAGTAAATAAAATAGTGCTTAGGATATATCCTCTGCAACATCCATATCAATAATAGAAGACATATACAGATAATGAATAAAATCACACAAAATATACACATGAATGTGAATTTGGAATTTATAATATTAACAATATCAAAACATATTAAACTCAAAAGCTTATATTTGTATTATTCTTTACTATCTTGGAGCTGTGAGAATGGTCACAAAGCTATAAAAAAATCTTTAGTAGTCGATAAAAACTCAAAATACCTTTTCTTGTTCAATATTGATGGAAACAATACCCTACTTTATACTTTTTCTCACTACATAAAAAACTAGATTAGGTTTAATAATTGATAAGCAGCTTTAATACAGGTAGCTCAAAAGGCAGTTTTCAAAACTTAAATGATGACACCTTTTAATAATTATGTGAAGAATTTATCGTGAAATGGAATACAGCCATAATCCACGAACATGCTCGAATGCTTATTTGAAGCGATATTCTAACAATATCTTTGGTCAACTTCACTCGGTGCTTGTACCTTCCGAATACTAACTTACTATGTCAAAGAGATGAGGAAAGTCTAACAAACATTATACAAATAATGTGTCCACAACAATATAATATCGAAAGCCGTCAGTGGCGAAACTGTGCGACGTGGATATTAGACCTTCTCGAAAAATTTCTACATTTAGGATCGAATTATATCATTCTCACTAATCCTACCTAGAGCACGAATCTCAGAGAGTATTAGGTCCTTTCTCAAAATTGCTAATAACGCCAGCCTTCGTTAAGCAGGTTTACATTGCATGATCATAAAATTTGTAATATGTTAGATCCGTTCTTGGTACTGTTACAAGGATTTTTTAATCAACACTACAGTGCATAAATTCACCAAATCCAGATGTTCTAATAATCTCGATTATGCAACTATTTTCTGCCCATGGTACTGTAAGACTGAGTTTGTTTTACAGTTCGTATGGAAATATGACTTTTGAGTCACCAGCACTTTTATTATTAGAACTTCTTACTCACCTTATCCTCTCTGTACTGAAACTGATAATATTCACTGTCTCCTATGCCTTCAACTTCATCCGTGTTTATCTCAACCGTAACAACATTCATGTCTTGGTAAGTTACCAATGGTGGAATTTTGGAGTACTTGTACGCTAAACGAAACAAAATATTTTTTAAGTTCTCATTAAGCGATTGCAATATGATGTAACGAATTACTGATATAATAATAGTAACTCACGAATATGACAGAATGGTCTCCCAAATCCAGACTTGCAGCCATAATGACAATATCCGGTAAATTTATCGCAGTAATCATTTTTGCAATGTCCACATTTCTGCGAACAACTTGCGCCGTAATATCCGGATTCGCATTCTACAGTTTTATAAACAAATAGCTTCATTAATGGTAAAACAACTGTAAGTAATTTTACTCGTACCTTTTGTGCGTACCTTTTTCACAAAATGTCCCCTCAAATCCAGCAGCGCAACGACATGAAATGTTCTTCTTGCAAAATATCATTCCTCTGCAACCCGTAGCGAAATTTGAACACTCGCTGGTACAGTTGCGTCCGAAAAAGAAAGGACCACAGCCTGCCAAGTAAATTAACAATTTTACAATTTAAATGAGAATTTAAGTTCAGTTCCGTGATATTGTAGATTTATTATATTACTCACGGCCGTTTTTTGTATTGTTTCTCATAACGCAAACTTACGTCTTTTTGAGAGTTCTCACTAAGATTTGAAATTTTAAATTCATAAGAGAAAAAATGGTTCAGATGATATTTCTGTAATCGATTTCATTATTTTAAATCGAAATAAGTAACACTTTAAAAATGAAATTGTGGGAACAATTTTGCCATGATAAATAGCAGGCGCAAATGGCAGAGCGAAAACAACAGATTCAAGCCTTTGTCGGTCATGGTTATTTTCGTCTCGAATTTGTGGCCTGCAACCATGTACGGCCACTATGTAATAGTGAAGATTGAGGTTTCGTAGATTGGGAAGTGGTAGGTTCGAGTCCAGACGATAGCGGATTGTCGACCTTTGATAAGTAGCTGAGGTGGGGGCGACCTCTACCTGAATGAGAATTCCAAAGGTCGGCTGCTCTGAAGGCTTTTCCCGCGAGTTCTTTCGACGAATTGCAGCCCAACGCCAATGTCGAATCTTAAAGAACGTACCACAAAAGGGGCGCCATCTTTTCGTCTCTATTTTGATCCAAATCCCATCCTTACGACTGGGAGATGATCGGATTCCCATCCTCATATCCAGAGAGACTATGGAAATTCTACGAGTTCATGGGGGACAGACTCGAATTGGTTTGTTACTCTACAGAAGAGTATTATGAAAGAAAAACTATTAGTGTCCAAAAAAGTCATTCGCATCACTAATTTACGTTCATTATCAGGGAATAACAAATAGTTTGGCGCACGGGCGTATTAGGAAATTTTCGTAACTGTAATTGAAAAAGTTCTATTTAATGTTTACTTTCTCTATTTTAGTTATCAACTTATCATACTAACGTATTAATATGATGTATTACTAATAAGTGATCATTTCGTATATAATTGGAATCATGTAAAATAAGCTGAAATGAAAATTCGTTCGATTTCATAGTAGTCGTTTAGCAGCAAGCCTGAAAACTATGTTACCTGGTGTTCAGCAGTCTAATAAGCCAATGTTTGTCAGGAGGATGTTGTATTTCCAATAAGTATCAAAAAGAACGAAATAAATAGGGTATTTGTGAATGAAATTCGAGAGGATGTGTATGTGTATACGAAATGTGTAACAATTCTTCAAGTTTAATTGCATAACATGTAATTTATGATTCTGTATTATGGAAACATTTTAGAGCTCTATTTCTTTGTATGCTATTACTTGCTACTGAGCTGCAACTCGCATGCCTCGGTCAGCCTGATCGAACAGTAGGCGTTATACAGAAAAAACCTTGAATGAACTGGGAAACGGATTATGTAAGAAAAGTACTATTTCCTCCTTTAATTCACCTCAGTAATTTTCCAGAAGAGACGTGTTCTCACCCCACGAAAAAAGGGACCAGTCAAGCCCACTACTGTGGGAAAATTATACTTGCCTTCCTCACAACTCTTGCCAGTGAATCCTTCAGGACAAATGCACATCTCCGCCTCTGCGCTATACACACCTCCATTTAGGCATTTTCCCGATGAATCTAAAACATGAAAATTTTGAAAAGTACATATTAGCTACACTATAGTAACTTTAAAGCCATAACCGCACATGATTCGGAGCCAAAACATAAATGTATGCATTATCAGTGCACGTCTTCTAGAGATCAATGGGAAATCTAGATATTCAAATTTTCATTCTCCAGATTGGCGTGGCAGAAGTATATTTCTTCACGAAGGGCATTATGAATGACAAGAACCCAAATCTATAACTGATTTGCCTTGAAAAACATATTTTATTACATCGGAGCGAATATTCTGTTAACAATTCTTGCCAAAAAACGCTCATTTCTTTCTGTCTTCAGAATTCAAGTTGTATGTGGTGTGGGGTAGGTATCCCAGAATCAAGAAAACGTGCACAGAGTACACTTCTCCCCACAGCACGTCACACACAGTTTTTTACCTGTCTTTGAAGAAAAATAATTAAATAAATACGTTTTGCGCACTACATTTTGCGCATTCGGTGCCTATTTTGGTCGAATCTGCGTTGGGCCGATGGGTTGGGTCGCTGCGTTGGGTCGATGCAGGAACCGCGATATGATGCAGGAACCACGGGCGAAAACGGAAGAAGCAAATTGACCGAGGTCGCGTAAAGGTCGATAGAGCGGATCGACGCCGCGAGTAGCTCACGGCAATAGGCGACCGAGTAGGGAATCGCGAGCGAGTGTCGTGGAAGTTGCATGTGGACAAATTCTCTTCGAGCCTAGCAATTACGACGTAGATGGTGTAAGCCGAGATTATATTCGGGGTATTCAAATAAGATTAGTGAGCAAATTAGAGTCACAGTCGCAATAATTAATGACGTCCGAATCGTAAATCGAAAGTGTTTACAAGCCCACGCGATTCAGATAGGCGCCGACAACATCGAGCGGCGGGCGGCGAGCGTACTTGGCCTTTCGGAGTCAGCTGAGCGGTGGCCATTTGCGTGTCGAGCCACGAGCGGTGCAGCTTGGGGGGATGAGTTGACAAAGTGGCGCCTCTGCCACTGTGTGCTGATGGGGACCGCTAGAAGGTACCGGCGGCAACTTCAAGGAAGTGCAACTCCATGGTATGTTATTTCAAAGACATTTATCTAATCATCATTCTCAAGAAACAAGAGAGAAGTGAGAAGAGTAGTAGTAGTAGTAAAAGTGCAGTAAATTACCTTTTTACCAGTTAAAATCATAACTTCTTAATTACCACCTGAAAAGTTAGTTAAAATGATGTCCTGCATGTGCAAGTTAAGGTTAAGTTTAACAAGTGTGAAATAATCAGAGCATGCTTACCAGAGAGCGTTCAGCCGGGAAGCTGTTAATGCAGTAAAATGAACATAACAATATTCAATGCATGGGTGTCGAAAGCAGAAACGAAGTTGAGGGAACGAGCTCACAGACCCAACGGCAATTTCAAGCTACAGTCGCAATCCGACAGGGCGATTGTCATCACAGAATAAACGGAATTCAGAGAGGTGTAAAACTTGAACAAGCGAAATTTACAAAATAGAATGGTCGTCCTACCAGAGAAAGTTGTCCCTTCTTGTACATTCTTACCACCTGCCCTCAGTGAAAATATCAGTTTCCCCTGCAGCGTCGGTGATCGGGAAGTTTTAGGAGTCAGGAAGTTCTAGATGTCTAGCGTCTCTAACCGATAGTTTCCTTAGTTTCTATCAATAGCTGGCGAATGCTCGAACAGTACCCTAACAAACGGGCCACGGATCACACATGGTGTTTCCTTCCTCATCCTTCTCGCCTCCTCTCCCCTTATACAAATACACCTTACGCATACCACACTATTCCACATGTCAGGAGACCAGTCGTACGTAAACAGGTGTTGTGGAAAGTGTTGTTACGCCGGTTGCGTTGAACGTTTACTGTATGAATTCTTGGAACTACTGTGATTTTGTCAGATGAGGGACATCTTCTGAAGGTGCTGAACTCGGCTATGGACTTGAATTATTTTGGCTAGTGGACCACTGCTTTGCTGTGATATCCGTGGGAGACGCAACTGTACGATTGCAATCAATATAAAATTTCTTTGTGGAAAATTTTTGCCTCTATCTACTCTTTCATATTATTTCATAATTGCACGAGTGGTATGTTCAAGAAAACGAGCTGCTAAAGGAGCGAAATTTCTTTTTTACCACGGATGCAATTATACCCCTTTATCCACGTGTTACTTCAACATTTTTTCGTTTCCATTTAAGAATAAATTAAATTTTGAGAAATTCATGAGCATCTTTTCCATTCGAGGCACACATATGATGTTATATTGTTTCTGAAAATTGCCGTGCATCGTGTTTGTTTGCAAATGGAAGATATTAAAAATATTCCGAAAAAAAATTAAAATAAGCTGACAAAGCTATAGGAATAATTACTCGCACTGCTTCTCCGAGCGCCTTCTCGCGAGGGTAATGCTGCTCTGATGTCATTTCTCCTCCATTTGACAAAAACTGGCCTATATCGTGTGATTCATAGCCTGATAAATTTTCACCATTAACGAAACTTTCGTTGGGAAGAGATGAACTTTACGCCTTGTTATGCCTTGAATTATGAATGAGGAAATAAGATGGTAATGAGTGGTGAAGGAACAATCACAAATACGACCATGACTACGCAGGACCCGAACTAGCAGCCTCCTCGGCGCAGACGACAGCTGCCGCAACAGTCTCTACAACGGGTAAGGTTCATGACCCTTCCCTCTCTACTTACTACCCACTCTCCTCAAAATGGAGTACTTCTTCGTCGGACCCCTCACCTTCAACCTATTCAGCAAGGGAGGCCCTACCGGTAGCTAGGCTACCACTGACATAGCTCTCAGGCTCATGGGGGTACTCAAGCTCCACCACCAACTCCAAGGTCGTGTTCTCCCTAGGTGGAGTTATTATTATTATTATTATTATTATTATTATTAAGTCTCTCTCGCACCGATGTACTCCACTGCAGCCACCGGGTCCTTTTAAAACCAAGTGCCGGTCTTGCCTGCTCATTGGCGGCACTGCACACGACGAGAGTGAAAGTATCATTAAGATCTTTCTCATGATACTTGCAGGGCTGAGGAGAACTGCTTTTGCATTATTACTATTATTATTATTATTGCTAATACACTGAATGCGACTAGTACTTTTGATGTTTACCTTTGAAATCCTGCAGCTGCATGACCGGATCGGGAATGGAAACTTCATTCTTCATAACTGTAATATCTCTCTGACCTATCGAACATAATTTTCAATAAACAAATGTGCAGGCAAATAGGATATAACTCAAATTCCTAGTATACTGCATGACGCCAATTCTAACTTACCAGAAGGATTGCAGCCGAAAATGCTATGCAATATTGTTCCTTTGCCAGAGACGTCTAGTTGCAAAATGATTTTGTCATTTGTCATTCTTCCTAATGATGATTTGAATGTTCGCATTTTCCATTCACCAAACTAGAAATGTCAATTACATGAACAACGTATTTTTATTGATCCATATTACAATTGACAAGGATAGGGCACAGTTGGATGACACCGGGATCTAAATAAAACTTCATTCATTCGAAAAAATCTCAATAAACATATTCAATTGCAAAACAGGTACCACAATCAACACATGTCTATGTTATATCTTATTTTGCATAACACCTCTAACACAACTATAAAGTCTGTGCTACAGGCAACTAATACAAACATTCTTATTTTGCTAGTAGAGGACACTATAACAACTGAAGAATATGATATTACGCCTATCTCTTTGAGGAAAAAATTCCTTCATTAAGTTTTTCCTTCAGAGAGCTATGTTGATATAGGTGATTTATCCTGTCAGGGAAATCATATTTCATGTGCTCGCTAAGACTGTTAAGTCTACACCTTGTGGAAGCCGTGGATATTGTCAGTATGAGATTGGACCGTTGGAGTATTCCTTTAACTATTGAAAACTGTGAAAAGGCTGCAACCAGTGATTCTTTAATTTCTATTCACGTAATTTTGGGACTGTAGGAGATACCCCAACGGTCGACGAATGCTTGATTCTTAAGAAAGGTAATCTCGTTAACAAAGGAATCAGAACTAAATGGGTTTATGTTTAAAACAATAATAATTTTCAACATGGAAGGGAATGTAAGTTATTTGGTTAAAACAGGCGACATACTCGTATAATTGCTTTTAGGGAGAACGAATTTATCCATTTTAATATTTCGACATATTTTAATCCTCGATGTACGTTAAATTACTGTAATGCTCGTAAAAAGTATGTAAAGCATCACTTTTATATAATGATCTACATAGATATATTTTTCACACCGCGCACATTATATGAATGCTAGCTTAGAATAGCACGCCTTATGTTATCATATTACGGAGATTTCCGAGACAGTATTGCATAAGTATTTTAAATGATGCAGGCGTACAGATACAGTATTTTACATTACAAGACAAGGAAGTGCATGTTTCTTCTATACGGAAGAATTCCGGGACGGGGCTGAAAGTGTAGGAATCCTGTCGGGTCTTGGAAAGTTACTTTTGCCGTGTAACATACTGTAATGACTTCATTTTATTAGACATTCCCCAAAAACAATTGTGGACAAAGAGTAAATATTTATGGAGCTATAGTCAATGAAACAAACAACGTGTATTATGAATCGATCTGAGCAAGACAAAAGAACAGCGCGCCGCGGAAAGAGTATTTCGGCAATTCTGGAGAACACAATGAATTCGATAATTTTGGGAAAAATCTGACCGTCCAGTTAGTTGGAGAATAATTAAATGAACATTGTGGTTTTTATTTGAACGCGATCGGACGACGGGTTCGCTTAAAATTGGAATCAAAAATTTTAGAGAAAAAAACCCAGTTGAACATGTCGAATATAGTAACTTGAATTACCAAAATTTTATGAAGAAATGCTAATTAGGCAACGAGAGGCGTTGTGAATCGTCATGGTATAAATTTAACAAAATTTATAAATGATCTAAAGAGTTTATAGAACATTGAATTTTCGAAATAAAGAAATATTACAAATTAATGATACCAAAAACAAGCGACTAATTAATGTGTAATGTCGACAGAGAAATTAGCCATTTTCGACGTAAATTAAACCGAAAACATCTGTTTGGACAAGAAAATCTTAACATTGGGAAGAAGCCGTAATGAATAAACGCGAAAACATGTCAAAATAAGTAATATTGGACATTTTAGTAAAATTATGGAAACAAAAGGTGAAAATGGATTTCGCCGGCATTTTTTATATTCCCAGGTAACATGTTAAATCGACATGGTTTTTAGCGCAGTTCTGTCTAGTCAGCAGTGAGAGGGTCATCGTGTCCACGTTTGACGAACTCATAATTTGTAAAATTTTTCGGACTTAGACATTTTTGGCGGCGAATCGAAAGTGCGTAATGGACATGTAAACAGCGCGAACATTTATTGATGCATTGAACCAATTAGAAGAAAGAAGAAGTATTGTTTATTTTGTGAATTTGTGGTTCGAGGTGATCAGACAATTTATGGAATTCCTGGGAAGAATTATTTTGAAGGAAACCGGCCCGTGCAAGATTGGAGCGCGCGAGTATGTCGGCGCGTGCGAGTGAGCGGGTATAGAACAACCGAACTGGCAACGGCGCTGTTTTCAACGACGCAGCAGCAGGGAAGTGTCGCGTTCGCAGCGTAATTATTTAACATCAGGCCTGTGCTCGCGTACATTCAAATAAATTAAATAAACTTTGGCAAGAATAATGGAATTTTCGAAATTTTAAAACAGAACGAACGTAATTGTTTGTCAGCCGGCAATAAAAAAAATTAGTATTGTTTTCTTTACATTTTCATTGTTGTATTTGGCAAATACGTACGTATAAGAAAAAGTTGTTAATGATATTGGTTTGTTTTCTTGAGTAAAGGAATTCCTGAACATAAAACAATTGCAAATCAGCTGATTAATGGTAATTTCTTGTAACTGGATTGATGGTAATCTCACGTAATTTGATTAATTGAAATTTCATGTAATGTAATTAATGGTAATTTCGTGTCCAAATAATGTTGCCAAGCTTGAGGGAATATTCACGTATTGTTGCATTGTTGCCGTGAGCAACCCAAGAAAAGAATTAAAGTTCTTTCTTTCCTGTTTTGAAAACATGTTATCATTCCAGTATTTAGTAGTCCTGTGCATGTTGCCATATTAAACGTTGTTTACAGGTATTTCCCGTACGGGGCCATCCACGACCTACGACCCAAACAAATTTATGCAACGCCATTAGATAATAATAGTATTGATAAACTGAGCAGTGGTAGGAGGAACAGTTGCATTGGCACCAGAACGTGAGGGCAAGTAAGAGCAAGTAAAAGCTTGTTGATAATGACAATTTGTCGGTGGGATACACAAAATGACGATCGTGAGAACATATATTTCTTTGTTCATATTTTGTTTTGTAATATAGTTTACTTCCAGTATTCACCCGTATTCACAGTATTTCGCGTCGTTCTCGGTCGTGCCGCTAGACATCGTATGATTGCGAATGTATCAAGCAGAGCTTGCGATCATGCGACTTCTAGCGGCAGGACCGAGAAAGACGCGAAATGCCGTGTGATATTCGATCGTGGCCATAGGGGCTTGAGGGGCAAAGTTAGAAAAATCGCACTATAAAGTACTTTCGATACTTCCAGACTCGTATAGAAAGAAGTAAACGTTTATGTCCGAATACTGCGTATGTCCCACCTAGATCTAGACGATCCCGAAAAATATAGTTTTTGTTTATATACATCAATAAGTTTTTGTAAAATTATTTATCAGCCAAATTAATGTAAAGTTATCCCATAGGTGAAAAATTCAGCTAATGGAAAGCAACTAATGGAAATTTCAAATTTGTCAAAAATGACACGTCGGGCGTTCTAGTGATATGCTTTTGTATATCTTTACTTTCATTGTTCTTTCAAATTATGTATCACATTGTCTTTCTATAATTAATAATAAGAAAGAAGCATTATGTTTGTGACTCCTTCGACTTCACCTACTCACCTGGCGGTCCGTGTATTTTGACTCTTCATATTTTGTCCCGTTGGAAAAGATTATGTTGAACTTTATACCTCCAATTCTTTCAGGTGTTGAGTATATGACAGAGACACATATTCTTTCAGATACTGGAAATATTTCGTAACTGAGACTGCCATGATTTTCATTAAGGACTAAATGTTCTCTCTGAAAACCTACGAGAAAAAACAGAGGAATGAATGTATTCTTATACTTTTATTTCTAATTTATTTATTTATTTTCCTCTTTATTAATTAGTAATATTAGCTCAGCACTTCCAAACACTGTCAAAGCAATCCACTCAATCTTTTAGCGTTACACACTTTCATACTATAGCGACCCCTGCAATGATCAAATTTCAATAATATTATCTGGGTCACCGAGAAGAAGGGAAATCACTAGTGGTACTATAACATCACATGCATTCTTGCATTCTTGATAATGGTTACGTAATTTGTGTTCATAAAGACAATGCTATACCAATTTCTCTGAAATATTCAGTTTGTTTTTATTATTTTTTTATTTTTACTGTATCACCTACTATTTATGCAGTGTATAGATAGTATGTATTGTAATGCTACAAAACAACGGCAATTTTTTCGGGAAAACGTCTGTCCATTCGTCTGTGAACAACGCTAGCGTCTAAACCGTATTCAAGTTTTTCAACAAAAATGTGTGTTCTCCAATCGATCTGGCCGATGTCGTGGCCCCTGGAATTTGAAACGGATATTTTGATTTTGGTGGATACGGGGTACGTAACATAGAACCTCAACAACATTTTGTACGTTTTTTCAAACATGACTCCAAATTTTTCTTCAATTTTTCCCCCTTCTGATAAAGCAAAAGACGAATAAAGAAATGGCGAAGGTCGCCTTTTCGTTGCAATCCCTGAATTTTCGCAAAATTTCAAATTTTTTCAGCTTCTTCCTACTACTACAATGCAATACAACTATAATAATGAAGATCGCCATCTAACATCTTCAAATAAGGTCTTGTTCATTTTTTTCAAAATAAGAGAAGTTTTTGCGTATTTCTCGCCCACGTTTTCTTGATACATGAGCTCCCTAGTCGTCAGCCAGCACTTAATATTACGGCCCGTTTAGATACTTAGGTTTGACTCGGAACGGCACGTACCAATTGACAATGATGGCAACAACAACCTCCTACTTTCAAAACAATCGTAGCATTGCTAGAGGCACGCTTTGGCGCGTTAAGTTCATGTCCACAGTTGGTACGCCCTTTTAAGCCGTGGCGTAGCTACAGCCCTCCCCTCTCCGCACACACACACTGTGGAATATCAAGAAAACTTGCGCGAATAGTAGTTCTGAGTGAAACACAGGGAATTTACAAACAATTATTCTCTCAAAAGCGGGTCTAAATTTTTTTGCACATTTTTTCCTTATGTAGGGACTAACGATAAAGAATGTGGTGCTGGTCCCATTTTCGGTGGCCTCTCTGTATATTCGAAAATTGCCAAAACATAATTATTCTTATTGTTGGAGTGGTAATGATCGTACGATGTAGATAATATTCTTATGAAAGAAAATATATTTAGGGGGCAATGGAATAGATTTAGTTTAGAAGTAACACTTGCTGGTCAACACCTTGGCTATAGAATCTTTTTAACATTAAATTTAGAAAAAATATCAATGTAATCTGTGTCTGGGCGAAAAGAAATCGGTTTACTCTCTTATTTAATTTCATTATTCATGCGTGTATGTATTTGCACCACACTGTTCTGACGCGCCAAGAAAGCTGGTTCACGGAGAATACGGCACCTCAGAACTCTGAAATCGCGACACCGACCGCACATAAATTATTCAATTTTCAGTGCAGTCGACACGCGTGTATTACTAGTTTTTATGAGCGAATCAACTGTTCGGCTGTTGATTTTCAATGTGCGCTCGCAGCGTCTGCGGGAAGGAGTTAATTTCTTCGAATGTAGGCAATGAACATTTTTGCTTGCGCACGCTCGCTTCCGGCGACTTTGAAGACGTGCGAAGCAGTTCGAGAAGAGAAAAATTATTTTTTTTTCTCTCTGTAATGCAGTTGGCTGTTTTTTGAGAGAAAATTAAGTATCTCGAGCGCGTGACGTTTGAAATGTACGCCTTTTGCTGTTAATTCATCCTAAAGAATAGTCATAATTGTTTATATTCGATATTAGGCGCCAAATTAAAATTATTTTGGCCACCTATGTGTAAACAACACTTCTTTTACGTTAAAAAAGTTTTTATTGCTGATTATGACATTCAAAAACTGAACGCTCACTTCGAGGTAATCAAGACAAGATCATGTAAAATTGTTTTTGCTTTCTGTACAATTTACTGCATGTACATGTACTGTAACAGTTAAATTTATTCTGGTTTGTTTTCATTTGTCAAAGAAAGAATTGACTACTGATTTTGACTATCAAAATATTCTAAAACGTAGGTATGCATAACAGGTGCTTTATTTATTTATTTATTTGTCAAAAAACAGTAAAAACTGTATATGACGTGTGGGGAAAGAAATTTATCTGCGCACATTTTCTTGAGGGCCAGAATTTTATTAAAAAAATTCGTTTGAATTGGTTGAATTTATCATACAAGTTTACAGCTGATGTGCTACTAGGGCAGAAATTGTAATATTACAATATTACGTAACTGTTTCCGATAATACGAGTAAGTAAGTGCTCTCGTAGCACCTATAGGTTCTCTAATGCCGTGAGGTTGCCGAAGCCCGAGGGAGGGACCAAGCCAATGCCGTATGTAATACTTACTCTTGTCTAAATCTGCCTCCCTCTGACTTTGTCTCCGTCATTCTCACTCTCTTTGTCTCTGTGGTAAAGAAGAATTGCCATGTCATTGAGTGTTATTATTTCACTTTTTACACAACCTGATTCCCATATGTATGTAGTCAGACACCGCCAAGGTTATCAGATTAGCCGTGAGAAAATTCGACACCAGACGTAAAAAATTCAGCCCAGTAGCCAATACAATTTCGTTTATTATTTCTTGCCATAAATTATGAGTGATATTACCAATTCAAGTCGCTGCCACCGCCGCTAGCTGTCTAAGAATTCTCGTTGTGATCAAAGAATACATTTTTCCCCTCAGTACGTCACACATTTTTTTCTGTTTGTGGCATTATCTAAATAAATTACAGAAAGGAAGGTGGAACACCGACACGTGAAGGGTATAAATCCTACAAGAAGTTTAGGCTCCAGCAATGTTCACAGACGGACAATGTAATGTATGAATACGCCTGGCATTACGCCCCCAGCACTTGTACTTTATTAGGGGACCGAAGTCTCGGGGTTTGTTCCTAGGCGTTATCTCTCTATTCGCACCCTCCTTGGGTATACATGTACACCCTCAGTCTAACATCCGGATTCCGCCGGAACGCTTTTAACCCTCACGGCAACCTCCTCATACAATATCTGGGTTTAGGGCCGCCCTGCCAGCTCAGAGCTACTAGCCATCTGGGCTAGTACCGGAGTCAATGTTGTCGTGTGACAACGCGCCACTCACATGCGCCGGATCACAAAGTCCATCCTCTATGCCCAAAGTATTGAGCCACTGCCATGAGGAAGCCAAGAGCCCAACTGTGGGCCACCCGAACTAAGGTTCGGGCTAGCGACCTGGGTGGAGCCGGAACCAAGGCAACCTGACGTCTCTCCACTGCCTACACCTTCAGGCTAGCGACCTGGGTTGTGCCGGAACCAAGGCAACCTGACGGTAGGTATCAATTTCCCGCCGGACGTCTTATGTGGATTCCAGAGTACCCCGAGGGGTCTCCTTCACCCAATCCTGCCCTGAAATCGACGCGCCAGGGACCCAACTGGTGGGTTGCCGGGTTGAACCGACCACCAGGAGCTTAGCATCGCCTACTCACTGCCTCCACCTCGAGGCTAACGGCGTGAATACCACAGTGAAACTGGAGGTCCGGGTTATCGTCTACAACTCTTCGCCAGAGATCGTGCCCACCTACGTGGTCAAGATCTCCCCCTGCGAGGTCACAGATGGGACACACGTGTGGGCGTTTAAAAAAAACATATTACCGCTATCTGTGGGCCTCAAAACTTGTATTTATATTGAAATCTTGAAATCAATTTTTACAGTATTGCATAACTTTGTTTTTTACTCAGAACATATAATACTTCGTACATACATATGTGGAGAAAGTAAAATTAGTAAAATATCATTAGTTGTTTTACTAAAAATACTTGTTTTAAACCCTTTGATGCAAAAAAAATACTGAAATTGACATTTTACGCAAGATACTTTCAAAAGTTCTATTTTTTCAGGATTCGTGTACGTCTGCAGTTATTTTCCGAATCTTCCTTAACAAATTGAATTGGCATTTGCCCTATAATATTTCTATTCCCTATAGTAGGTCGACTTATGATTCTGATGGCAAATATGATAGAGGTAACCGCACCATGGCACACATTACGTAAGAAATTGTAAGAATAAACCTTTTTTTTGCAAAAGAACTAAGAACTCTGCTCTCTTTGTATGACTACTTACTTATGTCGATCGATACTGTGGCACCTCCATTCCGAGAAATGTCCAACAAATGACTAGATGCAAAAGCCCCAGATCTTGAGTAACGGTCATTCAAATAAAAAATCGGTATCCTCTGATCCCGTCCAAGTACTTCATTCGCAACCACTATGAAAGTCTCCCTATTGTAGGATCGTCCTGAAACACTCTTAAAAGAAAGCAGGTTTGAAACAACCTCAACGTGGTTAAACATGCTCCACTCGCAATCGAGGGTCGCCGTCTACCTCACAAAATATTACAAAATAAACACCTGATGACGAGGGCAAAAGAGACCTCCAAACTTAGTGATATGTGTAACAATTGTCAACAATAAATTCTTTCTTTATTGAATTTCCATGGTCTTGTGCTAAACCTAGAATAAATTCATTTTAAATTCTTCACTGTCACTGAACATCAGAGGATAATAACAGAGATATAACAAGGAAAATTTAGACCTTTTGATACGTAGGTGATCTTTAATTTTATTTATAGTATATAATCTACATATTTTAATAACTTTGACGTCATTCATTTCCATAGCAACGATGCAAAATCTGACAACATTACACTCAGTAATGACAATTTTCTCAAAATCAACAAACTAGAAAACATGTGGTGAAATACAATATTTACAGCACGTAACAAAATGGTATTGTTTACTTTCATATTATATTTACAATGAGTAAATTGGGTTTCATCCAAAATGATCCAAAGACTACCGATATTCTGAAACAATGCACATGGTATTAAAGAATGTAATTGAGGAGAACATTAATTCATTTGAAGAAAAAGCTCCATATTCAATAATGCAATTGTGATGAGTATATGTGCATTAAATAATTATGCATTAAGTTTCTCAGAAACGCAACCTTTTTCTGTGAAAACTAGCTCAAAATTCCGCATTTTAGGAAACGCTCAACCGACATTTTCTCATACTTGGCTCAAAATGTTCTTTTCAAACTTTTCGAACGGATATTGCTAATAGCACTTTCTAATATGACATAAAGTTCATTTTGGGGTATTTATTGTTTTTTTTTCGAAATTCGCACACTTTTTCTTAATTTTTCGGTTTCCTAAAGGTAGAACGAAAATATAATTTTAAGAATATTAAAGCAGTACTACCTCGTCGTAAATGGCAATTTTCGTTCAAAAATATAGCGCCGTTTTTAAGAAACTGTTGTTTAAGTGCTACTGTAAATGCAAAATTTGCAACTCGAATTGACAAAATTTGTTTTAGTTTTCGAAGAACTTCACAAGAAGTCATTTGAAGCTATTTAACTCACAAATACAATTTGCTGGAAATGTATATATTAACCGTCTGATAGATCTTAAAAAATACATTTGTGTAATTTTTGAAAAAACAAAAAATACCCCAAAAGGAACTTTACGTCATATTAAGGCTAAATGTACCGAAAAAAACTTGTAGGAAAATTCAATAGATCGCAGCACTATCAGCAGGAATTTACTTTACCGATTACGTCTGAACAAATGGTCCGATTTTCGATCTGTAAACGGCATTTGACTCCTGTTTATAATAGAATTTACGCTACGAAGCCCTTTTTCCAAAAAAACTAGCAGAAACTCGATTTTTAAAATTTTTCTCGTACTTCCGGGAACAATTTCAAAAATGTGGGCTTATAGCGCGATGGCGACACGCTTCCAGAATCCAACGCCGTGTCAAACATGCAAATCGGATAAATAGGAGCGACGGTAAGTCAAATTTCGAAAAACACCTCACCCCACTCCCCATTCCCCTTCCACGCCGCCGGGACATCCCGGCATTCATTGTTGGCCGGCGGCGCGGTCAAGCCGGCACGGGCGAGCCGGGCGGCGGCCGCCGCGGCGCGGCGACGGGCAAGAAGGCTGAACTTTCGGGGGCAGCAAGCCAGACACCCCGTCACTTCGTTGATGCTTCCGTCACTTCGCATCTCAAGATATTTTTTCCCCACATATGAAACTAGTGATGCTGTAATAGGGGTAAACGGTCTCGTATCATCTTTAATAGTAGTATAAAACTATTACCTTATTCACATATTCCATCTTCCTTCGAATACCATGATAAGAATGTCTGAGGTATCACTGAAAACACCGATTCCGCTTTGGTGCTGATTTCAAAAAGTAAAAATCGAACTAATTGCGTAAATATCACCCATATTCCATCTCCTCACATCGTATTTTAGATATATTTTACTTCTAAGAGCTTCCATTACCATTTCACTACCGGAAAAAACAAGCGGAGATAACGCAAGAGCTCTTTTATCCTACGACTCGATTCATCATTTCAAAACGGCGTTTGTCACCTTGATAGAATTCACCTGGTTAATCCCCTCTTCCAAGTAAAACAGCCGAATCGAATTTTTAAAACGTTTTCGTACTTTAGGACAAATTGCACATACTTTCTCATAGTAATCTAATATCTTTGGTCTGGGCCAATTTTACCATCTTTCCCCATCTTCTGACATCTTGCTGACATCTATCGCCGCCCAAAATACATTTTTTGAACTTTTCTCATTTTTCAGCTTCTTAATGGTAGATACGAAATATTACTTTTAGGATATTAAAGAAGAGTAAAACTTCGTCCTATATAGGAATTTTCATTGATAAATTTGGAGCCGCTCTTAAGAAAATGGCGTTTAAGCGTTACTGTAAATGCGAAAATGGAAGCTTCGGAATTTTCACAAGAATCTTTCGAGTTTTCGAACAACTTCATTTGGTGACATTTAAAGCACTTCTACTCACAAATGTAATAATGTATAAAATTTCTGGAAATGTGAATATTAATGGCGTGAGAGACACTTAAAAATACATTTATTTATTTTTTGAAAAATCAAAAAAATACAGCCAAATTAATTTTATGTTAACTTAAAGAATGCAAATAGCATTCGTACGAAAAGTTTGAAGAAGCAATTTGAGAAAATGGCGTTTGAACATTTGTGCAAATTCGGAAGTTTCAGTTCATTTTCACAGAAAACATCTGAGTTGTCGAGGAACTTTTAAGACATAATGTAAAGCACATGTACTCGTAAATGTAATAGTAGGGAGTTTTTGCACCCTCGAACGTTACGTACTATCGATCTTCTGCTCATTCGCAGTGCACGTTTCGCATCACTTTGGTGCATCTGCCCATGCGCAAAAGATCGATAGTACTTAACGTTCGAGGTGGCAAAAGTTCCCTAATATGAACAAATCGCCGTTAAAGAAAATATTTACTAAATGAAAGGCTAGTCAAAGAATTACATTTTTGTAATTTTTGAAAAAACAAGGGAATAGAGCAATATGGCGTTTATGTCATCTCAGAGTACATTAGGTACTATCCTTTCCAAAAGTTTAAGGAAAAAAGTTGAAGTCGATTTTGAGAAAATCTTGTTCTTGTAATTTTTAAAAAATGCACAAATTGCACTCAATATTGCGCGAAAAACTACTAAAAATTTCAAAAAAATGTGCATGACCTTATTGAAAGAACTAAGTATGAAGAACAAATATAATTTTAAGGGAAAATCTCTATCTTCAATTTTGTAGTTGTAGGAAGACGCCGAAAAAAAATTCGAACTTTTGCAATTTTCCCAAAATCAGTCAGCAATGAAAATAAGAGCTATGCCACCTTGAGTGTATTTTACTTTATTCTTACAATTAATTTAAGAAAAGCATTTGGAGTAATTTTTGATTGATTGTTAGTGATTTTGGGCGCGTCAACTGCTTTGGTCATTAGTCCCGTAAGTGCAATGCATGTTTATTTCATCGTGAGGTGGAAGAGATGTTGCCCGCTGTGCCGATGGCGAGATCCGGCGCCGACCTTCCGTCCACTAGCGGGGCTTCCCAACCAGGTATCTGCCACCAGCGGGGCACCACCCCAGCCGGGACAAGCTCTAAATCACCGACCGATTTACCTGTCGGCTTGCCGGGTTCTTTCTTAACAAGGTATCTCCCACCAGCAGTGTACGGCCCACAGCCGGGACAAGTTCCAATCCTCCCACTGGTCTCCCAGCATATATGGTAGTGTTGTGCAAGTTAGTGTGTGTATGTGTGTGTGTGTGTGTGTGTGTGTGAAGATAGGACAAGGAAGACGAAGGAAATATCGCGGGAGGTCCGTTTGTTAGGGTATTTCTCCGGCATACGTTTGATGTTGATCGGAGAAACTATGGAAAACTTCCAATCAGAGCAGCCGGTCGCTAGAATTTTCCTCCAGACATCGGTTGAATTCTACATCTAACTGACAAGCTAGTGTTGAAAAATCCTGCCACCGTCGGGACTCGAACCTAGCACCTCTCGGTCAGAGGCATTGCAGTGACATCAGTTGATGCACTGAGCCACCTATCCTGTTTGACATTTTTGAGAAAATGTTGAAAATGTCCCTGGGGCTTAATAATAGTATCTCCAAAAATTAATGAATGTTTTTAAAAATCGCAGAACTTCGACTCAGACCAGATCGACAGGGGTTTATTCAGTTGAGCAAAAATTCTACACATAGTTTAGGCGCTAGTGGTGTTCACATATGCCCAGACAGGCAGACACAGACAGATGGACGGACGAACGGACGTTAAAAGTCAAAACACACATACACCCTTTCGGTATCAGCAGGGCCATCTTTAGGCACAGGCAGACGAGGCTCGTGCCTCAGGGCCCCCCATGATCAAAGGGCCCCCACAGATAATAAAAAATATATAACAAAACTGAACTAGTGGTGTTGGAACAGCACGTACTTTACCGAATTATAAAAAACAGCTACGCAATATTAAGATATTGCATTTTCTGCGCTACTAACATCTTAGCTATTGAGTTTTTCATTCATATCGCACAAATAATTATATCCATCAAATTTCAGTATTGCTGAATGGCTGGTTAATATCAAAGGCAATGTTTTCCATGAGTGAGGTTTTTTTATTTGCTCCCAGAAGACACACAGCAATGTACGAACTCGTGGAACCTACAATGTACCCTCGCCGCCACATAGAATGGGCAACGGCATATTCTGAAGTCCCAATCCTTCTGCACATTCTGGCAGCACTGTACGGAGGATAACGCCATCTGGTTCTTTCATAGTTCACTATTACAAAATAACATTCTCTACCAACTGCCATCGCCTGAGAAGCTGACAGGGCAGATTTCCCCCAGGTTTCACCCAATCATCATCTCTAGTATGAACGTTCCCTATGGATAGGTGTGTTCATCCTAAGGGTTGAGAGTATTGGCGCAGAAGGCACAGGGGGGCGGGGTAGTCTCGTTGCGTCCTAGAGCAAGCCATTCGATCGCCTACATGCAATATATCAATAAATTTAATATCATACATTACAACATAAAATATTCAGCGCATGCAATAGAACTAGTGGATTTGAAAAAGTTTATGCATTGCTTTTTTCTCATAATCCAGATTTACTTGCGAAAATTCAATTTAGTAATATTATCCCCTCTTTTAATGCAAAACAACTTACGTATGTAAACGAATATTCCGAAACCGAGTCGAAGAAATGAAGTGTGCATAGGCGGCTCCAGGATCGATAAAATATTTGTGAGTGGGAAGTTTTGGCGAAGTAATAATGTTCAAATATCAGTATTTACGAAATTCAACATTTTAGCAATATTTAAACTAGCTATTTAGTTCATTTTGCATTTCTTGTTAAATTTGTTTTTTGCACTATTCACTTCAGAAACAATTAGAGGATCGTCCTGGGTCGTATAGCACACATTTCGAAATTGTTTGTAACATTGTTAATTGTTGCAAAATTGTTAATTCGCAGTTTTAAGTTCTGGGACATCAGGGGACCCTTCTAACTTCAGAATTTCAAAAATTGGAAATTGTTAAATTAAATTATAAATTTGCAAAATTTGCAAAAACATTTTATTGTCTTTTCTAAACTGCCTTTAAACGAGATGCAAAATTCTGCAATCCGATCGGTGCTATCGCCTTTCGTTTTCGAGATATGCAAATGTTTATAAAATAGCTCGCTGCAATGACTCGCTTAGTTTCTCCGCTGCATACGTCTAAATATACGAAGGGGGTGGGAGCGGATGGGCCGCCTCAACGCTCTCATATATTGTGGTGGAAATGATTGCTGGTTAGGTATTGCTAACTTTCTAACATTCCATTTTATTCTAAATACGGCAGTGAAACTTCTGTTTGTAGATTTGAGTTGGTGTACGTAATATTATCTTATTAACAAATTATTATGCAAACTGAATGTCGAAGCTTTTGCATGCGAATATGAACAGAATATATAATGCGTATTTTTGTATTTTCTATATTCGTTATTTACCAAAATATATACCGTTATTTTTATTGGCTAGCGTGGAAAATATTACAACGAAATTAATTTTAAAGATACTACTCAGGTCGGCTCTCGACCAATCCTGGACTCTGGAGTAAGAGGCGAGTCCGTCATTGGTTTTGGTAACCTACCAGAGTTGCTTCTTCCTCAAAACTGTCCCCTCTCTATACTCCTTTTAAAGCGAAATTGGCGGGGCTTGATATAAGAGCCAATCATACCTTTCCTTTCCTCCAGTAGAATTCTTTCTCCGTCAATTTTGGGAGGCATATTATTGACATATAAAATCGCGTATAAAATTGTGAACAATAATTTAAATTAAATATTGAAGCAAACAATAAATTTCCGAAGACATGAAGGCATACAGCTTCTCTTTTTTTCCCGTTCCGAAAATGTTAATATATTCTTATATTATTTACTAGTTATGTTGATCGTCTGTTAATAAATTCTGTTGATGTTCAGTATCTTATGTTTCAAGAGAACCAGTAGAGTTATTTAATAAGTAATCAGTATGTTGTATTTTGTCTTATTGTCAGTAATTTGTCTTAATACATACGTTACTGAAAATCAACCGAATTTAATACATTCCTGTTACATCGCTCACAATTTCATTCCAATCAATAGGTATATTGCTTTCTTCAGCAAGTGTTTTTACAACATAGTGCAAATTATTCTTCATTATTTGTGGTAGCTCTGGAAATGTTATATTTGAATAGCAAGAAAGAGCATATTTTAAATATTGCATGGCAGTACCGACGCAATGCAATACATATGCCGATACAATATCATATTGACATGTTTGCTAATAGAACTTTCTAATCATGGCAATGGAAATTAAATATGTGGACTTTTAATTTCAACAAGAGAAATTTTGCAGAGACAAGTATGTAGTATGCGAAAAAGTAAAAATACCGTTGTAGTACAGTATTGGCATGTGCTAATTTACATAAATTACTAATTAAACGAATAGGAACTTACGTAGGTAAATGAGTAAATATCAATGAAGTGCAGTTTTGCAATTGAAACTTACGTTTTTAAAATTTAGTTTTCGCATATTAATAATCCTCCTAGCATTCGCATCTTTCTTTTTCCATTTAACCATGACACTCATATGCTTTTGCACAATGCCTCGGAACCCAAGAGCGTTGTTCGAGGTCATAGCTTATCGAGTTAAAATCATGGAAACTTGAGTTCTTAGAAATGTTCCCCAAATACGTAAATGCCAAGAAGGTCATCTTATGGAAACACAGACAATCTCTGAACATATTCAGCAGAGTTAGTCATTTCAACAACGAAGCCACTTGAAAAGCACTCATTTACACAAACGTTAAAATTTCAACAACGAAGCCTTTTATTATCTTATAATTAGGGAACGAATTTTCATGTAAATACATATTTTCACAGGAACAAGATACCTGCATTCAGTAATATTTTATAGAGATAAGACATTTTGGGTGAATTAGAACAATTTTTATTTTACTTAATTTTAAAAACTTTGGTCTAATTTCATGTTTTTACATATTTTAGCTATTACTACATATTTCCTAACAATTTAATAAATTTATACCTTGAAACGGAATATTTCAGATGTAAGTTTGCAATATCACGGCAAATCATCTTTCTCAGAAAGAAGTGCAATGCGCTTCAGTGACTACCGGACCGTCTTCATGAATTGTCAAATTTACTCCCCCTCTATTGAGTATTATCTGTATTTCGCTGATCATCAGTACGGTTTGCACGTAAAGTACCTCGTCCCCCATTTGATGGAATTCGACAACCTATGTTAGGTCGTCTTCTCCTTGGCATTGTAAATAATTAAAGTAAAGAAAGTTCCCTCGCACTTAGCGATAAATAGTGTTACTATCACAAAGGATTTATTTTGTGACTAAATTCAGAAAGATATGTCAAGCTATATAAAGAAACGACTGCCCTAACATAAACAATACAGAACGAACATCAAATGTTTGACAGTTAGGCAGTTTATACGGAAAAAATTAAATTGTTGCTATTACTATTTTCCACGAAATTTTTCCGTATTTTCTCACCTTTTAAACTTTTCCTGAACTTCCTAAATTATTTTAAAACAAACATTAGGCAAATCGGTTTGTGGCGTTCTCGAGTTGTGGGGAGACTGACGAACAGCAATTGATTTTTATATATATATATATATATATATATATATATATATATATATACATATATATATATATATATACATTTATAGATAGATAAAAGATAATTCTGCAATTAAATGTGGTACCTTGATGGCGGACTATCTTCTTTACATTAACGTTGTGAGTACTATGCATATTTTACATTTCGAAAGAATATGGCTTGTGGTTCATGGCGGACGGGCAAACGAACAGACTGACAGACATTTTGCCACCAATCGATTTTTCGGTGTGAAAGACCCAATCATTGAATATTATTTCGAAAGAATCTAGTTTACAATTACTTCTGTAGATATGAAACTTTCTTTCAGTCTCTCCCGTGTTAAGATGTGATCAGCGACGTTATGTGCTCAGAAAATATTTCTATAGAGGAATTTTAATCACTATAAAAAATTTATTTTACATATTTTCTATTTTTCTTACATATTTTGGATAGTATATAATGCATTTATATGCGCATATTTTGATTTTACTTTAATACATACGAGTAGAAAATTTAAAGAAAAGAATTGGAACCTTTTATTGAGGGAAATATGTTTACAAAATGTAAAAACTCTTTGTATTTCACACAAAAATTACGTGAGAGACACTCATATTTTGATAAATTTTGGTAATGACCTTCATTCAAATTTTGTCTTTAAATTCATCTCTTAATTTTGTCTTTAAAGTCTTTCACTAAGAAAAAATCTTCGACTTCAATATTGGATTTGTAGGTAGGCGCCATAACTATCCTGACGGTGCAATTTTCGACTCTAACATCCGTCACTGTCGGGTCTCGAATTCCGGGATCTCCGGGTCAGCGACGTAATAGATACATGTGAAATGATGCCACTGATCTATCGCAATCTATGCAAAGTGCTGTTAAAAAGATAGTAAAAGATCCATTTCCTTTACAAAGTTTGAAATTTACAAATATTCAATTTTTCAAATGATTTGTGTGAACAGTATCTAACACAATGCCTCCTATCTGATTACCAAATCCAGCAAATAAATAATTGATAAAGTTGCATAAATGATTCAAACAATTGGAGTAGTTTTAAGAACGATGAAATTTAATGACAATTTTCCAAAAACCCTTTTAACTAAATTTTCAAAAAACTACTCTCTATTCTTTTTAAACTACCCGTTCTCTGCTTCTTCTTTTAAAATGTTTCGATGTGTCTTTCAAGTTTTATAGGAACACTGGTGTTCTCTAACGCATATGCGAATGAATAAAAGTTCTTTGGTTACTTTCTAACGAGAAAAGTCGGTGTTTTTTGTAAAAAAATGATGTATCTTCTCTTATGATAAATCTTTTCTTATAGCTTTTTCTCCTATGCGCCGTTTGCTGACTCTCTCTATGAAGTGACGAACAGTAATCTCACATCATGTAGGTGTTCCAAGGTCCCTTATAACTTTTTTCATCACTTTCAGATCTTTAAAATAAACGCCCACTGTGTTCTTTATTTACATCATATAAATTATCCGGAAAGAATTGTAAAGGAATGTTTAAAAAGTAAACCTTGAGGCTCATTAAGCATCCCAATTTCTTGAAAACATCCAACATATTGACAACAAGTGCTTGATAGTCTAGGCCTTTTTTGTTGCCGAGGAACTTATTTACAATGTTTTAAAAACCAATATAAGATTATTTTTCATTTACTACCACATGTAGTACAAATTAGGGATCAAACATCTTTTTTCTAATATCAAGCCCAACGAAATTGCCTCTTTTAATTTTGCTTCAGACAATTGCGTAAACTTTTCACAAAGGTATTTGAAACAGTGTCCATCTTTAGATAAGGCCTTCACAAATTGTTTCATGAGGCCTAATTTTATGTGCAATGGAGGCAGTAGAATCTTGTGTTGATCTACCTGATGTTCCCGTAGAATGTTCTTTTCTCCTGGCTTTATAGATTTTCTTACAGACCGATTCTTTCTAGATCAATGCTGATCTCGTGCCCTACTATCCTATTCACATAGTAAATATGGGAACTTAATAAATCACTTTGCTGGCCAAGAATCATGCATGTTATTTTGAAGTCATCACGTATTATCCATCCATGAGCAAAGTAGTTTATTTTCTCTAAAACTACACTGAGGTTTTCGTAACTTTCCTTCATGTGTACAGAATAAGCAAAGGTAATGATGTGTAGGTGTTACCTTTGTTGAATAGAACTGCTTTTAAACTAGTTTTAGAGGGATGAATAAACAGTCTCCATTCTTTTTTTGTATTGAATTCCGAATTCGTTCACCAGACCAGAAATATTCGAGCAATATACTAAACCCTGTTCTTGTTTAAACAAAAAAGAGCAAATTACTGATTTATTCTCCGATACACATGAATTGAAATTCCAGTTGCTAACAAGTTCTTTTCTTTGAGTCTGGATTCGAGCTGTTCAGCTTTCTCCTTTTTTAAGCCCAAATCTCTGGCCAAACCATTTACCTCAGTTTGAGTATACAACTGAGGTTTCACACTGTTTACGGGACTCTGGAACTCATTGTCAGCTTGTTCATCTTTATCACAGGGAGATTCATCACTTGACGTATTATCCAAATTAACAATTGCAATAGCCACTGGTGATTCAAGCAAATCTGTACTATGGCCTATTGGCCGAAGTCCAGATTGTAGGTTAGGGCACTGAATTACATTTTTGTTTTTTGAGTTGTAATCAGTAATATCAATGCAAGAATAGTAGCAATCATTGAATGATTCCTTGGATCCCTCCATACCATTGGAATGGCAATTTTAAAGGATGCATTCTCTTTTTTTATTATTTTCTACGGCCCTCTACACAAATAGAACATACTTTAAGTGGCGCCCAAGATTGGTCTAGATCACGAAGTTTAATTCCAAAATATGAGAAATACACATTTCTAACAAAGTCAGTTGCTCCGTTTGTGTTTTTAAATCACAAATTTGTTAGAAATGTAACAAAAACTGACAGAACTGATCTTACCATGACTAGCCATCAGTGAACACTAACTGCCAAACTATTACCTTATCTATAGCAAAAATGCAAACACGTGCGCCTCCAATAAAACATTCACAATACTGCGTTTCAAATATTTTACCAAAGAATATACTACCCCTTTTGTCGTTCAAATACTTTCTCATTCTAACTTCCTGCATCTCATACATTTCTAGATACTCAGAGCTGCATTTGCTTAACTATACAAAGGAAATGTTAAAATGTGAACAAATGGTGGGTGATACGGCATTTTCAATGTTATTTTTGGAATCAGCACACTTAAAATGGTAAGAATTAGGTGAACACACACACAAGGTTTTTTGGTCGTTAGGGTGTATTACGAGTAAATTCTTTGGAATTCAGGAATTTGATTTGATTTTTTGTGATCATCACCTACATGATCAAAACTGAAAACAACTTTTTTCTTAGTGAAATCTATTTCTCAGCTTTACATCTTTCAATTTTATAGAAGACAGTTTTTCAGAATATTTATATTTTTTGCGTAATATTAAAAAAATAGTAACAGTTTCAAAAATATTTAAAAAATATTTTCTAAAAAATTGTTACAACGTTGTGTTTGTTGAGTTAATACTCTTCGAAATTTTTTCTTATTTTCGTAGAAGTGCTTCAACGGTTAGCATCGCGGCCAGTGTTGTTGTCGTAACGTTGTGAGTTCGATCCATACTCGTTAAGATTTTTTTATTTCTGCTTTTCATAATACATGAGAAGTGGCAAGGTGTAAGATTCATTATCATATTATCAATCTTTGTTTCAATGTTTTTGTGGCCCTCAAAAGGGCCGGTCTTCAGGCTATCCTTCAATAGGATGACCAGAAGCCCTAGTTTTCTATCACCTGACGCATTCGCCGTGGTAGAGAACGGACGAGGTTAGCAGCATAACTATCACTGTTTGCTACCTCATCCCAGGCGTCAGACACGAGTTCCCACAGGGTATCTGCATTCGTTGGCTGCGGGGTGGGCCAATTTTCCGAAAGGGTTCTTTTTGTCTCAGCCCATACGTTCTCAATTGGGTTCATGTCGGCCCCACAAGGCGGCCAGTCGAAAAGCTCGACTTGTTCCTGCCTTGCAAACCATTCCTGAACCAACTGAGACTTGTGGACTGGAGACTGGTCCTGCTGAAAACGTATTACACCGTCAGGATAAAGCACCCGTACAGAAGGGACCATAACATTTTCTAGGATATGCACATATTCCCCGCCGGTCAATCCTCGCCCATTTGGGCCTGGTTCTATTCTGTGCAACGTGCCTAAACCGCGCGCACTCATCCAGCCCCAACACGCCACGGATACGCGACCGGAGCGGTAAGCCTCAGCCACATATTCCGCATTGTGTCGAGTGCCGGTTGGTCGAAAAACGCGTACCGGCCCATCGTTAGCAGAAGAAAACACACACTCGTCTGAGAAGATAATATCTTCCCAATCACGATTTATGTTATCCTCGGCAAACGCAAGGCGGTACAGTTTATGCTCATCTCTGAGCTTCTCCTTCTTTGCAGCGCGCCGGGAATTTAGGCCTGCCTCCTTTAGACGTCTCAACACAGTTCGAGAGCTGCCCGGAAATGAAACACTTCTTTGCAATTGCACGGCATTTGCGAAAGGTCGCGATCGTGCCTCAGAGACCAGACGATCATCCTCGGCTGCGGTCGAAACCCTCCACAAACCCGTACCAGCCCGTCGTGAAACATCTCCTGACATTCTCCACTGCCTGATCCATCGAGTCGCGGTACTTGTGGGAATGCCATTCCGTCTGCCTGCTTCAGATGCGGAACAGCCGCCCGCTTCAACAAGAGCTACCACACGCTCTATAACGTTCTGTTCCTCGTGCGGCATGGCTTGAGAATGAGTAACTCGGCCTCCGTTTTCGTCCGTTGTGTGACGTCGTGACACGTCAAGCGACACGATTGGCTGTGTTCGTTTCACCTTGTCGAACGCATTTAGAAGAGAAATACGCAATAAATCTGTTCTAGTGCAATGCACGAACAAATTCTGTAAGAAATTATTCAGCATTGAAAGTTGTAAATAAACTTGTACATTTATAGAATCATTAGGATAACCATACGATTTTATAATTTGAGTAACAAATAGAAAAATTAGCAAAAGTTGCAAAATTTATTTTTCTTGTTTTATGTTGTTTATTGTTTTTTATTTTGTTGGTCACTGAAATTTAAATTTGGTCTGATATATTTAATTTTCAACAAAACATTCAGGAAAACTGAGCAATTAATGTTCCCAACTATACTTAAAGAGGAAAGTTTGCAACTATTTCACTTAAACTTATTTCGAAAAAAAAACATACTTGCAAAAAATCAAAAAGCAATGATAATCTTAACATTATCCATGTAGTATTATATTTAGATATCTAAAAGTCTAATGAATGTAATTACATGGAAATGAAATGCAGCTATTTGATCCACTCTTATATTTCATTTCCATTTCAATCAGTAATTTTTATTTCATAACAAATATTGAAGTGAGTTATACAACCCTCATAAAATTACCAAACTTTTTAACACAAATATTGAAAGAATAAGAACAAATGCATTATATAAAAACACTTTATATTCTGCCTTGTGGTTACTATAATACAATTTTGTAAACACTTTAACTCTCAAATCCTTAGATAATTCAGCCTTACTTTCCGTAATATGAAAATTTCGAGCAAGTCGAGGTTTTATTGGAACTCTGTTCGACTCTGTGCTTGTAATTGTGTGTCGAAATATTGTCCCCTCTGTATTGAAAAACTAGCGGCGGGCATACTTTCTCGAGTTCTTTTTACGAATTAGGCAATATAAAATTCAAGTTAAATCCGAGCGAAAATTTTGCTTATTCCAACTGGATTTCACGTTGTCGCAACAATGACGTATCACCTCTTAATCCGCGAAATCACTCTCCGGACTGTGATTTGAGCTTGGGAGCATAGGTTTTGAGATTCCATTAGTATACGGTCGAGCTGGTGATATTCAAGATGTCCCTCTAACTATGGGACACCCCTATAACTTCCAAACGGTTCCCGATATCGCAATAGTTTTCGCTCAACAATGCGTAATCATGGGGCAAGTGATGTGGTGTAGAAATATTGTTTGAACTAATTTTAGTTTTCGAGAAATTTAATCATCTTTGATTATTTAAATTGAGCCTATGTTTATCTCACTAGAAATAGATCGATCATAAAAAGAGTAATGCAATGATGTAATACATGTTAATATTACGATAGTATTTTGTGCATAAATGTGTACTATCTGTCATGAGATTTTAAATTAAACTTGCAATTTTTCCTGCTGCAGCAGTCACAGCTGTCGCTTGTAGGGATGTTGACCTTCGCGGCCTCTCCGCTCTCCCCCTTAAGTGCTGGCGTCACGAAGGAAACTTTCCCCAAAGGGGACAGTTGCAAGGGTTACTACAGGAAATCATGTACACTTAATTTAAAACCACATGCCAGAAAGTATAATTTTGTACGTCAAATACTATCAAAACATTAACATATTCTTCAATAACTTCATTGCATTCGTCTATTTATGATCTATCTATTGCTAGTGAGAAAAATACATGCTACTATTTAAAAAATCAAAGATAATTAAATTTATCGAAAACTAAAAATATTTTGAACAATATCTCTACGTCACAGTATTTGCATCATGATTCCGCCATTGTTGAACGAAAACTGCATTTCTATCTCGGGAACTGTTTAGACGTTATGGGGGTGGCCCATAGTTGGCGGGACGCCCTGTATGCCAAACTTCGCAAGTTTTACATCATTTTCGTAGTTATATGAAAAGAAACTAGAGTTGCTGTCTATTTTGTTAATTCATATTTTCTCAATTTTTCAGTCCCTTTAAAATATAACTGAAATGTGACATTAACAACATTACAGAAGTTAAACATAATCCAATACGAATATTTTCGATAAAATATTTGGAGCCGTTTTGGGGGAAATATCGTTTGAGGCTTTCTGCAACTCTGCACTTTTGATCTAGTTTTCACAGACACTTTTTGACTTTTCATGAAAATTCATTAAAAATCATTTGAAGCACATCTATTTACAAATGCAGTATTGTATAAAACATATCAACAATGTAAATATCAATCACAAGATAGAGATAAAAAAATACTTTTCTAGATATTTAGCAAAATGACATTTGTGTCTTCTTACACAGTGCATTAAGTAGGCCTATTATCCGCACAAAAATTTTACTGAAAATGTTTGGAACCCGTTCCATCCAATCTCGCTTTTAATATTTTCTAATATTGTCCACATTCCAAGTAAATAAGGGAAAACAAGCAAAATTTTCAAACAATTAACAGGATAAATTTTTAGAAACTAAATACGGAGAAGAAATTTCATTTGAAGGGAAAATCTCAATCTTCAATATTCAAGTTTTAATAAGATGCCGAAAAATATTCAATTCTTTGTAATTTTTGGAAATTCAGAGTAAACAGTGAAATACGTATTTATATCTTTATAAATATATTTCTTCTATGTAGCGTTTTTCTTCTCTGAAATGATTCAAAGTTCTAATATTCTTTATAGAAAGGAAAAAAAATATTCATTCGTGTGTCGACAAGAAAATGTAATATTTCCTGTTGAAAATATCTTGGCATGAGGGGCTAATGGCGATGGACACAACCCTACAGATTGCGCTAGATTTTTCAAAGCTACGTTCTCTAGACCCAACTATTTAGATTACATTTATTTTATCGGAGATCGTATCTATTTTCACGTCTATTGAGAGGTAAATAGTTGAAAAACTTCTGTGATTCCTGCCCATTGAAATTTAATTGACATTAATTTTTTGTATAAGTAATATTGCTTTCAAGTTTCGTGGATAAGAAATGTATTGTTATAAGAAACGCTTTAAAACACGGAATGGATGGCTCATTGTCACAGAGATACTATTCCAGACCTCGGGGATTAGCGGGTTCAAATCCCAGTCTGCGTAGGTATTTTTATCCATTATTACCAAAAATTCCACCAACTTACTAAACTATTCATTCAAACTAAATTCATTACAAAATTAAATTTCTCGAAAAAGAGTATTGAAGGAGGAAATTTTCCTGGATATTGATAGTTGGAGTTAATTACAATGTTATATTATTATTTAACAATTTCAGATGTATGTAGAAATATATTTTATATTTTCTCTCTTTAACACACAACAAAGATAATACAGATTTTGAGTAAAAAAAATTAATAGTATTTTTTTCATTCCAAAACACTATTTCTGACAAACGTTAACGCAAAAAATGACTGATTCTGGCGACAATATTAGTGACGTCTTCGTGCTTACTACGAATATTATAGTTCATAAACGAGTTGAATAAATTCATCTCTTTTGTGGAGAGAGATTATCGATTTTCTCTCATACACCTCAAGCTACTACCGTCTTGCCAATTCCGCTTGGAAGAACTTTCGACTCCAGGTGAAATGAGATAAGGGACTACGCAGCGTTGCCAAAAAAAATCAATATTTTTACTCACGGCTAAGAAAGTTGAACAACTTCCTATTAATTCTTTCTCATACCTCAGAATAACCAAGCCACGCAAGAACTAGCTATCTCACTAGTGGATGTGAGACCTGTCCCTTTCAGAGGCGTAAAATACTGCATTTTACAAGTAGAAACAACCCTCAGATTAAAACAGCAACTCGCTATTTTCGTATTCGTTAGCCTCTTGAAACGTTTGGTCTGAGTTAGCTTTTCGATTTTTCCCATCCTCTTTACAGCAACTATCTATAGGCGCCTGTAATACATTTTTACTTTCTCATACGTATTTCGTGACAAGAGAAAGTGTTGTATCGTGTACTGGAGAATTTTCGACAGAACAACTCTTATTGCCAGGTCCTGGTAAAGAATAAGTGGGTAAATCGTGTACGTATACAAGAATATAGCAAATTACTTCCTCTAACACGATGTGAAATAAGAATCCATGTTTTTTGGGATCTTGATACAAAAAAATGAATTGACGGCAAAACGTCTCTTTGTCTGTTCCTCCGTTCCTCCATTTGCGGTCAACGCTAGCGCCTAAACCGTTCTGCCGATTTTCTCCGAATTAATATTCCTCGATCGATTTAAAAGAAGTCAAGGCCCTCTGAGTTTTAAGTGGACATTTTGATTTTGAGGGTTCTTTTTTCATGAGCCTCAATATTTTCATGATTTTCTCAAAAATGGCTTCAAAAATTTTGATTAAGTTTAGCCTCGGATAGCGTAAAGAACGCTTACGGGAATGGTGAAGGTCACATTTTCGTTGAAATAACTAATTTTTCGAAAAATAAGACGTCCAAAAATGTTTTCGACACCTTCCTACAACTACAATATTGAAGTTAGAGATTTTTTATGAACAGTGTTCTTATAAAGATACATTTGAAATTAAGGTCATGTACTACAATTTATCAATAATATGAGCGTTATTGCGTAATTTGTACGAAATATAGACAGTTTTTACATTTTTCCCTTGAAAAAGCTGTTCCAATTTTTACTTTTGCGCATCCATACCTATATACGGAGTAATATACGTAGTATAGGGAAATTTATGTAATGCTGCGAAAAAAATTGCGAATTTTCGGCAGAAATATTCATTGCAGCGCATTGATAACGAAAAAGTGTATAAAACCAGTTGCTAAAATCCCCTAACACGCGGTGTACCCAGAATACCGGTTTTGTAGGTCTTTGATATCGAGAAACCAACTGAAAGCAAAACGTCCGTCTGTCGGTCCGTCCGGAAGCCTAAACCATGCGTACCATTTCATCCAGATTGAAGAAACCCCTGTTCATCTGGCTCTAGTCGAAGCTTTTAGATTTCGAAAAGCTTTCTAAAACAATTTGGGCATACTTTACATGAAGCCCTCCGGACAATTTCAAACTTTTCTCAAAAACGGCTCCTAATTTTTGCTTTAAATTTCTTGTAAGAATAGAGTAAAATACAGTTATTAAGGTAGCTTAGGTCCGATTTCCACGGTTAACTCTGAATTTGCGAAGATTGCAAAAGTTTGGATTTTTTTTCGGCATCTTCCTCCAACTACAAAATTGAAGATAGAGATATTTCCTTCAAATAAAATTCGTTCTCCAAAGTGAGTTCTTTCTTTAAAGTCAGGTACATTTGTTTGAACCGTTTAGTAGTTTTTGCGTAATATTGGGTGCAAGATGTGCCATTTTAAAATATTTCAAAAACACGATTTTCTCAAAAACCGCTCCAAATTCCTTCTTCTGGTAAGGATAGTGCTAAATGTACTCGATGAGATGACATAAATGCCATATTACTCTATTCTTTTGTTTTTTCAAAAATTACAAAAATGTAATTTTGTTGACTTGTCCTATCACGTCGTTAATATTTACATTAGCGACAATTTGTTCACTTTATCATGTTTATGAGTATATGTGATTTAAATAGTGTCATATAAATTTTCTAGAAAACTCAACCGTTTTCTGTGAAAACTAGCTCAAAATTCCTCATTTTCGGAAAATGAGGAATTGAAGTTTGAAAATCGAAGATGGTGTATTTTGGAAAATAAATTTTGAAAATGTTTCATAATTTTTACAATGATGACGTTACAAATGTACCTGAAACGCAATAAAATATGTAATTTCTATTCTTTTGCACTTAAAAGAACTTCAAGGAACCTGAAAAATATGCAAACAAAATTTATGTAAATAATCTTAACATTACGTTTTATCTAGTTCATGTCGTCTGCAGAGGAAGATCGTATTTTCATGAAAAACGGTTTTGTAATGATTACATGCAAAATACCGAAAAGAAAAATTTAAGATTGTATTTGTTCATAGTTTTACCACAAAACAAAAGTTAAAAAAGTGTTTTTAGGTAATTTGAAAATTGTCGGGAATTTTGTTGGTCGAATATAAAAAGAATGACCTTATTGTATTTTTGAGTTAAAGTGATTTAATCCTTCGACTAACGAGGTATTTTGCATACGTCGAATACCAAAGGGGGTAACAGAGTTACCCCAGGGAAAATTCAATTGAGTTTTAATATTTTTACCGTAAATGCCGTAATATTGTTTTGGTTTTGCAGATTAAACATTATTTTGATACATTAATAAAGTATTTAGAGATTTTAACGATATTTATTTTACATGCAGGACCTCGTTCACAACGAAGAGGTCTCGAATGCCAAATGATGTCCTTTTAGAGCACATTGCACTATTTGTATTGTCTCTTTCACTTAATACTCTCCTGAACTGATGAATACGTCATCATTCATGTTTTCCTCGTCTTCAGCACAAATAATATCGTCCACTTCATCTATAACCTATACATTTTCTTCATCACGCTCACAAAACAATCTATACTTCATGATCTTCTTCACACAAATCGCCTGGATTGTGAATCATTAATAACTTTTCAAAATTTTCAAGACTGTAATTCTTCGACATGTTGACATATTAATGCACCAGTTCTTCAATGACACTTCGTAGGAATGTCCACAAAACCATCTCCCTTCTCCCACTCATAATATAACCTCAAACCACGTTATTAAATCCCGAACGTCCAATACCAACGGGTCTAAGGTAGTAACTCCAGCTTGACTAAGAGCAAAAGAAACGCAGGTTTTTCCAAAATGATAGTTTAAATAAATATGTAAAAAACTACACAAGATATCAAAAATGTAAGAAAATTATAAGATGAGAAGAAATAATAAAATATGCGTTGGGGTAACTCAGTTACCTCCCTCAGTAGCAGAAGGGTTAAATGACTTCAAATAAAGTTTTTCGAAAACATAAAAGATTGCTATGAAAAAGAGCTTCAAATTTCGCATTACAGTAGCGGTAAAACGCCATTCTCTTAAAAATGGCTCCAAATTTTTTAAGGAAAATTGCCATTTAAGAGGAGTTTTCACTGTTCTTTAATATTCTCAAAATAATATTTCTGTTTTACTATTAAGAAACTTGAAAATTTTTAAAAAAATGTTTAAAAAAGTAATTTTGGTTGGCGATAGATGGTAGCTGGCAAAAGTATATACCAAGTTCGAATACCTAGCCGAGACCAAAGGAAATAAACTAATAAGGGAAAGTCTGTGCCATTTTGTAGCACCACTAGTTCTCTTTAAATTTTCTCCTCGACAGAAGAAAAGTCCCATTTCCGGAGAACTCTGTATTTTCGAAAATTGTTTAACTTAACATTTCAAAACTACAAATGTGAAGGTAGAGATTCTTACCTTAAACAGAAACGTTCTAAAAATTCAGCTCTTTAAAAACGGCCATTTGTTTCTTCTTTAAAAACGGAAAATTGTTTGAGAAAAGGAGTAGTTTTTACGTAATTTATGCTTAAAATTTAAGTACTTTATAAGAAAACATTTTCTCAAAAAATGCCCGAAAACATTTTCTTAAACTTATTTTCACCAATAGAACATTAAAACATTAAAAGAATGGCGCGGATATCATTTTTGTCGAAGTCTCAGAATTTTCGATAATGGTAACTTCTGAAATGATGTGAGAAAGTACGTGCTGTTCTAGAACTACTAGTTTTTTGTTTACTCCCAATTATTCGCTTTCTTATCGATAAAACTGAAATACGACTTTAGGAATATCATAGAGGGCAGAACCTTCTTTTATACATTTGGAGAAATTGTTGAAAAACTGTCGCTTACGCGTTGTTACGAAAATGCAAAATTTTTACTTCATTTTCACGAGATAGAGTTTTGAATTTTAGAGAACCTGCAGTTGAAATCATTTGAAGCAATTACACTCACAAATGCAATTATTGATTAAAAACGCCCGTAATGTAAATATTACTGACATGAGAGATGTATCAAAAACTTACATTTGTTGCAAACAATTTCTTGAAAAAACAAATAATACATCAAAATAAAGTTTATTTCATTTTTTTCAGTGAATTTAGCGCTATCCATAGAGTATGTGAAAGAACAAAAATATGATTCCGTTTTCAGAAAATCTTAGTTTTAATGTTTTTTAATTTTGCTCATATTTCAATAAACATTACGCGGAAACAACAAATATTTTCAGATAAGTTTATGTAATATTTTATCAAGAACTAACTGTCAAGAACTAATTTCATCTGAAGGAACAATCGCTTCAACTATATCATCCATAATATTTAAAGAATTATTTTCAATTTGCAGGGCCTCGAGTCGGGGCAGATCGATAATGGTATGTTTTTTGCCAAAAATTCTACGAATAGTTTAGACATTAGTGTGGTCACAGACTGACAAACGGACCGTCGGACAGACGTTTCGAAATAAAACACTCTGTTCGTATCAGAGAATCCCTAAACCTGTACTGCCGGTGAAATGAGATCATCCAGTGGCATTACGACCCTGTAGACAGTCTTGTGTGGCGCGAACCAAGGATCGTCACAAAGATATCTTATGTTTGAGTTTTGGTTCTACGAAGAATATCCTATGTAGTTATTACTTCTCTGCGGTGTTGGATTAATCCATTCCCGTTCCAGAGTATAATTTTATTTGTTAGCTTCATTTCTGCATTTTGTATATTAATGTAGTGACCCTGTTTGTTCGAATTGCTGTTTTATAATGTTTTCTTATCTTTGGAAGGAATTTTCAATTACTTTGCACATGTCTATTTGTGATGGGTAGTAAGTTAGATTATATGGGGGATGGTTCTAACGGATTACTGGATATGTAAGCAGATGGGCAATAAATGGTATTTTTCTGTGAATGGGGAGGGTTCCTTATCTTTGAGGAATTTTCTAAGTTGAAAAAATGTATTATTTGAATGAAGTGAGAAAGGAGGGGAGGGAATTCTGGAACGAGGAGTTTTTAGTGATTTTTTAACAGTGGGGATATTTCTTTCTTTTCTCTGTTTCGTTTATTTATATAATTTTGGTGTATTTGACAACATTTCTAATTGGGTATCGTCCTGTGTGTTTTCGTGAACTCAGAACGCATTTAGCCGGCTGTGTTTTATCTTTCCGATGCTCAATTGTTAAATATTAAAAGCCGCATTTTACGCATCTATTTGCGTTGCCTTAGAGTATGTTCTCGTATGACCGTATTTTGGGCACCGATGGCATTGAACTGGTGTTTTCTTTTTACATGGTGGTTCAAATTTGAGATTGCATTCTAAAATTTGTCAATTTCTTAAATTCCTTTGTTGTTTTTGTGTGGTTCTAAGTCTATAATGTGCAGAGAGAGAGAGGTTTCATGATTACCCAATATCGCACTTTATATACGTTACGAACAAGGTGGCCCTAAGATTCACGTTCATGTTTTATTTCTTCTTTGTTCACTGATGAGTAAATACAATAAAGTGCGACACGGAATGCCCTGCTTTACTTTGAAATGCGTGGTATTCCGCTTCTTTTTCGTTCAGTACTTTAGTTATATTTCTGTATGCTTCAGTACTGTGAATGGTATTATATTTACTTCGTTTCTATACATTTTATATGTGAGTTTCTTTACATTCACGTGTTAGTTTAGAACGTCCATTCATTTTCGTATATTCATATCATTTAGCACGAATATTGATGACAGTTTAATTGTTGACTTTTGTTTCATTTTTCGTTTACTCTTCATAGCGTCAAATTCAGGTAACTACATTTTGTTCATTAAACCCCAAAATATCCAAGCAGTCCTTTGAAATTCAATAAAACGCTACAATTCCGTTGCTAATAATACCAACTTTAATTATTTTCTACAAACGATTAAACGAAGATGTGAACATGCCTCTGGCCGGAAGGATAAAAGTAAATGACTGACGATGACTGACAACATTAAAAAAAGAATTTCAAGGAGGATTATATCAAGCGTTCAATACCCGCACAAGAGCTTGTAGACGCGTCACCAAGGCGCAACAAAAGTTGAAAAGAAACTTATTGATCCTAACACGCAACACTCACCATGCTGGATACTCAGAATGACTTAAAAATTTTTCCAGCTTGTTCAGAGCCTTTCAAAACCCCTACATACAAATTTGTACGTGCTATGAACCATTGCAAATAGTGTTTTTGCGATAATTAGTATTGGGACCTTTCTTGACTAAAGTCGCTAAACCGACCGTGGAAGGGCGGAAATCGCTGCTCGCCGCTGGTTCTGCGGCCGTTTCTCACACACCGCGCCTCCACTTTCGGAGTGTCGGCAAGGTCTCAGTTACGTGGAGGGCAGGCGGAGTGACAAAAACGAGTGTTTACTTTGTAGGTTCCGATGGACGAGTAGGACGAGAAAACATACATGAGTAATTCGAATGCGATAATTAAATGCATACTGGCATTATTTACAGGATGTAAAGATTATAATGTGGTTTAATTAATCAGGCAATACTTATTAAATAATAAATACGTAAATAAATAAATGCACAACAAATCAGTAAATAATTAAAAATAAATAATAAACAGATACAATAAAGAAAAGATGATACACAGCGAGCAGATCAAAGGGTACTGGAGCAAGAAGAAAGAAGGACTAAGGAAGAAGCAATGAAATTGGTGCGTGGTCCCTTGATGACCCAAACGAAAGAAAAGATAAATACGAATTCTTAAACGAACGCGCTTGGAAATCTGATATCAGCTGATAGACGCCGCGTAACGTTCCTATCGCTGCCGAAGCAACGGCTCGCCCGCTGCGGGAAGCGCGAAGGTCACGAAAGGTCCTGATACAAAATGCCTATAAAACACTATTTATAATATTCCATAGCACTTCAAAATTTGCGTATATACGTTTTGCATGGTGTTCTATCAGCTGGTGAAATTTCATGTCAATCTGAGCATCCAGCACTGTGAGTGTTGCGTGTTAGAATGGTTATAATTTTTTAAATGATAATGATAATGTTTGCTTTTCAGAGACACGGGACGCATTTAAAGAACACAATATATTAAAAAATTGGGGATGTTATTACTATTATAAGGAAGTGGGTTCGTCATTGAAATGACTGATTCATTCATATACTCAGAGAATTTGTGCGTTTTCATAAGATGACCTTCTTGGCATTTACGTATTTAGAGAACATTTGTGAGAACTCAAGTTCCGTGATTTGGACTCGATAAGCAAATATAAGCATTCTGAAGGTAGTTTCAAATAGCATTGTGCTGTCATGTTCGAGTGGAAAATGAGTGCTGCTAAATGCACGTTACGTTTGCAAAACGGCTTGAAGGGTAGATTTGTGAGGGAACTGCGAAAAGATTGAATCCCCCCACAAAATGGGAGTTATGACATGCGAATTTCTTATAAACAATTACATATCTCAAAAACGAAAGGCGATAGCGCCGACTGGATTGCGGAATTTTGCATCTTGTTTGAAGGCAGTTTAGAAAAGAATATTTTTTTTGCAAATTTTGCAAATTTATTAACAATTTCCAATTTTTGAAATTCTGAAGTTAGAAGGGTCCCCTGATGTCCCAGAACTTAAAACTGCGAATTAACAATTTTGCAACAATTAACAATGTTATAAACAATTTCGAAATGTGCACTATGCAACCCGACAGTGTCCTCAAATTGTCTCTGACGTGAATATTGCAAAATAACAATTTTGACAAGCGATGCAAAATTATTACTAAATATCAAGTTTAATTGTTGCTAAAATGTTAAATTTCGTAAACACTGATATTTGAACATTATTACTTCGCCAAAACTTCCCACTCACAAACATTTTATCGATCCTGGAGCCGCCTCCGTCCACTTCATTTTTTCGTCTCGGTTTCGTAATATTCGTTCTCATACTTCAATTGTTTTGCATTAAAAGAGGGGATGATATTACCCATTTGAATTTTCGCAAGTAAATCTGGATTATGAGAAAAAAGCAATGCATAAACGTTTTCAAATCCACTAGTTCTATTTCATGTGCTGAATATTTTATGTTGTAATGTATGATATTAACTTTATTGATATATTTCTTGTATGCGATCGAATGGCTTCCACTCGGACGCAACGCGACTACCCCGCCCCCCTGTGCCTTCTGCGCCAATACTCTCAACCCTTAGGATGAACACACCTATCCATAGGGAACGTTCATACTAGAGATGATTGGGTGAAACCTGGGGGAAATCTGCCCTATCAGCATCTCAGGCGATGGCAGTTGGTAGAGAATGTTATGTTGTAATAGTTAACTATGAAAGAACCAGATGGCGTTATCCTCCGTACAGTGCTGCCAGAATGTGCAGAAGGATTGGGACTTCAGAATATGCCGTTGCCCATTCTATGTGGCGGCGAGGGTACAAACTCGTGGTGGCTAACCGCGCGTTGTCGCTAAGTTGCGAGCGCTAAGCGGAATTCCTTTGTAGCATTGTCGATAAGTTAAAGTGTGAGGAAGCAAAAATTGAATTAATATTGGCATTTCCAATAACAAATTATATTTAAATCAATTATTTTTATTTTCCTTATACATACGTATATACGGAGTATTGTAAGAAGTGGCCGACATTTTTGTTTTAATTTTTGCAAAACCAGGCATTTTAACGAACATGAGACATGCACCATTCTCTTAAGCTACCTTTATGCTAAGGTCCCAATTTAATCAAAATTTCTGACGTGTCTAAGAAAAAATGGTTTAAAGGAAATAAAAATTGCACATGTTTGACACAGAATATCGCAAAAAATACGCATGTTTCCGAAAATTTGAATTAGGGGCCCCGAAATCTGAGTGCCTCGGGTACTTTCAAACCCAAAGACGGCCCTGGGTATCAGGGGACCCCAAAACGAGTACTTCCGTTAATATCTCGAAATAGATTTTTCCGCAGCATTACATAACTTTGAGTAACTAACACGAGAAAGTAACTGGTGGTGCTACAGAATGGCACAGACTTTCCCGTATTAGTTTTCAATTTCCTATAGTCTCAGCCAGCTATTCGGACTTAGTCGTAGTAAAATTTACTATTTTGTTGGCATGGGCTTGATTTATGGCCTTGCCCCATCTTGCCACCTGCCATTTAATGCACCCAACTTATTTTTAGGTTTTCTCAATTATTCGGTTTCCTAATGGTAGATTCAAAATATTGCTTTTAGAATATTAAAGAAGACTGAAACCTTGTCCTTTACGACAATTTTCATTCATAAACTTAATACCGTTTTTAAGAAAAGGGTGTTTAAGCGTCTGTGGCAATGTGAAATATGAAGCCCTTTTTCACAGGAATCTTGAGAGTTTTTTTAAAATTTATTTTAAGATATTTTAAGCTCTTCCATTCACAAATGCAATAATGTTTACAAATCGCTGCAAATGTGCATACAAGGCATGCGAAATATTTAAAAAATACATTTGTGTAAATTTTGAAGAAAAACAACAAAATAATACAACAAAACTTTTTTGTTTCCTTAGACAGTGCATTTCACACTATACGTACAAAAACTTTGAACAAAAAATTTGGAACCTTTTCAGAAAAAATTGGCGTTTGAGCGTTTCTGAAAATGCGAAATTTCGAGTTCATTTCCAAAAAAAATTTTTAGTTTTCGAAAAACTTTAAATGATATAATTTAAAGTACGTGTGCTCATAAATCTAATAATGTGAACAAATCGCCGATAATGTAAATATAAACGACGTGACAGGCTATTCAAAAAGTTTCATTTGTGTTATTTTCGCAAAAACAAAAGAATAGAGCAAAATAGCGTTTATGTCATCTCTTAAAGTACATTTCGCAATATCCCTACCAATAGTTTAAAGGGAAAAAATGGAGCCGATTTTGAAAAAATCTTGCTTTGTTATCTTTTAAAGTTGCATATATTGCACACAAGATTGCGCCATAACTACAAAAATTGTTTTAAAAAAATTCATGATCTTAATGAAAGAACTAATTATGTACAACAAATTTCTTAGAAAGGAAAAGTCTCTATCGTCAATATTGTAGTTGTAGGAAACGCCGAAAAAATTCAATCTTTTGCAATTTTCGAAAATTCAGTTATCAGTGAAATGAGCAAATTTTTAAAATATCCGGGGGGTTCGTGTAATATATCTCCAAAAAGTAATGCACGTTTTTGAAAATCGCAGAGCTTCGAATGACAGTAGATCGACAGCTGTTCTTTGTTGTTGTTTTTTCCAGTTTGGAAAAATTTGTACGCAGTGTAAACGCTAGTGTTGTTCACATACACCAGAGACACTGACGGACGCTTTTCCGTCAATCAATTTTTCGGTATTAAGGACCCACAAAACATGGATTCTGGCTACACCACGAGTTACAGGAAGTAATTTACTATACAACAACACGATTTATCCACATTTTCATTATCAGGACTCGGCTTTGAGAGTTTTCCTGCGCACGATATAACTTTCTCTTCGTATTAAGATTGAGAAGAGAGATAAAGTGAAATAAATGTTCACAATTTGAAATTCCATTAATAAAATATTAATTATATCGAATTTAAAAGTAACTACTTTTTCTGCCTACTGTTTTTTTTTATTTCTATCAGCAATGAAAACAAAGAGATGCACGTAGAAAATGCAGACACGAACAGAGAATCTTTGAAGCACTCTGTTCGAAATCTTTACGTGCAGCACATAGGAATGTCAGCAATTCTGAATTAGTATTAGACAAAATATGCTCACTGCAAAAATATAAACACATTTAAATAAAAACTATTTTTCAAAATTAATTAAATATATTTCCGGAAATAATTTCAAGAAATTTGGTAATTTGTGAAAATACCTTAATAATTAGCAAATAATAAATATACTGTTAAGCAGATATTAAATGATCAGCAAAATATGTAAAATACGTAATACAGTACAAACTTTGTAACGAAAAATTTAAATATTTTGTTAGGATTGCAACAGTTCGCCTAGATTACAAAATGAGAACAGTAGACAAAACATGTAATTACATTAGACCCGGACTTTAGCCATGAGATCGACAAGCAGTACCGCGAAACAGAATTTTGACGTTACTGAAGATCATTGTTTTTCATGACTAGAGAAGTCTATTTATCCGATTTCAGTGTATGATATGGCGTTAGATTCAGGGTGCATCTCGCCAGCACGCTATTTTACCACTTTTTCAAATGTGTCCGCAAGTATAAAAACATTTTAAAAATTCGATTCGGCTATTTTACTGGGAAAAAGATTAACCAGGTGAATTCTATCAAGGTGACAAACGCCGTTTTGAAATGATAAATCGAATCGTAGGATAAAAGAGCTCTTGCGTTATCTCCGCTTGTTTTTTCCGGTAGTGAAATGGTAATGGAAGCTCTTAGAAGTAAAATATATCTAAAATACGATGTGAGGAGATGGAATATGGGTGATATTTACGCAATTAGTTCGATTTTTACTTTTTGAAATCAGCACCAAAGCGGAATCGGTGTTTTCAGTGATACCTCAGACATTCTTATCATGGTATTCGAAGGAAGATGGAATATGTGAATAAGGTAATAGTTTTATACTACTATTAAAGATGATACGAGACCGTTTACCCCTATTACAGCATCACTAGTTTCATATGTGGGGAAAAAATATCTTGAGATGCGAAGTGACGGAAGCATCAACGAAGTGACGGGGTGTCTGGCTTGCTGCCCCCGAAAGTTCAGCCTTCTTGCCCGTCGCCGCGCCGCGGCGGCCGCCGCCCGGCTCGCCCGTGCCGGCTTGACCGCGCCGCCGGCCAACAATGAATGCCGGGATGTCCCGGCGGCGTGGAAGGGGAATGGGGAGTGGGGTGAGGTGTTTTTCGAAATTTGACTTACCGTCGCTCCTATTTATCCGATTTGCATGTTTGACACGGCGTTGGATTCTGGAAGCGTGTCGCCATCGCGCTATAAGCCCACATTTTTGAAATTGTTCCCGGAAGTACGAGAAAAATTTTAAAAATCGAGTTTCTGCTAGTTTTTTTGGAAAAAGGGCTTCGTAGCGTAAATTCTATTATAAACAGGAGTCAAATGCCGTTTACAGATCGAAAATCGGACCATTTGTTCAGACGTAATCGGTAAAGTAAATTCCTGCTGATGGTGCTGCGATCTATTGAAATTTCCTACAAGTTTTTTTCGGTACATTTAGCCTTAATATGACGTAAAGTTCCTTTTGGGGTATTTTTTGTTTTTTCAAAAATTACACAAATGTATTTTTTAAGATCTATCAGACGGTTAATATATACATTTCCAGCAAATTGTATTTGTGAGTTAAATAGCTTCAAATGACTTCTTGTGAAGTTCTTCGAAAACTAAAACAAATTTTGTCAATTCGAGTTGCAAATTTTGCATTTACAGTAGCACTTTTCAACAGTTTCTTAAAAACGGCGCTATATTTTTGAACGAAAATTGCCATTTACGACGAGGTAGTACTGCTTTAATATTCTTAAAATTATATTTTCGTTCTACCTTTAGGAAACCGAAAAATTAAGAAAAAGTGTGCGAATTTCGAAAAAAAAAAACAATATATGCACGTAAAAGGTATTACTTACGATACATAGAATTGTATAGATACTGTTCTGTACATTGCAAAGGTACTGTACTCATACAATGCACTTCAAAAGAAAGTTGACACATTCTCAAAGAAGTTGGTAACATCTAAATATAGCACTTGATTGTAAGTGAATATTTGAAGTGATTCTCAACGTAACATAAAAAAGAACTTATTAAGTACTAAGTAACGGCAAACATGCAGTTCGAAAGGGCAAATTAGATTTAAATATTTACATTGGGATTCACATCGGTTGTACGTATTAAGTGTCATGAAATTACCCATTTTCAAACCAGCTAGATCTATTCTTTATGTAACCTCTGCTATGCGACATAGGTAATTATCTCTCCATTTAACTACTTACTTATTCTGTACAGACATAATCGGAACTCCTCTCTTCAGTTGTTAATGGATGTGATTCTAACAATCTCAAACTCTTAATTTTCTTTAAAGTATACAAGAACACTTTTAATAAGTAGCTATCATTTCAAATGAATTGTGAGATACTTACTACATGTATTTTACCATTCTTGGGAGGAATTACGAACCACTTTTTCGATATGTAACCTGTGTGTTCAAGTAATGTCGGAGTACTTATAATTTGATATTCTGGACCTACTGGAATACCGTCGCCACTTGGTTGCTGGTGATTGCTTGTAATGTTTGGGCAATAACATTTGGGTCGTCCATTTTTAATAAAAATGAACTTGCAATCATATTTCAAACACCTGTTTTCTGTAACATGTAAAGAAGAAAAGGAGATGAAATCAGAAATAAATCAAAGAGAACTAAAACGTTCGATGTCCAGGTGCCTCAACTTTTGGGGAAACGAAAAAAACTCATTTACTTCAAAATGTATTATGTGTTATTCACATCAAAAAATGCGTTTATTTATACATTCTTAAAGTAATCCTTACGGTACTTTTGGTTTAGAGTTTATGAATACATTGTCGTGTAAACTAAAGTGTTGCGGACTTCGAACCTTTTAGTATGTCATTATTTGGTTTCAATAATTAAGTACGTATATTTTAAAGAATTACTTACACTTTTTGACAAAATCAATAAAATTAATCAAAGGGAAAAGAAAAAAATAATTATTCCGTAAAAAGTTGCCAAATTTTCTATTATATGAAAATTAATTAATACTTTACAAAGAAAAGTTATCTTCCCCTCCACTTCAGTCCTTCCACGTTAAAGCACTTTTTCTTACAACAACAATCTGGACCTACAACTAGCGCAGGAACAAACTGCCCTTTATAGTTTACATACAGCTCCCTTACGTATAGCTCCCTTAATTGTAGCCGTCTTGATTTTATTCCTTTTCCTTTCACTTTAAGTTTTTTTCCTTACGACCTGAAACCTGTTCTTTATTATTATTATTATTATTTGCTTTACAACGAAAGAAGACAATGAAAATGGCACAACAATTAAGTGAGTACAACAATGAAATGACGGCAGTTAGAGAAAAAGTAAAATAAACGTCAAAGATATCAGACCGTTGTTATCTGCGAAAACTCCTCCAACCGAGCAAACAAAATGTTCTAAGCCCCGGACATCGAACGCTCTTGCTTGACACTAAGAGTAGGTTTCCATCACAGAGGCCCGTACAACAAATATTTCTGCATGAAATTATGTATTTATATATTAAGAACCGTTTCCCGCCATTAAATCAAAATTCTGAAAAATGTGACAACGAACTTTTGTGTCTATTCCTATTCACATGTAATACAATAACACAAAATATCATTTTATAAAATGCATTTTTTGGTTGTTAACTGAGTCCTGACTACTAATGTGTGCTGTTTATTAAGGCGAAACCCGTATTTTTCTAAGATTTCTTGTACTGATTGAATTTTGATTTCTATGATGCCTTGGGTTGGTATCCCTATCTACCCCCATCCTCTATTTTTAAACTGGAAGTAATAAGAAAATTTTGAAATAAAAAGAAGTGAAAATAAGCCAAAAAAACTCATCACATCAAAATATAATAGAAGAAGATATTTTAAAAAAAGAACAATAAACTAGTGGTGCAACAGAATGGCACAGACTTTCCCGTATTAGTTTTCTATTTCCTTGGGTCTCGGCTAGTAATTCATACTTGCCACATATACTCTTGCCAGCTGCCATCTACCGCCGCCCACACTAAATTGTTTTGACATTTTCTTCATTTTTCGCTTTCCTAGTGGTAGAACGAAATATTAATTTTAGAATATTAAAGAACACTAAAACCTCGAAATAAAAGGCAATTTTCTTTAACTAATTGGGAGCCGGTTTTAAGAAAATGGCGTTCTTTACTTGATGATACTTAAAGCACATATACTCATAAATATAATTATGTGAAGAAATCGCCGTTAATGTAAATATTAACGAAGTTAGAGGCAAGTCAAAAAAAATACATTTTTGCAATGTTTTAAAAAAACAAAAGAATAGAGCAGAATGGCGATTATATCATCTGAAAGAGTACATTTATCAATATCCTTATCAAAAGTTTCAAAAGAATTTGGATCCGTTTTTCAGGAAATTTTGTTTTTATATTTTTTTAAATTGCACATATTGCACGCATTATTGCGCGAAAAATACCAAAAGTTTCAAAAAAATGTGCATGACCTTAAAAAAAGAACTCACTATGAAAAACAAATTTTATTTGAAAGAAAAATCTTTATCTTCAATTTCGTAGTTGGCGGAAGACGCCGAATAAAATTGAAACTTTTGCAATTTTCGAAAATTCGTAGTTAAAATTCATAGTCAATTTGGAAAAATTCGTACGCATGGTTTAGGCGCTAGTGTTGTTTACATACACCGGACAGACGGACAGACGAATGGACGGATGTTTTGCTTTCAATTGGTTTTTCGTTATCAAGGACCCACAAAACAGGAATTCTGGCTACACCACGTGTTAGGGGATTTCTTTTCTTAATTTAGCAATCTATATTTAGCCGAATTGCTCAAACACCATTTTCTGATAAATGGCTCCAAATTATTTCTTCAAACTTTTGGAACGGATAGTGCTAATTACACTCTTTAATATGACGTAAAGTTTATTTTGGCGGATTTTTTGTTTTTTCAAAAATTACACTGGCATGCTATTTTTCTCAATGAAATCTATTTATCAAAACTACATCTTCAAATAAGTTCATTCTTAATTCTTTGAAAATACGAATAGTTTTTTTCTATAATTTCGTGATAAACATAATAGCCCGCTGGAAATTTACTGTGCTTCAGACAACCGGATACGTCGAAAATAGAATTTGCAATTTTGTGTATTATTTCTTTGTTCGTTTCTTACATTCGACCTATTGTACATTAATGTACTATTACACATTAATCTTTTAGAAATTATTTATTTTTAAATATTTCAAATAAAAAACGTCTTTAAGGGAGTATCGACAATGCAGGGAATGCAACAACGGAATTCCGTTTCACGGTCGCGAATTTCTGTGAATTACGTGTCATTGCTGTGAATTGATGTAGCTGTGTGAAAATGAGTTATAATTGTCTTTATGTTGATATTTCCATGAAAATATTTAGTTTTCGCACCAAATGCTATTTCATTTGTAATGAGTAGAGTATTTTTGAATGGTTTAGAATGCCCTTCTCTAATCAGGGCCTTCTGAAATCCATTTCTATATTTTCCGAGGTATCAGGCTTCTTTTTTCGTTACAAGTTTAAAAAACGTTTGTGTTATATTTTTATGCAGTTGTAGATTTCACATAGTTTTGACAACACTACGATGGAAACAGTGAGTTGTTCGCTTCAATGGCGTAAATATACTCGTAAATATTCCATGGCGTAAATATTCTTACACCATGGTTCGCTTCTAGGTTGAATTGGACGTTTTCAAATAATAGCTAAGATGTTAGTAGCACAGGAAGTGCAATATTTCAATCCTACGTAGCTATTTCTAATAACACGGGAAAGTATGTGCGGTTGTAACACCACTAGTTTCTTAATGAAATGTGTTCATAAACACAGATCTTCAAAAAAGGTAATGTTCAATTTTTCAAAGACATGAGTATTTTTTGCAAAATTTTGTGTATTTTTTTTCTTAAACATTTCACAACGTTTTTGATTAAATTGAGACCTTAGATAGCATTAAGGAAGCTTAAGAGAATGGTGCAACTTTCATGTTCGTTAAAGTTCCTTATTTTGCAAAAATTTTTAAAAATTAAAAAATTTTCGGCCTCTTCCTATAACTATAATTGTGAAGATATAATTGTTTTTCTCTCTTATTAAAATATTCTTATCAAAAACAGATCTTCAAATAAGGTCATGTTGAATTTTTCCAAAATTTGCGTATTTGTGGAGTAATTGGGTGTCAAAATTAGTTGCCTGCTCCCCTAAGAGAACTTTAACCTACAAGAATTTTAAATCAGTGGTAAAAAATTGTTTGGTAACCGTCTTTAGGATCCTGAAATATAAAAAATAAATAACGAAAATGCATGGAAATTAATAGAAAACTAATATGGGAAAGTGTATGGTATTCTCTATCACCACTAGTTATTAATGTCACATACATACACATACGTAAGATCTGTTTTGACTTTTAAGACCGACCATATTTTTCTTTTTGTAATGAATATTTTTAACAGGTGGACGTACGTTTTGAAAAAATGCTTTTCATGCAAATGCAGGGAAAAAACGCAGAATTAGTGACCTCTAAAATGTTTCGTTAAAGCAGTCACATCGATATGTTGAAGTATTACATAACTTTCACTATATTACTCTTTGGACCTTCTCCTGAACTTACCTTGTTCTACTTCATTTCCAACATCAATTGTAAAGTTTTGATCAGCAATAGTGTTGACTAGAACAACACCCCACGAACTTGATAAATTCCATTGGCAAGAAGAAGTCGCAGGGGCACAGTTTAAAGGAACCATCTCTTCGACTGAGTCTGAAAAAAATAAGTTTCTTAAAAGAGGGAAATTTGTAGAACCCCATTCTCCCATAAACACAGCACACATTGAACAATTTCTGAATTTCTCAAACCCTATTTGCAAGAAAAATTATTCTCTTAGCGCAAATATATTGTTTTTTATTATTTAACTTAGTAGCTCTGTGAAGAAATTTTTCATTAAAAAATATCGTTGAAGACTGCCGAATAACAACTAAAAGTTTTGTGAAAACTTTTTTTCAATACACGACTTTAATTACGAAATATCTAATTTGCGTACTTCATGTGTTTGCTCTCCGCAGAGGGTTGCGATGCTCTTGTCTGTGATCTGTGCACGTCTTCTAGAATTCAGTGGGAAAAATAGTTATTCAAATTATCGTTCTCCATGTTGTCACGGCAACAAGTATTATTCCTTCACGAAGGACAAGATGAGAGATATGAGCCCAAATCTATAGCTCATTTGCCGTTGAAAATAGTTTTTGGCATAGGCGGTCAAATTAATTCAAATTTGGCGCCGTGCTTATAATTCAATCGTTTATAACAATTATTTGACGCTGATTAACGAAGAACATACATTTCAATGTCGCGCCTTCGAGATAGGTTACATCACGAAGTCTACAACGAGGAGACTCAACTCCGGTGGTGGGGGTATGTACGAAAAACGTCGGCAGCTACTTGAAAAATAATACCAAAAAAAACCGAGTCCCTTCGCCTTCAGCGACCTCACGTGGCAATTGAAAGAACTACGAAGGCTTTCAAAACAGCTAATGGCAGCAAAGCATCGTATACAAAATTTAATTCAAACATTTTTTCTACAAAATTATTTACTACTTACTACTTTCTTTTGAACTTATTGTCTTCGGTTAAGCACATCCGCACACCGCCTGGTTGTAGACTTCGTGGGCGCCTCTTGGACCAAACGAATTTTGACGATTGGTGGCCGAGAAAAGCCGAGATAAGTTCCTTCTTTCGCTGCGTGATGTCGCTGAAGGCGAAGGGACTCGTTTTTTTTTGTATTATTTTTCAAATAGCTGCCGACGTTTTTCGTACATACCCCCACCATGCCTCCAACACCGGAGTTGAGTCTGCTCGTTGTAGACTTCGTGGGTTACATTTTTCCTAAAAACCGCGTGCTGTCTTCCAGAGAGAAAAGGGAATTCATTATTTCGTACAAAATTCTTTCCAAGAACTGAACTGCTTTCAAGGATGAACGGAAGATCGCGCCCCGGGCGCACTTCCCGGGCGCTCCGGGCAGCATTGAACCATTGTTGCCAGATGCCCAGAAATCAGAGTTTTCTACGTAAGACGCGGCACAATTATTGTTGAAAAAGTCGGTGCAGTAGAGCGGTTTCACAAAGGATCGCCTCGTCAGTACAGAAGCGAGTAATACGTGCGTATCGAGTGGGTTGGTAGTTTTAAGTGCTAATGGGGATTGTATTCTCCGTGCACAGTGCCTTGTAGCGCGCCAAAATAGCAGCTACGCGTATGCACGAACAACGAACAGAATAAGTGGGAACAAACTCCCTCCTTGCACCCAGATACTGACAATTTCTTCACTAGTTCTTACGGCGCGGTATGCTAAGCGTCTTGATTATCGAACTTTCAGAACTATCCCTTGTGTCAGGATTAAAAAAGACGCAGTTTTTACTGCACGAGATCTTTAGAAGCTCTCCCAAACAACTCAAGTGATGTTTGCAGCCTCAACAATAGATTTTATTACATAGGAGCCAACATTTGGTTAACAATCCTTGCAAAAAACGCTCATCTGTATTCAAAATTCAACTGGTATATGGCTAAGAGTAGGAATCAAAGAATTATGAAAACATGCACAGAAATCACTTCTCCCGGTAGCACGTCAAAGAGTTTTTAATTGTTTCTGACTAAAAATAAATAAAATCAGTCGACGCGATGGGGAACTGATGCGTACTGAATGTCTCGGGCGTCCGCACAAGACGAGCCAAGGGGACCAAGAAAAACTTAACAACAGAATGGCACAGACTTTCCCGCATTCGTTTTCTATTTCCTTGGGTCTGGGCTAGCTATTCGAAATTGCCACATACTCATGCCAGCAGCCATCTATAGCTGCCCAAAGTAGATTTCTTTGACATTTTCTTAATATTTCGGTTTCCTAACGGTACAACGGAAATATTAGTATTAGACTATTAAAGAACAGTAAAACCTCGTCATAAATTACAATTTTCTTCAAAACATTTGCAGCCGTTTTTAAGAAAATGGCGTTTAAGAGCTACTAAAAATGCGAAATTTGAGGCTCTTTTACACAGAACAGTTTTGAGTTTTCGAAACACTTCATTTTCAGTCGTTAGAAGCACTAACGTAACAAATAAAATAGTGTTTACAAATTGCTGGTAATGTGCATATTAAAGCAGCGAGAGATCTTAAAAAATTACATTTGTGTAATTTTTGAAAATAACAAAAAAATCCCCAAATTGAACTTCACTTCATATTAAAGAGTGCAATTAGCATTGTCCGTTCGAAAAGTTGGAAGAAAAAGTTTGGAGCCATTGATGAGAAAATGGCGTTGGAGCGCCACGTGTGAAATGTATGTCCTTGTTTTGTATTCGTTCCAAAGTCTGGTTATGAAAGAGCTCGTTATGAAACCCCTAGAAAAATGGATTTATTTGCTAATGTTGGCATATAATGTTTAAAGTTTGAGATGCCCCATTATCATTCCAGTTCAAGAACAGCACAGGGTGACTTTCCATAGTTTGTTCCAAAGATAGTCCTTTCAGGTTTAATGTATACTTTTCATTGTCACGGTACACATTTCCACATTGTTTTTCATTGATATGATTATATAAGTTCCGTACATACATACCTATATATTCGTCATTATTTTTCAAAAGCATATCCTTTGCATTTCCCCAACGATGATATTCTTTAATTTCTGAAATAAAAAATAGTCTTTTAAAATTGTATTTAACCTAAAAATCATTTAGTCTATAAGAACTCACAATAGTTTACTACACTTACCTTCGTTATAAGTTCCAGGCGCTGGTGGTTCGAATGGTGTTCGATACACCACTAGAAAGTCCAATATTTCTGGAAAAACATAATACCTAAACTAAAACATCTTTTTCAAAATTTTGCTGATGACGGCTTAGAAATAACAAAATATATAAAAACATACCAACACATTTATAAAAAGTACATTTTTCTCGCATTAAAATAATAATTACCTTTTTTTCCAGATATTTGACAACTTCCAATGAGTAACATCGTCATCCACCAAATGAGGTAGTCCATTGCCACAAGCTGTCCTGAAAACTAATGACAGTTACATTTTCATTAGTGGAAGGACGAGAAATAAAATACTTCCATAAATACGTGTTTTAATTCTGATATAAATGTTGTTCTGCCATTCATCTCTTTCAGATCTCCGGTTTAATTTCATCAAATCGTTTATTGTCTGAAATAATTACTCTAGTAATCTTCTTACTTCCTTAAGATTAGATCAATGTTTAATTCATTTTTACCAAAAAGGTGTTATTGTAGCGAGCTATCAAAATGCCCTCGTGGTTTTTCGTGCCGCTGAATTCCACGATCTAATTTTTTTATATCACTGAAAAACTAGCAATTCCAGGAAAAAAGCTCGGAATACTTCATCATAACTGACTGTTATCGCATGAATCATGTGAAAGGAGCGCAAGAGTAATACACTCTCTCTAGGCAAACCCTCGTCACTGACTGAATATCAAAATACTTCACGTAGTTATTGCACTGTTCGTCGCCATCGGATTGTAAAAGGGATAGAGAGACGTATCGGTCCGATTTGCCATTTGCTGGGTTTCCGCTGGGAGAGGAGGCTCAGGTCTTCAACTGGTGTCACTGCAGTGCCTCTGACGGGAAGTTCCTAGGTGCGAGTCCCGACGGAGGCAAGATTTTCGACACTAATAGCTTCTTAGCTAAGGTCCGATTAAATTAAGAAGGTGAATGACAGTTCAGTGTGACGTCAGGACGCCTCTCCCGTTTCCATGGCAGCTGCCAACCAGAGAGACAAAACGTGACGTGTCAGGTCGCTCAGTTGCCACCACTACAAAGTAAGTATCTCGTCCATCTATATTTAGATAGAGACGGCCATGCTTTCAATTCATTTTAACGCGTGCTTTCCTCTTAAAAAGAGAAAATTAAACATTTCAAGCAAAAGTAATACTTGGATCACACAAGGAATTAGAACATCGTGTAAAAACAAACGTACGCTTTACTTCATTTCTAAACATCATAACGTATCACCCGGTTTCCATATATACTTCCGAGAATATAAAAGAATTTTAAGAAAAGTAATAGTTCAGGCAAAAATAATGAAAAATAGTCAGGACATTTTGAGCGCTAGTACCAAAACTAAAGCAATGTGGGATATCGTAAAAAATACAACCACATCATCTCGATACCTTGTAGAGAATGTTATTTTAAAGGATAATGAAAGAGAAACGAGTAATCCGGAAAAAGTTGCCAATCTCTTCAACAAACACTTTTCTATAATTGCGTCTGATCTCACGAAGGGACTAAAATCACAAAATTCAACATTTTACACTCCCAAAAAAATTTCAGATACGATGTTTATTTCCGAAACTTCTCCCAACGAAATCCTCAGAATAGTCAGTAAACTAAAAAATAAATATTCATCTGGTTTAGGTGAATTTCCGGATTGTTTATTAAAAACTTGTGCACCTGCCTTTACACATCCGTTAACTCACATTTTCAATGCTTCTTTATGTACAGGAATATTTCCAGATATTTTCAAAACAGCAAAAATTAAGCCACTTTTTAAAAAAGGGAACAAAAATGTTATTCAAAATTACCGGCCAATTTCTCTTTTCTCAAAAATATTAGAAAGGCTTTTCTACTTACGAATGGAAACTTTTCTCAGGAAAAACAGAGCGTTTTCAGACTGACAACACGGTTTTAGAAAATCAAAATCTACGGAAACTGCCATTTTTTCTTTTCTCAAAGATATTGCTTCATCAATAGACCAAAATGAAGTACCCATTGGAATATTCTTAGATCTCTCGAAAGCTTTTGACGTTATTGACCATAAGATCTTGCTCTCAAAATTACCTTCGTATGGAATTCGTGGTATTACCCTAGATTGGATAACTTCTTACCTTAAACATCGGACTCAAAGAGTAGAAATACCATACTGGCAGGAAAGGACATTACATACTTATATTTCCAATTCTTTGCCAACTGAGCATGGGGTCCCGCAAGGTACGATCTTAGGTACTATCTCTTATATGTAAACGATATGCCCTCTTCTATTAAAAATGGAAGAACGGTTCTGTTTGCTGATGACACGAATGTTCTTTGCAAAAAAGAAGCAGTAAATAGTACAATTTCAGAAGTTTCAAATTGGTTTAATAATAACAAATTAATTGTTAACGAAATAAAAACTGTTTCAATGCATTTTTGCATTTCAAATCGGAAATCGCATGTTCCATTGAAAATGAACAATATGCAATTAGCTGATGTTGAGGCAACAAAATTTTTAGGTCTTTCAATTCAATCTAACCTCAAATGGAATGTACATATAACAGAATTAAACACTAAATTAAATTCATTATGCTACGCATTCAGAATTCTTTCAAATTCTGTCAACCTTCATGCAACTCGTTGCGTTTATTTTGCAAATGCGCATTCCCGCCTGAGATATGGCATAATATTCTGGGGAAGCTCATCCTGTAGTATTCAGACCTTCAGATTGCAAAAGAAAATTATTCGAATAATGAAAAAATGCCTTCCACGTGATTCCTGCAAGCCTCTTTTCATTGAGCTGGGAATCTTACCATTGCCTTGTCTATTTATTTACGAATCTGTAATAGTTGTCAAAAATGACCTACTTAACGGAGGGAACACATTTTCATGCAATATTGATATTTATAATTACAACACACGCCGTAGAAATCACGTGCATCAAGAGTCAGTATCAACAGCTCAGTACAAAAAATCAACATACAATACATATACGTTACTTTACAACGCATTGCCAAATGACATAAAACAATTAAAGTCGGTACACAAATTTAAGTTAAAAGTAAAATCTTTTCTGCTGCAAAACTGTTTCTATACAATTAGAGACTATACTGATCGTGAAAAAGAAAAATAATGTTTAATGTAACAAAACAAAGATATATAATGAATTAGTTTACGTTTGCATTGTATACATTTTAAAAAAATATTTAATACGCCTGTAACAAGTAATGTACTTCAGCTTCCGGGTCAATGACCCCCATCTCGATCAGGTTTTTGTCCAGTTTCCCTGATCCATTGAGCAAATGCTGAGATGGCCCCTTGTTTTGCTTCTGGACGTAAATGTAGCTTCACTGTGCGCACGTTTTGTTGAGCACTCCTTTTGCTTGTAGTTAATTTACAGTTGAAATTGATTTTCTATAACTCGGGGAAAAAACACTTTTCAAATATTTTTATTTTTCTAAAATAATTATTTTCTAAATTCATTTTTTCGTGTTTTTTTTTTTTTAATTCTGGCCCTCAAGAAAATGTGCGCAGATAAATTTCTTTCCCCACACGTCATATACAGTTTTTACTGTTTTTTGACAAATAAATAAATATCTGACAATAATTGACGGTATCCGACAATATGTTTAAAAATGATAATGGTAAAATTACAGACTATACCTCAGGACAAACTGATCCCTCCTAACGAAAACAGTTAATAACACTAATCCAATTAGGAAACTATGTGAAAATGGTTTGGTATCTGTTTAATAAGTACACAAGACATATCTAGACGACTGAAATTATCCTGCAAATATTCAGAAATATATTAACAAATTAATGATCCATCAACTTCAAAACGATCAAAGACTTCAAATACGGTAGAGGGTAAGTGCCCATTAAGCTATTAATCCTTTAGGTAAAGCATCCATAAGCAAAATTTACAAGAAATTTATTGACATTTTTACTTTCTCACCTTACGAATACTTTTTAAGAAGAGAAAGTTATGTTAGAAAAGAAAGTTACGCACCGGAAATCGGCGAACTTTTGCTAGACAAACTCTTTTAGCTGAGACCTGGTAACGAAAAATTGGATAAATTCTGTTGCTAAATTTAGAAAAAACTAGTGGTGCAACAGAATGGCACGGACTTTCGCGTATTTGTTTTCTATTTCCTTAGGTATGGACTAGCTATTCGGAATTGTCACATACTCTTGCCCGCTGCCGTCTACCGCCGCGCAAAGTACGTTTTCTGACATTTTCTTAATTTTAAGGTTTCCTAATAATAGAACAGAAATATTATTTTAAGAATATTGAAGAATACTAAAACCTCGTTCTAAATGATAATTTTCTTTTAAAAATTTGGAGCCGATTTTAAGAAAATGGCGTTTAAGTGCTACAGAAAATTCGAAATTAGAAGTTCTTTTTCACAGAAATTTTTTGAGTTTTCAAAAAACTTCATATGAAGTAATTTGAAGCACATACATTCACAAATACAATAATGTTTACAAATTGCTGGAAATGTGCATAATAAAGATGTGAGAGATCTTTCAAAAAAATTACATTTGTGTAATTTTTGAAAAAACAAACAAATACCCTAAATTGAACTTACGTCATATTAACGAGTGCAATCAGCACTATACGTTTCAAACGTTTGAAGAAAAAAAAGGAGATATTTGTCAGAAAATGGCGTTTGAGCGTTTCTAAAAATGAGGAATTTTGACCTTTCATAGAAATTGGTTGTGTCCTCGAGAAACTTCGTATGCCATTATGTAAAGCACATGTACTCATAAACATAATAATGTGAACAAATCTCCGCTAATGTAAATATTAACGACGTGAGATACAAGTAAAAAAATATTTTTTGTAATTTTTGAAAAAATAAAAGAATACAGCAATATGGCGCTTATGTCATCTCATAGAGTACATATAGCACTATCCTTACCAAAAGTTTAAAAAAATTGGAACCGTTTTTGAGAAAATCTTGTTTTTGTATTTTTTTTAAAATTGCACATATTTCGCGCAATACTGCCTGAAAACTACTCATTAATGATAGAACTCACTTTGGAATACAAATTTTATTTGACGGAAAAATCTCCATCTTCAATTTTGTAGTTGTAGGAAGACGCCCAACAAAATGCAAACTTTTGCAATTTTCGAAAATTCAGTGTTAACAGTAAAAATCGCACGTATGCCACCTTAATAAGTGTATTTTACTTTTTTCTTACAAGAAATTTAAGGAAAACATTTGAGCGTTCTTTGACAAAATTTTGTCAATGTCTGGAGGCGTCATCTAAAGTTTCCCAAATTTTGAAGAAAGTTTTTCAATATCACGGCGCCTTGAGTGGAACCAGATCGACTGGGGAATATTCATTTTGGAAGAAATCGTACGTATGGTTTAGGCGCTAGTGTTGTTCACAGACACCGGACGGACGGACGGATGGATGGATGGACGGGCGGGCGGGCGGGTGGGCACGCGGGTGGGCACGCGGGTGGGCACGCGGACGGACGGACGGACGGACGGACGGACGATCGGGCGGATGGACGAACGAACGGGAAGGACGAACGAACGAACGTTTTAAAAAAAACACTTGCGGTATCAGGGGACCCCAAAACGTGTATTTCCGTTAAAATCTCGAAATCGATTTTCCGCAGCATTACATAACTTTCCCTATACGTATACGGGAACGTGAAAAGTCTAATTCAAAACGTTTGTTCAAACTATGTATGTATGAGGAATAAAAATCGACATTCAACACGTTAATTTAACGTTCCTTGACGATTCATTAAAGTTAATGGAGCATTATTTCAATCCCAAAAGTGTCGGTGAAAAGTAACGTTTTTTGTTTTTTGAATTGACGTTCAATATCGATTAAACGAAGGTGTGTGAAATGGGCGATAACATTGGAATTCACAGCTGACTTAATTACAACATCAATGTCTTTGAATGTCAGTGTATCTAGCTTCTAAATGGTGCGGTGTTATCAGAATTGGCGATTTGTCGCCAAACTGGCAACTTTTTACATGTTTTAGCGACGGAAGTTTCAGAAATAAAGTTAAATTCTCTTTGAGTTGTGATTACTTGTAGATGTTTCGATCGGTAAAAGAGTAAATTGATTTTGGGATTGCAAATTGATTAGCGATTGAGTTCCCGTCGAGACGCTTGTGCAGATAGTACACCGCCCCTGCATATGTTATCCATAGACAACGATATATGCATTATTTCTCTGTAGTTTTAATCTACTACCCACGTACTTACGCACGTGGCTGAGTTTGTAGGCGTGTGACACAAATCGAGGTGATGCAAAAACTTCGCAGTCCTAAAATATTAATATGGCATTTTTCTTACATTATTTGATTTTAACATTCGCCATTATCATGTACATTCGCCATTAACATTTGAATTACGCACTGAAACCGATGCCGTTTGTGAATCTGATCTAAAAGTTGTCAATAAATCTGGAAAAAACGAAAAAATACAGGTTTTGAAATCAAAATACTGCTTGTTTTTCATTTTTTCAGTATTTTCTCCGTTTTTCAATGGTCCAGGCTCGCTGGCCACGCTGTTAATAATAACACTTTTTTTTTCAATCTTAAAACTTGAGTATAGTGATAGATAGTGAACTTGGAATCTTGAACTTTCTTAAGGCTATTTTACCTGTTTTCGGGTTTCCTTCGATCTCTTTGAAGAACGCTTTTCAGCACTTCCACTTAAGTTAGTGTAATACAATAATACACCCAAAACTGAGGTTCATGAATGTTTGCAATCACTCCGATGCCAAGCACAAGACTAAATCCACTTTAAGAAATCGAGGAAGAATGAACTATTCATATCGATCGTTCAGTGGTATGCTGATGGCCGAAAAGGAAAACCGAGACTTATAACTGCTATACACATAGCGCTGCCAACTTATTTCTTCACTTGCAGTATTCTCAATTTCATGACGACACAAGTTTAACAGTATTGGTATTTTAGGTTGATATAATAACATAACAAAAATAACACTGGTGATAAATGATATTAACAAATTATTTTATTTATAGTTCAAATTATCGAAGGTCAGTTGGTCAGAAAGTAACAATGTTCCCTGGAATACGGGGAACTCCCTATTTCTTTAACGAGTAGCGGATGCCACTTGACCTCTCTACGCAGAAAGATTATTCTTTGCCCTTTCGGCCTTGTTAACTAACCGATAACACTTCAAATAAATACAGTAAGTATCCGATCAATGTTACTCTGGAATATGAAATGCGGCTGAAAAAAAGCACAAAAGTGAATAGAGCAAAATTTAAGCACAGTTTTATATGGTTTCACAAACACTAAATTTGCCCCGATAACAACAAATGCTTTATCAGACACATTTGTAATTCGCGTATCCAGTGTGTGAAACTGAGAACCACGGAATACCAATTTGGGCCCACAACTATGCATTTGTAACTAATTCCTAAATGATAGAAAAGCTAATAAAAATAAGTATAAGATCCCAGGTCTCCTAGAGCATTTTATTCAAATTTAAGGAGCATTTATTTTCTGTGAGTACTCCTAGAATTATTTCTAGAAATTATCTTTCATAAATCGAACGATAAGGGAATGGAATAGATTGCCTGAGAAAACCTTTGAAGCTTTTCCTCAAAGCATTTAGTTCAAAATTTAGAAAATAAATTTAGGGTATTATTAAGTAAATGAGGGAGAATAGTAGGTTAAATAGTAATGAATAAGATTAAATTGTGAAGTGAGGTGTCGTGCAGTATGGAGCAGAGAAATAAGGAAGTGTTTTAATGGTTATATAGAAGTGAAGTGCAGTGCAGTGTGGTCTTAGTTGTATAAACATTCAGTGCAGTTAGATTATAGGAGTTTCTTTTTCTTAATGTAACTGAATGTTTTATGAACCAGTCAGTTTTATATTATTATTATTATTATTATTATTATTATTTGACCATTATTTGTATTATTGTACAATTATTATTACCATTATATTATATAATTTGTATGTTAGTTGTATTACCTTATTTACGTAATTAGCTGCCACCGGGTTATACACAATTGCAGTTTAAATAAATTTAAATTTAGCTATCATTAAGTTTTATTGGTAATAATAATGATAATTAAGGCCGATCCGATGGCCGAGATCGCTAAGGCAGTAGTGCAGTAGTGGTCTCAACCAAAGGTTCGAGTATCGCCTCGGGCATGTCTCTGTATGTTTGTTGTGTATGTCGCTCTACGTTTGTGCGTGTCTATTTCATCATTCATCATCATCATCATCATTATTATTATTATTATTATTATTGTTATTATTATTATTATTATTATTTCTATCCCCCAGTGCTAACAGTCCTGGGGTATAAAAATGGAATCAGCATTAAAATGCTGATTCCCACCTATAGAAAAAGTAACGTGCACCTACCCCGATAATCATGTCTGGACACCTAGCGGGATAAACGTAGCGCGTGGCCCAATGACGGCTGATTCGCGAATGAAAATAATAATTATAGCGGTAAAGGTATTTATACCTGTATATAAATACCTTTTACTGCCATTACACCTTTTATATATATATATATATATATATATATATATATATATATATATATATACAGGGTGAGTCACCTAACTTTAGCACCTCCTGTAACTTTTGAACGGTTAAAGTTATTGCAATGCAGTCTTCACGGAAGTGCATGAGGGGAAGGGACTAATAGGTACGTGCATTAATTTATATTTTATCACTTGTATTTTACGAGATTTTTTAGGTAACTTTGATTTTTCAAATGGAACTATACATATTTTTTCAGTCCACCATGACGAGCGTAAAAAGACGAATCCACTGATGCACATATTGTCATATGTTAGATAAGCATTTTTTTGATTAATTTTGATTTTTGCGACTGGGGTTTAACGGACATTTTGAATAGTCCACCACACAAGGTCACGCAGCGCTCCACCAGCAACGCGCGCCCGGGCCAGGGAAGGGAGATTTGAAGATACGAAACATATTCCAAATATTCACAAAACCATTGCAGTTTTTTCCTGAACTGTGCTTTCCATCCTTCCGCATTTTCAGATTTTCGACTTTCTTTGATTGAAGGAATTAAAGGATGGAAAATAAGGATTTGTCATAAGTTCGTATCGAAATAAAATTGTTTATAACTTCAACTCCATTTAATGGGGTTTCATAAGATACGTATTAATGGGATCTTGAAACAAAGCACAATAAGAATAAATAATTAAAACTGTACAAAAAATATTGCGTATTTTGAGCAAACAATTTCAATGTTAATAAGAACATAATAATAACTTAGGGATAGAAATAATCTTATTTTAACAAACACTACTTAAGACAAATCCTTATTTTCAATCCCTAAGAAACACAAAATATCTGAAAATGGATCAGGATGGAAAGGAGAGTTCAGGAAAAAATGCAACAGTTTTGTGAATATTTTTCGTATCCTCAAGTACTAAAATCCCTTCCCTTTCCCGACCCCGCGCTTGCTGGGGGAGCGCTGCGTGACCTTGTGGGGCTGACAGTTACAATGAAAATATCCGTTAAACACTAGTCGCAAAAATATCACAATTACTCAAAAAAATGCTTATCTAACATATAACAATATTTATATCTTTGGATTTGTCTTTTTACGCTTGTTATGATAGACTGAAAAAATATGTATAGTCCCATTTGAAAAAACAAAGTTACCTCAAATATCTCGTAAAATACAAGTGATATAAGAGAAATCAGTAGACATATCAATTAGCCCCATTCCCTCATTTCCGTGAAAACTACATTGCAATATCTTCAACCGTTCAAAAATTACAGAAGGTGCTAAAGTTACGTGACTCACTCTGTATATTTATATATACATATTGTGACGGTACCCCCATTATATTCATGGAGGGTAAGCACATTTTGCTCTATAACCCTTGCGGCTTTGGTGTGTCCACCTCAGTAGTGGGGAGGAGATCCTGAAGATTGCCCCAGACAACTTCTTGCCGGTGACAGCCTTCGCCGTGGAGAGCTTTGATAAAAAATTTCCTCCGTTTTAGGAGGATCACTATAAAAGGGGAAAATAAACAAGCAAAGGTTTCAGTATTGTCACGTGTTTACTTCTTGCACTCATAAGTATACATGAACTGTTTGCCCACTGATCTCGTGAACAAAAAATACAAACAAACAAAGGCATAAGTTTCCTTACGTAAGAAATATTCACATTTGCAATCAATGATCATGCCCAAATTTACAAATTAATAAAGTCAATACTCTTAATAGATTGACTAGTAGTACCTCAAATTACACAAATTCAATAATTTAATAAATTTACCCTGTGAGGAGCATTTACATTTACAATCTATGTGCTCAAATTCAAAAATTAGTAATGTCAATATCATTTAATAGAAGGGCTAGTGGTACGTCAAATTCCACAAAGCCAATTCACCCATGTGAAAAGCATTTACATTTACAATCCATGATTGTGTTTAAATTCACAAAATAATTAAGCGTATATTATTTAGTAGAATGGCTAGTGGCACCTCACATCATACAAAGCCAATTGATCAGTTAATAAATTTACCCATGTGAAAAGCATTTACATTGACAATCTATGATTGTGTTCAAATTCACAAATTAAGCAAATATTATTTAGTAGAATGGCTAGTGGTACCTCACATTACACAAAGCCAATAAAAAATTAATAAATTCACCCATGTGAAAAGCATTTACATTTACAATCTATGATGTGTTCAAATTCACAAATTAATAAAGTCAATAATAGACTAGCTAGTGGTACCTCAAATTACACAAAGTTAATAGATCAATAAATTTACCCATGTGAAGGGCATTTACATTTACAATCTATGATTATGTTCAAATTCACAAATTAATTAAGCAAATATTATTTAGTAGAAAGGCTAGTGGTACCCTCATGGAAACATAAAATTTCGCGTCGAAAATGCCTTGGCTCGCGGGCTTGATGGCGATGGGCATCTCTGACCGCCGACAACGAGATCTATCGGTGGGTTTGAAAACTACGTTCTCTAGACCGAACAATGAAGATTACATTTATTTGATTAGAGAGCATATAAAATACTTTAACGCTTATTGAGAGCTAACTGTGGTAGTACAGAGGTAAGAGGTTTCCATGATTAATAACCATGAAACTAAATTGACAATAATTTTTGTATGTTATCTTGCATTCAAGTTCCGTTAAATTAAAATGTGTTGTTATAAGATGAGTAATGGAGCAGCGATTAGGCAGCTCAGAGCCAAAGTGCTGTTCCAAAACTGGAGAAGAGGTGGGTTCGATTCCCGGTCTCCACGCTCGTGTATCGTCCACATCTGACCTGACGTGAGAGGGGACCTTTCTTGCTGCCTCAACGCTCGGTCTTCCACTGGCCTGCGCTACCTCTGTCTCGCCCGCGGAATCGCCTACCGCGTCACGCAATCCGAACCAATCGTATACGATTCCCTCTTTCACGGTACAGTGCTCGTATCCAGGGTACGCCCTCCCCGACGCGCTCCCCCGTGGCTGGATGCGCATTTTTTTAGAATGCGCGGATTTTTCAATTCTAGGTACCGAGCTATCGGTTGAGTTATTGAATTTTCTCGATAATAGGCATATTTACGTTTCAGTTCAATATATATATATATATATATATATATATATATATATATATATATATATATATTGTGAGTGTGAAACTTGCTATTTACGACTGTCGCCGCTTCTCGCTTCTGTTTCCACCTCTTCCGACCTTCCCAGTCTCTCCATTTTGAGACCTCCTGCCTCCATTTCTTCTTGGACGTCCTTTCTCCATGTGTTTGGTGGTCTTCCACGCTTCTTCCACTCTGGAGGCGTCCATGCCCAGATCTTCTTAGGCCATCTATTACTTCCCATACGCTGGAGATGGCCATGCCAATTTAACCGTTTTGTGCCTATTGAATCCAAGATGCTGCTCTCCACGTTCATCATCTCTCTTGTTTCATTTCTAATACGATCCAACCTGTACACCCGGCAGCACCTTCTCCAGTAATCCATTTCAAGGGCCATCAGCCTACATTTATCCATTTTGTTCAATGTCAATGTTTCAGCTCCGTAGGTACTAATGCTATAAACGATGGTCTTCAAGATATGACCCTTCTTCAGTTTTGTGATTGTATCATCACACCCTCCGTGAACGGACATGGTCAACTTCATTGTCACTTCGCTTCGAGTCTCGGTCGGGAACGGTCGTCCCCAGTAGAGCTCTGAGCGCTAACGGAAATACCGCCAGTGTCGAGCTGGGTTCACTCAACTCTCGCGGTCTACCCAGTCCAGCAGTGTCTCATATACTATTGGTGCATCTTAGTGCAGTGTTCGGTGAAGTGATCCGGTCATACTTCTTTCTACAGGTGCAATTAATGAAAACATAAACAGTGAAGCCTCCCCGGCAGGCCTTGGCCTCGGCCAAGCCCTAGCTGATTCAATGGCACCCAGAGAGCGCCATGGAGGTAAACTCCACCTTACAGTATGAGAACCAACCCCCTGGCATCGACAACATGGGATTCCATCTCCATAACGCCCATCTCAACCTGCAGTGTCAAGTCGACAGCTTAGGCGGTACAAATGTTACATACCTTGACTTGGCCACAGGTGGCCCCCATCAGGTTAGTTGCCAACCTCCAGGCAATGGCGCAGGGAGTGTGTCTTCTAGTGGAAGTGAAATAGTGCCCGTTAACGGTAACTTCGGTAAAAGAAGCCATGCAGATAGTAATCTAACAGAACAACCTCCTAAAAAAACCACCAAAGACGTAGATTATCAATACTCAGTGCCAGTTGGCAACAAATTCGGTCCTCTAGGGAATGTAGAGAATCGTGACAATAGATTTTCGTTCATGGATGCAACCCCCCCGGAAACCTCGGAAAATGTGAAAATCCCCCCAATTTATGTGAAATTCATCTCAAATGTAGCAGAATTTAATAGGAAAATAAAAAACAACGTAACCCCCCAATTCACCTCTGATTACAATGACAACAAACTCAAAATCAAGTTCAAAACCGTTACAGACTTTAGAAAAGCCATTAAATATCTCATTCAAACCAAAAGGAACAAGAAATTCTCTTTAATATTCAAGAACGTTCACGTATCCATCCCCCAAGAGGATTTATATCAAGATCTCAAATTACAACACCCCTCCTTATTAAGTGTCACTAGACTGTTCAAAAACAATTTTCCAATACCGGTGATTGCAGCGGAATTTAACGGCTCTCAGAATATAGAAACCATTCTACAAACTAAACAAATCTGTAACCTATGTGTAAAGCCGGAAAAAAGAAACAAAAGTAAGGTTCAATGCCTTCGTTGTCTTGATTTCCGGCACACAAAAAACAGCTGTAATCACGAACTTGCTTGTATGTTTTGTGCAGAAGGCCATTATTCGGTTAATTGCCCGAATAAGGAGAACACTCATAAATGTAAATTGTGAAAGGGCGCTCATCGGGCTGATTCGCGCATTCCACAATGTTCGTATTATAAGAACTAAATGGAGTCGGCAAGCAAAAGCACTCAGACCAGAACAAAAACCTCTAGCAACATCAATAATCCTCCTCCCCCCTCTCAAACCAAAACTTTCCATTTCTCCCTCAAACAGAAAATATTCCAAATTTCCAACCCGCCCCTCCTAATCCTAACAATAGAAATTCTTCACCCCGGGCAAATAATGGTAATACACGTAGACCCCCTCCCCTATATTATAAATTCGAACAATCACAACTCCCCATTCTTCAATTCAAAATTGTAAATTCTATCTCCACCTTTATCATCAGCTTACTAAATTCAATCATCTCTTCTTTAATTAATAATATTTAAAATTCCATCGTGTCGGCGTTTAACAATAACGTTCGTAATGCAACAACACAGCAGTAACTTAGTCCTAATGAACAAAAATGCTGAATTATCCCACTTTCTAACAGCCAACAACGTTTAAATTGCCGCAATCACCGAAACTCGTCTAAAGCCTAAAGACAACTTCAAAATATCAGGTTACATAACACAAAGAGAGGATAGAACCTCCTCAACAGGCGGGGGTGTATTACTTCTAATACATTATACGATCCCTTACATCAAAAATAACTTACCTACCACGCCAGGCCTCGAGTGCACAGCAATAAACCTACCAATAAATAATCAAATTCACACTCTTATAGCTCTTTATAAGCCACCTAAAATAAAGCTTCATAAAACAAATTTCAATGGGCTATTTAACCTAGAGCCGGACAAAAACGCCCTCAGTTCCGTTCAACAGGGGCACTTGGTTTGAAAAGATAGACGTTAGCCGCTATGTTGCATGGAGAGCGAGAAGTGTTGAAAAATATTTTTAAAGTGGCATAAAGTTACAATTTTCCGCGGTGACCAACCAAAAATAACACGATAAAAGTGTAATTGAAATAAAAGTAATAATATTAAAAACTGTTTATTTTTTATTATTTCAATGACTTGCAACTGTGATAATTTTAGCATTTAAAATTCCATTTAATATTATGTCCCAAACTGGTGAATCAAGTTCTTTGGCTGAAGTTGGATACGATGCGTAGATGCCTACCATCTCTTTCCACCATGGATATTCCGATTACGTTTGGTACATAATCGATGTAACATCTGTAAGGTTTGAAGTTCATATGTCGTGATTGAATCTGTTTTTAAATATTGGTAAAAAATGTTACCAATTGGTAAAAAACAATGGATTATAGAATTGGTTTTAATTATTTGTCACTATCGTCCACATTGTTTACAAATCTTAACAAAATATGTTATAGAATGTTATGAAACCACTCTAGGGGTGAAAATTGAGACAGCACTCCAACGTTATCACGTCGAAAATCAATTTCAAAGCTTCGTATTTTTTTCGAATTCAATTCGGCGCCAAAATTGGTTGAGAAAAATATCTTCAAATTCACCTATTTTTCTGCGTCTCTCCGATTTTTTTTCAGCCCGATACATGGAAAAGAAGCTGAGAAAAAAATTAAACATGAAAAACAAGTTTCCCATTGCATCTCTATAACTAAACTTCGGATCTTAAGGTTTTTACGTATTGTTTTCCTTTACAGTCTATTGAGCCTAACTTAGATAATTACACATACTATTGACCTACAAAGGTATTAACTAACTTTTATAGTGCCTATAGGCACCTATTTCAACATAAATGCCTATTTCTGCCTTTTGGTGCCTATAAATGCTTTTTTTTAAATTTCCAATAAATTTATTCAGTATACTGTTGCATTCAATAAATAATTATTTATTCAACAACAAACCTTTCATTGACTGGATGTAGAGAGAAAATTACGTTACTCTAACAGACACGAACACAAGAAACATAAGATTTGGCATGAGATGAACACAACGCTACGGCACTGACACGCAACACTGACCGTGCTGGATACTCGGATTGACTTGAGATTTTACCAACTTGTTCAGCACCTTTCAAATCCCTACATACAAATGTTTACGTGCTATGAAGCATTGCAAGTAGTGTTTTTGCGATAATTAGTATTGGGACCTTTCTTGACCTTACCGACCGTTGAAGGGCGGAAATCGCTGCTCGCTGCTGGTTCTACGGACGTTACTCATACACCGCGCCTGCACTATCAGCCTATCGGCAAGGTATCATTTACTTGGAGGGCAGACGGGGTGACAAAAACGGGTGTTTACTTTGCAGGTTCAGATGGAACGAACGCGCTTGGAAATCTGACACCGACTGATAGACGCCGCGTAACGTTCCTAGCGCTGCCGAAGCAACGGCTCGACCGCTGCGGGAAGCGCGAAGGTCACGAAAGGTCCTGATACTAAATGCCTATAAAACACTATTTATAATATTCCATAGCACTTCAAAATTTGCGTATATAGGTCTTGCATGGTGTTCTATCAGGTGGTGAAATTTCATGTCAATCCGAGTATCCAGCACGGTGAGTGTTGCGTGTGAGAAATTCTGCAAACTGCGTGTGACGCCTAGGACGCGTGGGGTCTGGCAATCCCACGCGTCGCGCGGCCTGAAAGACGAGCTGCGTGGTCTATCGCCCTTTGGTTTATCTTGCGGTAACCTCGCCAACGGATGCAGAATCGTTCAACACAGAAAGTCACCAGATCTCATAATCTTACCTGCGGCTCAGGGAGATATTGAGTTCTTAAAATGCGTTAGGTCTACTAAATCCAAACGGGCCTCACGAAGAGTTGGTTGCCAGGGCCGTCTTTGGGTTTGAAAGTACCCGAGGCACTCAGATATTTCGGGGCCCCTAATTCTTAGTTCAACAACATGTCTCATTCGTTAAAATGCCTGGTTTTGCAAAAATTAAAACAAAAATGTCGGTCACTTCTTACAATACTCCGTATATACGTGCATATACGGAAAAGTAAAATATACTATGTATATACGTATGTATGAGGAAAATAAAAATAATTGATTTAAATATAATTTGTTATTGGAAATGCCATATTAATTCAATTTTTGCTTCCTCACACTTTAACTTATCGACAATGCGGAGGGTACAATGGAATTCCGCTTAGCGCTCGCGAATTCCTGGGAATTAAGTACATGTCATTGTTACGAGTTGCGATAACAGCTTGAGGCGCGCAACTTGGCGAGAACGCGCAATTAGCCACCACGAGTTCGTACATTGCTGTGTGTCTTCTGGGAGCAAATAAAAAAACCTAACTCCTGGAAAACATTGCCTTTGATATTAACCAGCCATTCAGCAATACTGAAATTTGATGGATATAATTGTGCGATATGAATGAAAAACTCAATAGCTAAGATGTTAGTAGCGCAGAAAATGCAATATCTTAATATTGCGTAGCTGTTTTTTATAATTCGGGAAAGTACGTGCTGTTCTAGCACCACTAGTTCAGTTTTGTTATATATTTTTTATCTGTGGGGGCCCTTTGATCATGGGGGCCCTGAGGCACGAGCCTCGTCTGCCTGTGCCTAAATGTGGCCCTGTTGGTTGCTGTGATAATTTGTGTGCATAGGCTGCAAAATGCAACAAGAACAAATCCAGCAAATGTTCATTAATAAGAACATGGATTTCGGATTTCCAATCTTACACAACAGATGGGAAAATAATCTTCTGTCGGGTCTGCAATAAAGAGGTAAGCTTTTTACTGTATTTTCTGTCATTTTTATCATTCACAAGAGGCCGTGTGTGTTAACTACCGCGATTAATTGTACCGTATGACTTTTTCTTCTAGCTAAAAATAATCTCATTAAAATATATTTACAAATATATTCTTCTATTCTAAGGCTTCTGCCGAAAAAAGAAGTCACTTGGTACAATACGAGAAAACTTCAATGCATCAAGCGAATTCTAAAAAGAAATATTCTCAGAAGCAACCTTTACTTACACAGCCCGCGCCTTCAAAAATAAAATCCCAGTTCTATTTTGACATGTGCAAAGCATTCACTGCAGCGTTGAAAATACAACAATGAGGTCATTTTTAGAAAAGTATTGCAAAGAAACAATACCCTCCGAATCGACTCTTAGAAAAAATTATCTTGAGATGGTGTATGAATCACAGATTAATGAAATAAGGTCAGAAATAGGATATTCCTACATCTGGACTTCCGTAGATGAAGCCACAGACGCCCTGGGACGAAGTATATCAAATTTAATTATAAGAAAATTAGATGAAGAAAATTCTGGAAATTCGCATTTGATTTGTTCGAAGGTGTTGGAAAAAACTAACGCTCAATCAGTGGCCTACTTCGTAAATTCCGGGCTAAAAGTACTGTATTCGAATGGTGGAAAGGATGAAAGGGTGTTGTTTGCTGTACATTGATGCAGCCCCATCTACGATAACAGCTGGGAAATTATTGAAGGTATTTTTCCAGAATTTAACTCACGTTACTTGTCTGGCTCATACACTTCACCGAGTGGCAGAGGAGGTTCGAAACCAGTTCCCCAAAATCAACGATTTAATATCCTCCATAAAGAAGGTATTTTTAAAGTCAAGTTCTAGAATTGCAGCTTACAAAGAAAGATGTCCCAGTCTGCCTTTGCCTCCAGCGCCTATTTTGACAAGATGGGGTACGTGGCTGCAGGCTTTGAAGTATTACAGTGAGAACAGATTTGTATTGTAGATGTAAATAGTTTTTCGGAAGAAAAATCGCAATGTATTAAGGTTGCCCAAAATGTTCTACGAGAGAAAGGTTTGAGGCAGGATCTGTCATATTCGCGCTAACTTCACATTTTTAGCAGATACTATAGAGCAATTAGAATCATCTAAGCTCAGTCTCTCTGAATCAATCACATTATTTACAAGAGCAGAAAGTCAGTTAAAGCAGTTGGTGAGGTTGGAGATTGTTTTAAAAAAAAAGTACAAATGGTGCTCGCCAAAAATCCTGGATATCCGCTTCTGAAAGAAGTGTCAGGTATTTTAAGCGGACGCGAGGCAGTTCTCCCTATAGGATTTAATCCGCATATGGTTTCTCTTAAATATGTTCCAGTCACCACCGCAGACGTTGAGAGATCGTTTTCAGCATTTAAGCTAATTGTGACCGACAAAAACTTACCCCACATCTGGAAATGCTTATTTATTGCGGACAAAATTACAGGAAAAAGTGAAATCTAACATTGTATTTACGCGAGTTTTGAAATAAACATTGTGCTTAATAAATCCATGTTTTTTTTTGTATGGCGTGATGCATACAATTTGTTTATGTATTCTGCTTATTAAAGACCTATTTCCCTACTTTATAGGACCTTTAGGCGCCTAACGTTATACATTTTGTACAATAACTTTCAGATTTTTTTTTGCCACTGAAAACACGTTTAGAAAATTTAAGTTACCATTTTCTCGGCAGCTTCAAGTGCGGTGTTACGAGGTTAAATTTAAACTAATTATTTTATAGCACTTTTAAATAAAGTATTTAAAGAACCATCCGACAAGGAAACTGCAACGAAACCTAGTTTATAAAAGTGTATAGTACGGTGAAAAAAAAAAATACTAAAGGTTTGGTAGGATGTAAAGATTTTTATTGCATACCCTCTGAATGGACATTGTATAATCTGGGCAAAAAAAAAATTGAAAATAAAATGAAGTCCAAATAATAGTTTAATTTCTCATTTCAATTTACATTTGACGAAGCAAAATTAAAAGTAACAAAAAGTTTATTCTTCAGAACGTTGGTTGGCTTGCGTCGTGATGTGTTGCGTAGCGTTGCGTTGCGTTGCTCTGTGCTTAGGGCAGTGGAGATTTCTGCATACTGTAGAGGCTTCAACCACCATGTCGAACTTGAGAAGACCGTGGGGAGGTACCTGAAATCATACGAATACTTCAGCATCGTGGCGATTGACGTTTCGGAGATTAGGCGGGGGAAGTGGGGGAGGCCTATTATCAGAACCCCCATCTAGTTCAATTTTACAGAAACGTAATGGATAATGGAATTACAAATAGGCAGTTTCGGGGGAAATTGAAGAGGCAAAAAACCCCTCCACACTTAAAAGAAAAATCACTCCTATAATCCACTTCTATCCTTTTTTTTACCCAGATGAGCTTCTCTTGTTTAAGTAATCTTGAGGGATGTAGAGTGACTAGTCCAGCGCTAACACCGCAAGTTGCATGCCCGAGAGGTTTATAGAATAGTCTGTTTTAAACCTCTTCGAGGGGCCATTTTTTCAGTAATTGTAAAGAAAGTCAAAGAGAAAAAAATCACATTAGAAGCCCTTCCCATACCAACCCCTCCTGAAAAAAAAATTACATCCCTCCCGTTAGTCCCTCCCGCAACCATGGAGTCCACTCCGCAGATTTACACGTTGAGAAGCGCGTAACATGGAAGATGTCATTTGGAAGAAACTTTTGTATCCTCCGAAGGGGCTGCTCGTAGCGATTCTGAAATCAAGAGAAAACCCCATAAATAGCCCTTCCCCATCCCAACCGATCTGAAAGAAAAGTACAACCCACCCCTTTAAACCCTCCCCTGTTCCCATGATCCCGTTTTATGTTTCGTTAGTATCTTCCGTCTCCATGGTTGTTCCGAACTCTTATTTCCATTTTCGAAGCCAATTCAGAGTGTTAGATTGTTTGAAAATCTTTATCTTGGTATGAAGTAGGAGTAACTATTTCTGAAAAATAAAATAGAATGTTACATAGGAATCGAATTATTTATCTACATCAATTTCAAGTTCCACGATTTACTCACCAAGTTTTACGACGGTTCTTGACGACTTGTTTAAACTAAATAATCGACGATATTAAAAATAAAATTAAACACCACAAAAGAAAGCCACCCAACTCTTGTGCCATGTCTACTATGTAATTTTCACTTGCCTTTTTCTGACGGTTTCTCGAGACAAGAATCCGACACATCCCGCGTCGGGAGGCAGACCCGGAATTCACATTCGGAGAAATAATCCTTGTTCAATTCTTTCCTCGAATGGAAGTTTCGGGGAACCACCTCCTTTGAAGAGTTTCCATCAACGATGCACCTGCGCTATTCTGACAGTGGGGGTGAATCTACTAAATCTGACCATGTCCCCCGACTGTCAGACAGTGCCCTAAATAACGATTAAACGGTCCTACCTGAGCGAGCCAAGCTAAGAGGTTCTCTATAGGTTCGCTTATCGCGGTGATATTCAACGATGAACATCTTTGAGATTAATAGAAATTACTGCATGCGGAACTATATGGCACAAGAGGTCCCCTTACATCTAACTGGGCAGAGCCATGGCTGTACATCCTCCCTGAAGATCCATCAAGTTGAAACTTAAAGGAGAAATCGGGAGGATAAAAAAAAAACCTGCGTTAGTTACCATTACTTTTAATTGGAAAATCAATTGAAGGAATTTGAATATTGAATTTAACTCAACTGTTAAAATGTTAATATTTACGGATATATTTGTTTAAATATAAAAGTAAAGCAGTCTAAAGAACTACTTGAAAACAATATTCTGATAGAAGTTACTTATTAGGAAGTTAGAATCATTTAATTAGAGATCTTCAACAAGGCCTGCCCGATTACTCCTTTACAAAACTACGCGCGCTCCCTACGTACAGCGAAAGGGATCGGTAGAGCCCAACATACCCACAGAATCACCCATTACAGGCGATCACTGCAACTACGAGAGCCCACCACGTGGAGAAGGCCCTGCCCAGTACCAAACACCGACCGTTGGTCGCGCCTCGAACTGCAGACTGAGGCGAGGACATCACACTTGTACGTAGCCTTTCAGCGCTCCCCTGGCGGGCCTCAGAGCCAGCCAGACCAGTCATCAGAGCACCACGATCTCCACCAGCAGTCACCTCTGCACACGGCTCAGCGAGTTCGAGAGTGTCCGGCTTTATATGTGATTCATTTCCCCAGCCGAACGCCCCCCATTCCCTTCCCGTTATCCGATTGGCTGTTGGTGAAGTGATTTTGTTCGCGAAAAACGCACACTGTTAATCCCGTTTTCTATAAATCTGAAAGTAACTTAGAAATGCATAGTGAATCCCTACAATTACGTAGTCGCATTTCTTTCTTGCAGTATCACAAGTCCCTAGATTTTATTGTTTACCAGTGGTGAAATAAAATATTCTATAGAAATGCCGCCTGACGTTCAGGTAGAAATAGTGGGGTCGTCTGAAGTTATGGAGGGAGAATTGGAGGGGGTAGCGGAGAAGGGGAATTTTTCCCAGTTCCGAAGCGACCGTCATGGAGGCATGATGCAGTTAACAAGCACAAATGTCTCATTTAATTGGAACAATTATTTATATTTGTGGGTAATTATAAAATATTGTTAACTTGAGAAAAATGTCTAGTTATCGATATTTTTAATATTTAAGAGCGTCGTATAACAATATGTTAATATCTTACAACAAAATAATGGTAAGTACTGTGGCAGTCTAGTAAGTATTAAAAATACTGATATGCAGACAAGATTTTTTCTCAATTTATTATAAGATCTTTATCTCATGAGCAATTTTATTAATATTGTTGGCTATTTTGTTAGTAGATTTCCATTCAATTTTATCATTTCAATGTCACCGTTACGTAAAATGTGTGTAAATCGGGTTGTCGGTGATAATTTCAAGTTTTTGCAGATTTCATATGAATCACTACGATTCAGAAGTCTTTAATTTTTTATTCTGTGTATTATTGTAATTTTAGGATTTTCCGGAACAGATAGAAATGGAAACTTTCTAATTTATTTGGAATCCAACTTACACATACAGTGGGGTTTATAAAAGATTTATAATTTTTGTACGTCATTTCTACCGCTCGGACTCAATTTCAGCCAAGTGAAAAAGCAAGCATCCCTGTAAATAAAAATAAATAATTGCAAATCTTCATAATATTTCTAAATAATCGCTTATGCTTTTTTCGGAAAAATATTGCGGAAATTTTACACGGATCTCCAAGAGTGACATTTATTGGCCAATCTAGAGAAACCTGAAAGAAAATAAAATGGAAAGATACTGAGTACTGGTGTAGTTTATCAAATATTTACTTCAAATACTTTAGACCTCCAATTAAGTCTTTATAAATGCTTGAACTGACCGCCGAGAGTTTACTATTACCCATTGCTTCTTTCCGTGACGGCAGGTTGTCCGTTGCTCTGTCCTTCAATTTGTCGGGAAAGCTCGTTACGTTACCTCGGGAAACAGCTTCACAAGGCGAAGACTCAGTTGCAGCGACCACAAACACGAATACTGTTCGAATTATAACATAGATTAAACGAATTTGAGGCAATATTGCAGCACGTCATATGTAAAATGGAAGGATGTGCATTCCTAAATATCACGAATTTTTCACTAAATTAGTTACTATCATTTTTAGGTGAATCATATTTTAGCACTCAGAATTGAATTACTCTATCTGCTATGTTTTACGTAAAATACCATTGTGATAATTTGCATTTGTTTCATCATAGTTCAAATGCATTTAACAGAATAATATGTAAAATGTATATCTTCTAATGTAAGAAAAATTCAGGATACGCATTATTTCCAATTTAAATATTTTAGTTTGATTTTACATGAAATACGAATGGATTAATTAGAGCATTGAAAGGAGTAAAAGGTCTGGTAGTAGTAATTCAAATGATTAAAATTTTAAATTAGTTGCGAAATCCTTTTCAAGGCGTATAACTTCTGGAACTCTGCACTACTGTCAAGGTCTTTACGTAAACATTAAATGTTCAATATATCAGGTATGGTGTTTTTAAGATATCATCTTTAGCTATTGTACATTTTGAAAATAAACTTTAAAGTTTTTCGTTGTCAATATATTGGTTCTGAAACGGCTACAACAAAACCAAAAAATTGTTTATGAATCTGAGCAATAGTGAAAGTATAAACTGTATCACTTCGACGTGATGAACGTTTTTTATCGTTACAATAATGCAAGTTAAAGAATAGATCTTGAATACACATTTTGCCACGCCAAATATCTTTATTTAAGGGGTAACCCTATATAACAAATATTTTGCCTCAGTTTTATAATATTTCAAAATCGAGTGCAATATCAATTTTAATAAACCTTTTTATCCTTTCCTCACGCTAGAGACTCTTCAAAAAGTTTACTTAATTATGGGTCAAGTAATTAAAAATTGTTATTCATCCATTTATATTCATTTGTATAATATAATCTCTAGAAAAAAAGTAATTTCGCTTGCATTTACATGAATAGGAATAAAATTCATATTAAATCATTAAACCATTTTACACAAAGAGATGTCATTTTTGCGGTGTAAGTTAGTTTAGATCTCTTTTGAAAATAACTGTCCGTGAAAACTCAGTATAGCTCGACCAACTTGAGAATGATGTTTACAGGAGCGCGCCACCGTCTGTGTTTACAACCGAAACGACAGAGACGGAGATAGAAGGATACTCGATTCAAAATTAAAATGGTACCGTGCCAAATTATTGCGAAAGAAAGCGCGATTTGTTCGTTGCAAATCTTCCCAATTAATATTTTAACTGTATTTAGACATGTCTGCGCCTCATATTGGAATAAATAAAAGTATACTTTTCTCCGCAAAACGATTCAAAATTTTGAAACTAATTCTTTCGATGAGCAGTAACATTCATATAAATAGTTTATTTTAACTTAAGTAGTTTCTCACAATATAAAAAATAAAACAAACCAAATAAAATTATTTTTTATGTTAGGAGTAACTATCACCATAATGAAGAATATTATAAATACTTATGACAGTAAAGTTAATGGTTTTTTACTTTATTGCATACCTATCAAACCGTCTAAAACCTATGGAAAAAAGATAAAAGAAGGAGAATACAAAATGTTTAAATTCAATGAATAAGTATTAAAAATTCAATATAAATAGAACTTTTTATAATAGTCTTGCACCGGTGAAAAGTAAAGAAAGCATCTTAAAGGGACAAAAATAAAACAATCAGTGCAAATCTTGCATGATGTGTCTCTGAAGTTATATTATATCAGCTGATTCACAACTTCTATGAAGGAGGCCATGGTGATTCCGTAGAAGCAGTCTCTGAATTCGCTTCCCGCTCCTGGCGACTTTGTTAGCGAAACTGACTGTACAGACCCGTGTTTTCCCTGTTAGTTCCACGACGCGCCGCAATCGCAGCCTTCATTCTTCTCTTGGTCGAGTTATACAATACTCGTGTTTTGACCCCCATCTCGATCAGGTTTTTGTCCAGTTTCCCTGATCCATTGAGCAAATGCTGAGATGGCCCCTTGTTTTGCTTCTGGACGCAAATGTAGCTTCACTGTGCGCACGTTTTGTTGAGCACTCCTTTTGCTTGTAGTTCATTTACAGTTGAAATTGATTTTCTATAACTCGGGAAAAAACATTTTTCAAATATCTTTATTTTCTAAAATAATTATTTTCTAAATTCATTTTTTCGTTTGTTTTTTTTTAAATAAAATTCTGGCCCTCAAGAAAATGTGCGCAGATAAATTTCTTTCCCCACACGTCATATACAGTTTTTACTGTTTTTTTTGACAAATAAATTAAAAAATTAAATTAAATTAAATGTTGCACTAAACTGCTCCAAAACTGCCTTTTGTAATTTCGCAATATAGAGCTCCTTTTCTTATCGCTAATAATTATTAGACTCTTTAGTTGATTTTTTAATCTAATAAAATATTTTTTTCAAAGTAACTGATGAAACAAAATCAATCATTTATTACGATTTTTAATTATAAACTAAAACATCCAATAAAGTGATATCACAAGACACGTGGCTCGAACTCGGCAGCCTTAACGGTGGAATGTTCCTTTCGGAAAAGATCAAGCCTCGTATACTAGAATAACAATTCAAGAATTCGAGATTAACTCGTCATAACACAAGTGGCAAAGAAAGCATGACCAAGTTCTTATTAGTAGTATCATTCCTTGGGCAGATTCATACATATTAGATTCAGCAAAGATCATATTTTTGTGATGTGTGATAGCGTACGTCTTGCGAAATGTTCTTATCACTAAACATTTTCATTGCTTAAGCTCGAAATCTTTCAGCGGCGAATCGCAGATTGAGACCGGTGAGCAAACGGCTTTTCTCGACTTCAGTAAGCAAAGTGCGGTGTTCCCGGGTAGATGTGTATTCAATTCACCTGTAACTTCCTAAGCCAAACTATTAATTATGAAATTAATTATGCTATTGTTTAAAGAAACTATTCAATTTTGTCTATTATACCGTACACATTTTGCCTGTTACATTTATCTTAACACACCGATTCAACGATATATACTTTATGGTTTGTTGATGGGTGAAACTTAACCTCCAGAAAAACACAACTCAGACGTACACCCGAGTACCTTGTAATCTTGTTAGTGTCAATGTCAAAGCTATTTGCAACATCGGCCGTCACACTATTTCAACATTATTGTTGTAAGTGGCACGTCTCCTCCTGGTTCCTACTCTCCTATTCCTGTCATCGAAGAGTATTTTCTGATGTGTTCTTCGTACCTCAAACGTATTATTCACAAACTGCTGCTTTTACCTTAGTGTGCCGCAGGGTCGGTCGTAGTTAAGAGATCAAAACGCTCGGCGACGATGCGGCGCAGGGACCTTCCTAGCATCTCCAGTGACGCCCAAAGTCATAACTCGTATTTGCTAATTATTATCAAACGAACACAAATATAGTTCGTCTATTCACGACTTATTTACAATTTAATATTCTGAAACATCATTTGTTGCGTATTTTATTTTACAATATCTGAATTACAAATTGCTTTTTGGTAAAGTTCAGTTCAAATATTGTCAACATTTCTTAAAAGATGCAATTTGGGAAAACACGGACAAGTCTTGCCTATTTATCTTCATTGATTCTATTAGTGAGTAGAAGTACTTCAAATGATTTTCAATAAATTTTCTACACTCTTCAATAGTTTTTTCTGCAACAACACATTCATCATATTAAAATACGTGTTTGGGATTCGAACCCGACATTTTCCGAAGTAAAGAGTTCAGTCCCAGCTCGCATTACACATCTTGGCCTTTGGAGTGAGTAGTGGACTGAATACTTATATATTAGTCAAAACGTAATTGTATCAGCTCTATCATTAGCAAGCCGGTAATTGTCAACATGCGAAAAATAAAAGTCTTTTGGGCGACAAAGAAGGCAGCAGTAAAGCGCTTACATCAAATCCTACATCCCATTAATGAGATTAGAAAAACAACTACTGCGGGAAAGTCTGTACCATTCTATAGCACCACTAGTTTATTTATTTATTTATTTACCGTCCCTTATTACTCATGTGGAGAAAATTTAAAGAAAAAATTTGGAATGTTTTTTAAGAATTTTTTTTCGTAGACTTAAAGCAAAAATTACGCAAAAACGACTCGTTTTTCAGAAAATTCTGCATAACTTTTTTAAAGAGTTAATTTTGTACAACAGACTTCGTTTTCACTCATGTCAAGGTTCCTGGAATTTGAAACCGATATTTTAACTGTGGGGGAAATATACATGAAGCCCGTCGGAGATTTTCAAAGTTAAAAAAATTGCTCCAATTTTTTTTATTAAATTTTGTTGTCGAATAGTTCGAAGCAATTCGTTGGTATCCCCAATTTTTTGATTAAATTAAATGGGTTTCATGTAAAGTACCCCCCACAGCCCCCACAGTGAAAATATCGATTTCAAATTCCAGGAGCCTTGACATGAGTGAAAACGAAGCCTGTAGTACAACTAGTGGTGCTACAGAATGTCACAGACTTTCCCGTATTAGTTTTCTATTTTCTTGGGTCTTCGCTAGCTATTCGGAAATGCCACATACTCTTTCTTGCCAGCTACCATCTATCACAGCCAAAAGTACATTTTTTTGTCATTTTCTTAATTTTTCGATTTCCTATTGGTAGAACGAAAATATTAATTTTAGAATATTAAAGAACACAGGAACCTAGCCGTAAATGGCAATTTTCTTTTAAAAATTATGTGCCGTTTAAGAGAAAATGGCGTTTTAGCACTACTAAAAATGCAAAATTTCAAGATCATTTTCACAGAAAATTTTTGAGTTTTTCAAAATACTTTATTTGAAGCCCTTTTTGACAGAAAATTTTTGAGTTTTCAAAATACATCATTTGAAGTCATTTGAACCACATACACTCACAAATATAATAATGTTTACAAATTGTTCGTAATGTGCATATTAAAGATGTGATAAATCTTTCAAAACTATTACATTTATGTAATTTTTGAAAAAACAAGAAAATACCTTAAAGTAAACCCTTCATCATATCAAAGAGTAAATTTAGCACTATGCGATCGGAAAGTTTGAAGAAACTTTTTCTAGCCATTTATGAGAAATTGGCGTTTGAGCGTTTCTGAAAATGCGGATTTTTGAGGTAGTTTACACAGAAAACTGTTGTGTTTTCGAGAAACTTTACTAAAAGTTACTTTAGCAACAGGTTTTACCCACATTTTCGTTCCCAGACCCCAGCGATAAGAGTTTTTCTGGCTAAAATTCCCCGTTTTCCGGCCCATGATTACATAACTTTCTGTTCTTACGAAGTATTCGTAAGACGAGAAAGTAAAAAGGACGAAAATAAGATTTTCTGAAAAACGGACTCAATTTTTTTCTTTAAACTTATGGTAGGGATAATGCTAAATGTATTCTCTTAAATGACAAATGCAATATTTCTCTATTCTTTTGTTTTTTCAAAAATTGCAAAAAAAAATTTTTTTGACTTGTCTCTCACGTCGATAATATTTACAATAGCGACGATTTGTTGACATTATTATTGTATTAATGAGTACATGTGCTTTAAATAATGTCCAGTAAACTTTCTCGAAAACTCAACCGTTTTCTCTGAAAAGTAGCTCAAAATTCCGCCTTTTCAGAAACGCTTAATCGCCATTTTCTCATAAATGGCTCCAATTTTTTTTCAACCGCTTGTAATGGATAGTGATTATTGCACTCTTTAATATGGCGTAAAGTTCATTTTGAGGTATTTTTTGTTTTTTAAAAAATTACGTAAATGTAATTTTTTTGAACCTGCATGCCTTTTGAACCCTTAACATGCATTTTACCAGTAATTTGTAAACAGTATTATATTTGTGAGTGTAAGTGCTTTAAATGACTTCAATTGATGTTTTTTGAACACTCAAAAATTTTCCGTGAAAAAGAGCTTCAAATTTTGCATTTTTAGTTTGCTTAAACGCCATTTTCTTAAAAACAGCAACAAATTTTCAAAATAAAATTGCCATTTAGGACGAGGTAGAGTTCTTTAATATTCTAAAATTAATATTTCCGTGCTACCATTAGAAAACAGAAAACTTAAATGTAAAAAAAGATATACTTTGGGCGGCGATAGATGGCAGCTGGCAAGAGTATGTCGCAATTCCAAATAGCTAGCCCAGACCCAAAGAAACAGAAAACTAATTGGAAAAAGTCTGTGCCATTCTGTAGCACCACTAGTTCTTCTCGGTCACTGTCGCGCTGTGTAATACATGGAGAAAGATAAACGTTAGACGCAATATTACCGCAGATGGACCATGTCTAATTAAAACTAGTAAAGCATCCTAAAATACTTTTTCAGGAATTTATTTGCTAACTTGAATACAAGTATTTTTTGAATAATTAGAATTTAAAAACGAGATCTGAATGGTTTAATATAAAGGCCCTTTTAACAAATGTAAAAAAAGAAGATAAATCTCCAAGACAATTGGTAACATTTTTGAAAGATGAAAATTTTGACTGCGTATTTGATGAAAATGTCCGTGTATCTTTTATATGCATATCAGCTCCAATAGCTTCTTTAGAAAGGAGTTTTCCTGCTTTAAAAATTATAACTAATTGTAGAAGACTAAAGGAGAAAAGTGAATGTTCAGTTCGTGTCTTGTATTAATTGTCAAAGCACTCTAGAGAGAGAAAAAAGGATTTCTTCAACGTTCATAAAAAAAATTCGTCACTAGAACAGGAGGGCTCGACTCTACTTTTAGTAATGTAAGATTATTTACAGTATTACACAGTATTTATCTTATAAAATCATTAATATTTAAACGGTGTTAATATGACAGTTTGTAAACATCACAATTATAGAAGATACATTTTTACATTTGTATGAATTTCAATAATCGAGAATTTGAATTTGCGTGCATATCCAAAACGTTCACACGACCGTTGTACGGAGAAGAAGCATTATTTAGCATTCCTTGATTGTATTTTTTTGCTTCGTGTTTAATTGAAGGTATTTATTGAAGGTACAGTATTTAGTTTATTCAAGTCTGGCCAACCCGTCGTGAAGGACTCCGTTACTTTGGAGAGGGTTCCCAGCACTGATTACAGCTGATACGATAAGATAAAGAAAGTGTGACGTGGGTGTCGGGTATGCAACTTTCGTTCGTTGACACTCGGTCTCGGTTTTCTAACAGCGCCTCAACTCCTGGGCGGCGTGTTTGGCTCATGATCATTAGGAACGTTCTTGTAATACGTGGAATGCTGAAATGACAATGACTGCACGGTTGACTGTAAGCCCATTTCGAATTGTTTGCGCAGAAGGGTTGCCCATGTTCGCAGAACAAGCAATAATCATAATGAATGATAAGCGAAAACTAAACGAATTTCAAAATAATTATTTCATTTCACATTTATTGGATTGAATTCATTTCAATATTTCCATCATACAGGCGTGGATCCACGGGGAGGGAAATGAAGGAAATCGTCCCTCCTCCCCCCAAAAAATCAGCATATATTTTAACTTTTCACGAAACTTTCAAGCAGAAATATTTTCGGATAATCATCAAAACGAATAAAATCGTACCGTAGCATGAGCTGATATTAGTCTGCGTCACTCTACATAATCTGTAATATGACATATTCATTTCGACCCAAACATTTTGAAAAACAAATCCCTCCTCCCAAAAAAATTCATCTCTGGATACGGCCTTGCGTCATATCAACATTTATGAAGCATTTCAATATTGTCTTATAGGAGTCCAAAAGATTTATTTAATTCTAGTGGTGCTACAACATCACATAATTTTTCGCATTACTTCTAAGTTGGTAATCTTCGAAAATTCACAGGTCATAAAAAATGAGACCTGCAGGTTCTTTTAAGCATCCCATGTTTTATGCGCGGAAGAATGTGAAGAACAAGATCACTTTTGAGAAAATGTGATTTTTATGAATTGCATAAATTTCAAGGACAAATTACTCGAAAACAACTATTTTCAAAAAAATGTTCATTACCCTTTTTAAAGAGCTGAAATTTTAGAACAGATTTGGTTTAGGACAAAATCTCTTATTTTCAATACTATAGTTTTTAACTTTTGGCAATTTTCGAAAATATAAAGTCCGACAGAAATAAGACTGACACTAAATATTTTTACCGTCCTTCGATACGCTCGAAAAGAAAATTTAAAGAAAAAAATTGGAGCTGTTTTCGAGAAACTAATGATTAGACAATTTTAAACTTGTTTATATCTCACATAAAATTTGCACCAAAATGAAATTTTTCGCCTTTCGAAAAATTGTACATGGCTTTATTTTAAGATCTGTCTTTAAAGAACAGATTTCATTCAGGAAAATAATCTCTATCTTCCGTAATGTTGTTCATTTTGTTCACAAAGACGCCGAAAAAATTGAACTTTTGCAATTATTGAAAAACAGGAGATTTCAACGAAAAAAGAGACTGCAAAGTTTAATCAAAGAATATGGAACCATTTTAAGAAAATTTTGAAAATGTTAAGGTTGCTTGTAAAGTACTAGCAAAAAATCAAAATCTCCATTTCATTATCAAGGACCCCTTTAAATTAATTGAGAAATATCAATTTCGAAAAAAATTGACTGAATGTTTTAGGAGCTAGCATTGACCACAGATCGACGGTCGAACAAACAGACGTCTTCCCATCACATTATTTTTCCGGTATCAACCCACAAAACATGGTTTCTGACACATGGTTTCTGCACAACATGTTAGAGGAAGCAACTTACTTACAAGATTTATCCACTTGTTCGTTACCAGGGCAATAAGATATTTTCTGTCAAAAAATTCGCCGTTTTCCAGTGCACGATTACAATATTTTCTCTTCTTGTGAAATAACGGCGAGAAAGTAAGAAATCCATGTTTCCTTCGATCGAGGTTTCCATAATTCTGGTCGGATTTAAATAATGTTTCCGTATTACTCGTACTACAACTCAAAATGAAATAATCCCATTAGTGGCGGTGTAGACACGAAACCAAGCTGTAAGAAACTGGACTTCACGGGTTCATACACAGGATACATTTACCGATTGATGCTTGCATTCCATATTCTCAACCAAAGAATGACGCATTTCAAGTGTCCACATCATAACGGTGGACTATTCTGGCAGACGACTCCTTCCATTAAACTTTTCCAGAAAGGATCTGATCCTGACTACTACCTTTCCATGCCTACCAACGACAGAAAAACACTTCAAAACAAGTGCACCAGTGAACTCGAGCTCAAATTTCGGATATAAATTCAAGACGAATGATGGATATAAGATGACTAGTAATAAGAACAAAACAGTAATATCACGATGATACGAACATGAGGAAGAAGTTTTAATCGCTCTTGAAAACGTGTGAAGAAAATATCAGTTTTGATCTTCCGGTGCGTAATCAACATAACTCAGATAGTGCTGCAGTTGATAATTCATTTTAGTTGTTAAACTATAGTTTATCTTCTCCAAAAGCGACAAAGAGCGTGATATAGATCACGTGTAATAGTCAACAGAAAAGAAGTACGAGATGCGTTCCGTTTCAAAATAAAACGTTTAAAAGATTTTGCTTCATCACGGGAGATGACGAGAGGTTTTCAAGGTTAGTCTCACTTCATTTTAAAAGACTGCAACGCAGGCTCCGAGTTTAGTCTTCTGGAAACAGCAGAACGGTAAGTTTCTGGAAATGTTTTTATTGGGCTCGTTGTTGTTGTTGTTGTTATAGGATTTGAGTGTTGATATGGTTCTATTCCACAGGGTTACACAAAAGCGATATGCTTTTCTCCACTAGAAACGAAAAATAATTTTTCTTTGCGAAGGTTTTTTGAAAACTTGTAAAAGTGCGATATCAGTTGCAACGAATAAATTTAGTAAAAACATCCATTCTTATCAAAGGAACCTAGATTCAATGAATTTTTGCTTCTTCAAACAATAAACATTCTAAGTGATGTTAACGATTAACAATGTTATTCTCCGATTCAAACATGGCTGCATTTCAAGGTCACGAGCTCGAAGGAGGGGGGGGGGAATACGATCATCTGTTTTATAGCTGTATAAAAATATTTTGAAATTTCAATCCAGACAAAACTCAAACGGAATTCACATATGAATTGAATACAATATGCAGTTCATTATGCCACACGTTCGAAATTCAATGAAACTGAAATCAGCCTTCATACAGGTCTTTGTGTGTTTTGGGAATGTACTAGATTCCAGCCTCAGAAATGGGGTAGTACTCTGAATATATCCTACAATACTCAGACATTTGGATAACAAAAACGAATTGTAGGGTTAATACGCAAATCTCATCTACGCGATTCCTGAAGACTCTCAGCTCAAGCGCTAAACTAGGAATCCCAGTCTAGCCTCTCTATTTAGAAATCAGTGCTTTTTGTCAAAACTTACTTCAATGTGAAAATCTTTCCATGCAATAAGTATATTTATAAAGACAGCACGCGACGTAGAAATCATATTAATCGTGAGTCAGTAGTTTACTGCAAGAAATCAATATAAATGCATGTATTATTTAACAACACATTGCCATGTCATAACACAGTTAATTTTAATTTACAAGTTTAACAAATAAAATATTTTCAGCTTTATAATTGTGAATACGCAATTGAAAGTCTTGATTGAGCATTGACAGCAAAAATAATATTTATGTATTAACAAAAAATATTTTAGCAATGGCATTTTCGGGTGTATGGGGACTGTATGATTCTTCTATTATTATTATTATTATTATTATTATTATTATTATTATTATTATTCCACTATATCACGACTAAAGGTGTTATGAGATGGCTCAAAACAAAATCTACTCCAGGTTGCAACCAGCTACCTAAGGAGCAGATCTAGGGACTGTTGGTGCCTCTACAATACTTTGCGCAAAATGTGGGCTCTTCCAAATTATTATTATTTTTATTATTTATTATTTTGCTTTTTCCGTTACCACGGGGTCGGCACTAATGGCTGTGGCCTCATTTTTATTTTTTACACAATGCATTTTTGTATATGGATTTTACGAATGTTTTACGACCGGATACCCTTCCTGACGCCAACCACAAGGGACACACAAGCACATTACGCATACACAACACACAAAACACGAAACACACACAACCATGCCCGAGGCGGAATTCGAACCCCACGATCCTTCGGTCTAAGACCGCCACGTCACTACTGTTTTAGCGATCTCGACCACCGGATCGACTTGTACTGTATAATTCTAAAAGATTAAATATCTGAAATGCAACGGTGATGACGGATCAAAGATGCTTTCGTACATATATACATACATGTATAAAATCATAAAATATCAACATTTAACGTGCGTATTTAATCTAACCACTGACTGACATAAAAACACTACGAGACACACTCACTACATTTAATTGGGAGACGGCAGTTCTTAGCAACTTAACATTTATCATTTGGCACTGATTTAGCAATTGTTCAAGCCAAAGCGCGGCCTTCTTTATATTCTGTTCTTGAAATAGTTGCCATTGTTATCCGGGAAGTCTTTTTTTCTTCTTCTTTTTTTTTGATTACGGGCAGGGCTCCCACGCATGTGGGAATGACGGTTGTTCCCTGTTCTTTAGGGTTAGTCAGCGAAGAGCTCGTCGCTGACTCAGGCAGGTGGCGCTCGAGTGAACGCCCTCTGAAATAGAGTCCCTAGATACAGAGAGTAGCGCATTCCATTGTTCCACCGATCCCGCCATTTTATGTCCAGTTGTCAAGAAAATTGGAACTGTGTAGTATTCTGTATGTCGAGAACCATGAATGTACCCCAAAACAATATTAATATTCTTAAAAATCGTCATAATGTCACCAATTATCAAATTTCCCTTCAGTTCGTGATTGGTGCCTGGCGGGGTTGTCAGGTGAGAGGATATTAAATGGCGGCGTTTGCGCTACTCTCTGTATCTAAGGACTCTACTCTGAAATTTGCTTCTTCGGTGGATTCTCGTCAATACTACGTCGCAATTTTAAAGTTCTTAGTGATAAACCAAACACACTTCCGTACAACTCAAGAGTCGAACGCTCTGTTGTTTCTGATCGCATAGGTTGAATGGACTTTTGCCTCAAAAACTCTCGTCGACTTTTTACGTCAGAAATACGAAATTTATGTCACTTCCAATGTTTCAAAGTGTGCACCCCAGCAAGAGCATAAAATCCGGAAAGTGCTAAGGGCATTAGTCAGGTATGTGTAGAATACTTTTTAATCGTGGGAGGTGGTGGTGAACTTTATCCACTGTATGGCGAGATCCGCCGCCGAACTACACGCCGACATGCCATGTTTATCCCAAACCAGGTATGTTCCCTTCAGCGGGGCTCCGCCCCAGCCGGGACGAGCTCTATAGTGCGATTTTTCTAACCCCCTATATCCTCAAGCCCCTATATCCACGATGGAATATCACACGACATTTCGCGTCTTTCTTGGTCCTGCAGCTAGGAGTGGCATGATCGCAAGCACTGCTTGATAAAGTCGCGATCATACGACACCTAGCGGCGCGACTAAGAAAGACGCGAAATACCGTGACATATTCCAGTGTGAAGACGGGCCTTCAGAGGCAGAATTAGAAAAATGGCAGTATAAGCTCCCGATGATCTCCTGACATGTGTTGTAGTGTAGTGCATGTACAAGTGTGTGTGTGTGTGTGTGTGTGTGTGTGTGTGTGTGTGTGTATGATGGGTGAGGAGGAATCAAGGAAGAGGAAGGAAAGATCATGCCCATTCCGTGGCCTGGCTGTTAGGATACAGCTCCGGCGTTCGTCTGGCGTGAATTGGAAAAACCACGCAAAAGTTATCAGAGCAACAGGCTTCTATAATTCTCCTCCAGTCAGCTGCTGAATTGGATCTATGCCGGAGGGCGCCATGATTTGGGCACACATCAAAACAAAGAGGAAAAAATTGCTCGAGGGTCTTCAAATGCCATACGCTTTTTCAAAGTCTAGTAACTTCCAAACTCGTTTGATGTCTCCGCAAATATGTTCAAGGCAAACTAAAAATTGAATAAAGAAATCAGACCCAGGAGTGCGTAACAGACAGCTAAGTAGAAGTGCTTTAAATGATTTCTTGTGACGTTTCTTAACAACTCAAAAGTTTTGAGTGAAAGTCTCAAAATTCGCGTTTTCAGAAACACTTGACGACATTTTACAAAAAAACTGAACTCATTTTTTTAAATGAAAATGAAACTATATTTTACCATTCTGTAATAGTGTTACGTCTGTACTATTAGGTATCTGAAAAATTGAAGAAATGTAAAAAAAAGATTTAGTCGCCAATAAATGACAGCTGAGAAAAGGGTGGGGCAAAATCGAATTTCAATCCAGGCTGAAGAGTAAAGGAAACTAACTAGTACGAGAAAGTATGTGTCTTTCTGTAACACCACTAGTTTCTTTCTTTTCTTTAAATCCCCCTCCCCCACAATAACCTTCTGGGAGCGAAAATGTATTTTTATAAACTGGGTACAACTTTGAGCAACTGCCCGGGGGCATAAGTAGCTGGAGGGGAATTTTCTTAATAACCAACCAAAACTAACTTAATTTTAACTAAGTCCAATTGAACAAATAATGTGTTTGGCTTACCTAATTTGAATATTTTTCTTGATACTAACATATATTCTTTTTAGACGGTTCCACTGTATGAAATGAACTAGAAAGTGACGCGCAGTAGCGTTTTTAATGTTTCAACGTAATTATTTTATTCTCGTGCTCATGTGTCGTTACAGTTGCAGGTATTGCTGTACATTGCTCAATGTCGATCACGTTTTCCTTGATCCACTTAGTACATGTTTAGATTGTCCTTCAATTTGCTTGTTAGCAGTAAATGTTTCACTATCAGCGCACGTTTTTTGACCTCCCTTTTATGGGCGTTGCGAGTGTTATGAAGAGTACGTGAGGAATGGCATGGTGGGTGTAATAGTAAATTATTATCAGCAATTGTTAAAAATTATTTTTTTGATTTACGACAAGCGAAATAGTTTTCTATTACACAGTTCGAAAAGATTTTAATTTTAAAATATTTGCAGCCACACCCGGGGGCACCTTTATTAATTTAACGTTTTTAGTATAAAGTGGGGGCACGGAATTCTGGAGCTCAAGAAGGCGTACGCAGATAATACTTCTCCCCTTACGTATGGTTTTTTTAATGCTGTAAACAAATAAAATTAGTCAGAAAATCTCTCTAGGTAGAACTTACTGCCAGCGATGCCAGCTGAGGACGCGGTCCGACTTCTCTATCTTAGTAGTCCCCACAGTGTCGCCTACCGACCTCTATCGAATTGTTTCCTCATCGCTCCAGATCCATGTACCTCGGCGTCCGCCGACGATTTTCAGCTGTTACTTGCTGCTACAGTGCGTGTAATGTCCATTAAAATACTGCTTGTAAGAAATTGAATATGTTAATTAAACTACTATTTCATGAAAATATTAATTATTGAAATAATTGTTGAAAATATAAACATATTTTTACTAGAATATAATTTAAAAAACAATATTTTAATAAGATTAATTAATTCAATCTATTGAATTAATATTTAAACAATATTATACCCAATATCTAAGTTATTGTTAGATTTATAATTAATTATGCTGCTAATAATTGCATGTACAATGCAATTTTGTACTAATTATAAAATTGATCGTTGTTTTATTACTTATTATTAGCACGTTTTTCTGTGTTATTTTAATTTATTATTTGATGAGAATTTTGTAATTTTTGGAAATTTTAGTTTTAAAAATGTATGATATTTATATGTTAAATGGTAAATAAATGTGTAGTAAATTACTTCAAACGGAAGTTGTTTTGTCAAAGTTTCGTGGTGACAAGATGAGAATCCCTTGTTGCAATGTTTGTAAGTCATATATATACTAGATAAAGATTTTCTTTTGTATGAAATTGTAGGAATTCATCAACAAAAAATTAACTTTGAGAAATAACAGTTCCTGATTCAAAACCCGTAAAATTTCTCCAAAATAAGACACTCCAATCTATCCCCACCACATTACGATTGTTCATATTGTTTCCCTCTTGTAATGAGCCATTCCATATCACAGTGCTCTGATTTCAGGATTCCAAACATGGCTTTGACATTGTACATTCTGTCCTACGGGGTTGCGCTGATAGGCGTTGCAATTGTTGCCGCCTACTTTCATTTCACGCGTAAATTCGGCCACTGGAAAAGAAAAGGCGTCAAGGAACTCAAACCCCTTCCCTTCGTGGGAAATATGAAAGATGTCGCAATCATGAAGAAGAACATTGGTATGGTGGCTTCGGGAATCTACGAACAGCACAAGAAGGAACCGTTCATTGGTATATATGCATTCGACGAGCCAGTGCTCCAAATTCACAACCTGGACCTCGTGAAAGCTGTGCTCGTCAAGGACTTTCAGTACTTTCCCGATAGGAGTCTTGAGGCTGACGAAGAACTGGACCCTCTCCCTGCTCGAGGACTTTTCGGCCAAAAGGGAGAACGATGGAAGCACTCGAGGAACGCCATCACTCCCAGCTTCACTTCGGGCAAAATGAAGCGGATGTACGAACTTGTAGCTGAATGCGGGAAGCTTTTGATATTCGCCTTAGAAAAAGAGAAATTGATCGGTAAGTATTGCGAGCTACACACCATTTATTTTATAATAAGACATAATGTCTTACTTGTTAGTAGTGATTTACTTGTTACTTATTAGCACAAAAAATTGAAATTCACCCTACCATGCTTATTCATTTACTTCAAATTCGCAAGCAGTGAAAGTAACTGCTTAATGTTCCTGTAGGGTAGTATAGAAGACAGAATTTATCGAATTCATCTTGCTTCATATTTCAATGTACTAGCATAATCTGAAAATGATTCTACAATTAATTTCCGTTTTCCCACATCTCGCGTAACAACATTTTAATTTTTGTATTGCATTACCAGTAAAACATTTAATTTTTGCGTTTGAGAGAGAGAGAGTCCGGGGAGGAAACGTCGAAACTTTGAAAATAAGCTCTTAAGACAATTTTAAGCATATTTTGTCTAATAAACTACATGAATATCCCCAACGGACGAGCCGCAATAAGCACTTAACAATTTCCATATTTCTGGAGAGTTTCTATGCTTTTGCAATGCAAATTTTTGCCTAAAAGGCATATTTTCAAACCAACATTTGAGTGCCTATAGCGGCTCAGCCATTCGGAATATCCATATAGTTTATTAGACAAAATGTGCTTAAAATTGTCTTAAGAGCTTATTTTCAAAGTTTAGACGTTTCCTCCCCAGACACCCTATAGATCGGCATCGCCGGATGTTTAACAAAGGCTGTACCTAAGCGCGGAGCGATCGCACACCGGGACTTTCCGTTCAAGTGCGGACGTGGCATGGTAGGGCGGAGGCAATGGGGGCGGCGGGTAGCGCCGAAGGGCCCTATGTAAGACCACGAGAACAATGCCTCGATCTAGGCCCAAAGCGGCCGGCTATGTAATCGTTTTAAATTAGCATTAAGTTAGTTTGTAAGATAGTTTATTTAAGATAACCGCCCTCCCCTCGCTCCATAAGCCTAGTCGGCTGGAGCCAAATGTAAACCCTAACTTTGAATAAATTCCCGCCTCTCCACAGTAACTGGTGGGGAGGGGGGAAAAATTGAAAAAGCCTCGATCTTCTTGGTTCCCAGCAGCGTCGGCGGCAGGTTGTGCGTGAGTTTGTGCTAGTGGTGCACGTGGGTAAGGGGCCGGCAATTTATTGTCGTAACTAGCGAGACATGCAGTCGGTCTCAGGGTAAAGCGGTGCTCCGCACAGTGGAATATTGGTCGTATGTTGCGGTGTGGTAGCGTTCCGTAAAATATCTCTCCTAGCTGTGGGTTATGTTTATTTAGTTAATTGTAAGCAGTGCAATTAGTTATTTGAGATACAGCCTAGATTATGAATAAACCTACAGTTCTTTCAACCCACTCTCGTCTGTGTTCTGATTACACCCGTATGACGCCACAATATAATGAAAATTTGTATAATTATATATTAATTAGAAAACACTGACAAGTGCACAAATATCTAGTATCTTCCGATGAGACCGATAAGTTATTCTTTGCATTCTAAAGTATATTTTGGTTTAACTTTGTTGCGATATGAATAAATTTTGTACGAGTTTTATGAACTCGTAGTAAAGAACAATTGAGGGATGGAATAATGTCGGCTATCATGAACGGAAAATGGTTGATGATGGCTAGTTTGAGTTCGCGAGAAAATGGACACCGGAAAGTAGGCCGGTAAAATATTGATGTGAAATTCTGATTTAAAACCCAATTAGTAGCGATACTAGGATATCGAAAGTTTGGAAAAACCTTGGGGAAGGTAATTCAGCAAGTTGATCGGTGGTTCTTAAGTAAGGAACAAGATATTCGCGGAAATGGGGAAGATAATATTTGCCGATTGATTCTGCATGAATAATTTCACGGACAACATATTTGCTTTGTGTTTGAACTTAAATTGTTATTATTTAAATTACGTCAAGAGAAAGGCCAACGGACAGCGACGTTAAGTGAGTAGTGATTTAGTTGTTGGCGGTACAAACGATCGCGGGTACTTAATGTGCGCATTCGCTGTTAGATAACATTGGATTGAGTAGTTTCGTAACAAACTTAATGATCAATCGTCTCCCCAATTTCTCTATGATATATCATTAATAAAATGTTTCTTTATCATTGTATTAACTGGATGAAACACAAATGAGAAAAAATAAGTTTTTAATTTCTAATCGTAACAAATGCATAAATAAATGCATAAATAGGATATATTTAAAGATTCAGGTCAAAATATTTTTCTTTCAGGTAAGTGAGTACCGGAGAAAATTGATGTTCTCCAGGACAAAATTTTAATTGTTGCGTCTGTTCTAGAAAAAATCCATTGAATATGTTTAAGAGGGAAACATCAAATAATTTTTAAAATGGTTTCGTGTAATTTTCAGGAACTCCAGTGCCAGTGTATGAAGTAGCAGCTCGTTACACAACAGATATCATTGCGTCGTGCGCTTTTGGAATTCAAGGCAACACTTTGGCAGATCCAAAGGCACAGTTTCGCCGAATGCTGCGAAGGCTATTCGAATTTTCGCCTAAGGAAGCTTTATTCATAGCTGCTGCCTTCTTGGCTCCTAAATTGACCAAGTTATTTAGAGTAACTGTAATAAATAAAGAAGTGCAAGACTTCGTAAGAACTACAATTCAATATGCCATTAAGGAGAGAGAAAATCAAAGTATTCAACGTAATGATTTACTAGACAGCCTGATTGAAATCATGAAATCTGGAAATGTTTCTCAAGAAAAAAATGGTGCCAAGTTGCCCTCCGAAAAACTGAGTAAGTACATTCGATAATTCCAGAAGTGTCGAATTTTCATACTCAGAGAATGCAACTTTTAAGTCAATTTCTTTCGTAGTTTTTGATGAAGAAGACGTATGCGGTCAATCGTTCGCATTTTTAACTGCGGGCTTTGAGACTTCAGCCACTACGATCAGCTACGCTCTCTTCGAGATCGCCAAAAACAAAGACGTACAAGACAAACTACGCAAAGAGGTTCAGGAAGCCGCTAGAGATGGCAAATTTTCCTATGAAACCCTTCATGGGTTAAAGTACCTCGACATGGTGTTGCAAGGTACGTTTTACGTTTTCACTTCGGCAGGTAAATGTAAAGAATAATCATTGTCTCTAGAGATGCACGACATTAGTACATATGCAAAACATACATAACGTAAACACACTACTGACAACGAAAATCTAGGATTAGAGAGATTCTTCACTAAAGGTCAATCCATTTTAAGTGGTCCAGCACTGGTCGCTCCACTATCTCGAACAAAATTCATATTTTGTACATACATTTCCTTATGTTTTGGCTGTTCAAAAACATCTTCAACTTTTTTACTGTACCTGGTTTACAAATGGCGGCTATTTTTGTTTCGCGCCGTGCGCCATTTTACGCATTCGCAGACATTTACTCTTTTCTAAATTACTCAACTCTAGATTGTTCTAACATTCTAGAATAAAAAGCATTCGATTCAGCATACTCTGGCCTGCAAATTGAAATATTATTTACCTATTTTTATGTTTTTACTTGGGAAATTCTTGCAACCAAATCTATGGAACGCGAATGTACGAAATTCGATTTTCAGAGAATTTTTCAAAGAAGGAATAGAATCACAACCATAATTTTTTCTGTGTTTTTACACACAACAGTATAGTTACTTTTTGTTACATATCATTGGTATATAACGTACCCCTTGAAAATAACATCCACTTGAAAATAACATCCACTTGAAAATTGGAATTTTGGATTTTTTCCAAATTTTGAACTCTGATTTTCTGAATTTTGAAGTAATATCTCTGTTGGGGGAGCAGATAAAAATCTGAAAATTGCACATATGCTACACCACTATCATACCAAACTTCACTAAAAATTACAACTTTTAGATTTATTACTCGAAGTATCTTTTTAAAAATTGAAAACTTAAGAAAAAAAGGCTTCATTTCCACGTTGAGGATTGGTTGGGCCAAGTAGTAATCGCATTATTTTGAAGCTATTTTAAACTAAAATCTACGTTTATTTAAAATAATTAATTATACTTTATAATTAATCAAGTGTTTTTGAACAGCCAAAACATAAGGAAATGTATGTACAAATTATAATTTTTCTCCGAGATGGTCGAGCGACCAATTTATTAAATTCTGGACTACTTAAAATGGATTGACCCCTAATAAAAACATTGTTGAGACCAGCGAAGAACTTGTGGGGGCTTGACTCAGCTTCGCATTGTCCTGCCAAGAGAGATACCAGTAGGACAAACCCCGCGAGCCGACGTGCAGGTTGGCGCCGCATCTCATGTGCCATCGACCACTGTCACATCCCAGTATATAACATGCACTACACTAACGGAACATGATAATAGTAGTTGATGGCCCCCAAAAACATTAAATAATCCATCCTCATAGGAAAATAAATATTGTTCATGTTATCCAGAACCGTGAAAACTACAAGTACCTTCTCTGTACGCCCAAACGAAGTAACAATGTCAAGGAATTAACGCAGGAAGTTACACACGATTTTTTCAAAGAAACATAGTATTTCAATTGATAGAACTACACGAGTATTAAAATGCTTGTATGATTTATGTACTTCCCGGAATAATAAAAATTCATTCAGTATTTCTTTCTCATTAAATTCAAATTCTATGGCAATTCAAAAGAGGATGGCAGTCGATTTTCTTCCTTTATCCTTGAAAACCTTGAAAAACTACAAGAACATTATCTATTGCCTTCCATCCTATTTATAGAAAAAAACTCACGCCTGCAATACATATTTAAATTAACTTAAAGTATGTTTATTTTTATATTTCAGAGACATTACGCAAATACCCTCCACTTCCATTCCTCGATAGGAAATGTAGCAAAGCCTACACTCTGCCTGGAACAGATCTTACATTGGAAGAGGGGTCTCGCATTATGGTGCCACTGTACGCTTTCCATATGGACCCGGAATATCATCCCAATCCCAAAAAATTTGATCCAGAAAGATTCTCCGAAGAAAACAAGAAGAACATCATCAACTATACATATATGCCTTTCGGTGAAGGACCGCGAAACTGTGTCGGTGAGTTTGCAAAGAATGATCATTTCTTCCATATTTCATATTTCCATCCTCAACGTTTTTCATTCGCCTACGGAGTCTTAGACTGTGCTGACCAAGAACAAATATTTTTCAGGGATGCGTTTTGCCTTGATGCAAGTGAAATCTGCAGTTGCTCACCTGCTAATGAAGTATTCCGTTGATATGTGTGATAGAACACCGCAAGAAATCAAGTTCAACCCGAAGACCTTTTTACTGCAACCAACGGAAAAATATCGAACTTGTTTTTAATCCCCTCGTGTAATCAAGAGCGAGTCTGTTGTGACTGCATGAATGAATGTGAATTGTATTATTTTTATAAATAAAAAGAAAGTGATGAAACTTGCTGCTATTAAATCCAGTTTATTTACTAATTTTTTACCGTTCTCTGATATTTACAGTATCTAACATTCTTATTTGTACAACCAGATTTATCAAAAAAAGTTACCATATTTTGTCTTAAAATATTTTAAAATGTATTTGTTGAAACTGTACACCAATTGCATTATATGCATAATATAATGTCAATAAAAATTATTACATGAATGTATGTTTAACATAATATTAATATTGAATAAAACAAATCTCTCGTTACAACTTTGCTATTCGTACAGTCGAAGTGAGTGAGAATATGCAGTTCTTCCTCATTGAGTTACTCGACCCTTGTCTGTTTTCCTAGGTCTCAATGCGCTCTGTAGGGCTAATTCCGACTAGCAGGCAAAAGTCGGCATCGAAATGGCCAAGCAGAACAAGCTCACTTCCAATGAGAAAGAGTTAATTGTTAACTTAGCACTTAAAGGCTATGTTTTGCTACAAATAGTTCGAATAGTTAACAGAAGCCACTCCACTGTGCAGTACATTGTAAGAAAGTTGAGAGGAAGGTTCTACGAAAAAATTTGCCAAGAAAACCAATGGAACGTAAGTTGAATGTACGCAAGGAACGATTAGTACTTCAACATGTTCGTAAAAACCCTTGGTTACATGTCCCACAGCATAACTGATCCATCACCATATTTCGCTGTGGGAATTGTATTCATGAAACAATCGCCTGTATTTGGCTTCCTCCAGACGCGACGTATCCCATCTGACCCGAAGGGGATTATTTTACATTCGTCTGACCAAATTACACAGTCCAAAAGTTCTTCTTCCTTATTCACACGCTCCTTAGCAAATGCAAGTCTCTTCTTGCGATTTTCCATGCTTAAAAACGCCTCTTCCGCGCTATTCGTCCATGAAACTCGTTCTTCCACGACGAACAGTCTGTTCGAATATAATATGTTTAGATACATTTATTTTCCACTAAGACATGCAATTAAGGATCACTTAACCGAGGGTTTTTACGTACGTGTTGAAGTATAGAGAGCGCATTGAGACATAGGAAAAATCAAGGGCCGAGTAACTAGATGCGGAAGAACTGCATATTGCCACTCACTTCGACTGTAACGAAAGCAAAGGTGTAACGAAAGAGATTTGTTTTATTCAATATTAATATTATGTTAAACATGCAGTCATGTAATAATTTTATTGATATTATAGTTTATATGCTACTAATGCAATTGGTGCAGAATTTCAACATAGACCTTATTTTAAAATATTTTATGGCGAGATATAACTTTTTGTTGATAAATCTGAGTGTACGAATAAGAATGTCGGATAATGTACAGTAATCTGTTCCGTACCTTCCCAACTTAAGAAATTGAACCTATCGCAACGTTATGCTGTGTGTGCGCAAGTAACAGTACGTGCGTTCCCCTTTGTTTTTGCTCCGGCTAGCTTATTTACTTGTTACTAATCAACTCATCGACACAACAAAATGAACGTACGGTTGCCCAACTCCTACCCCGCACACACATATACGTATATATTTTTACTCGAAAATACACACCTGATTTTCTCAAAAAATACATGCAATTACAGAAAATTTATATCTAAGTGAGTCGTGACCGGCTACATACGGATTAGACCATAAACTGCAGCTCAATTTTGCAGTAATACCAGGTTCATGTCTTCTGGAATAATAACACGTCCGTGAGAGAGAGCAAAATTCGATCGGCAATCTTGCCTTCCGACATTAATTTATTTTTAAAAAAAACTTTTTTTTTCAAAATCCACTTACTTGGATCTGCGTCCAAACCAGCTAATCAACTTCATAACACAAATAAATCCCTGAAATATTTACACATAACACTAACAAAACAATATATACACCAACCATCAATATATACGCAATAACAATGATTATTCCTCCTGAGAATAACTTTCTCTTTGGTTTCCGCACGTGCTTTCTTTCAAAATTCAATTAATAATTGAACAATTTCAATTAATTAATCGGTTTTACAAATTAAACCATTTCTCATTTAGTAATTTGAATAATTTCATAAATCTGTATTGTTTTGCTAATATAACTGGTTTTATTATTCTGAATGCTAATTTGCGTGTTATTAAAAATTCTGAATGCTAATTTGAATGTTATTTAAATTTACGAAATTTTGAATGGCCATTCATTACCTCTTATGACTAAAAGACAATCTTGGCCTTGGATAATCTATTACGTCTTGCAAGAAAATCTTCATGACGAAAAACCGCGTGCACTTCCCTGTTTTGTTGTCGTCAGCTTGATGTTCAGGCGCCACATCAAAGTCCTAGGCTCCGAACTAATTCCTTCAGCATAAGCAAACACTCCATCGACGTACACGTCACCACGTGTCACCCGTCGTCACTGGTTTTCAATCACCGACAAATCTGTATTATACGTCGCGCTCTGTCCGCGACAAACCGATTCAGTTTGTGTTTAAAACAGAAATCAAAAATTCTATACTTGAAATTACAGTCTTACGCGTTTTTCTCTAAAATCACGAAATCTAAAACTTTTAAACTTTCGCACTGCAACACTTTCCAAATGTCAATTACTATTCCAAAGTTTTACTAATTTGAAAACTAAAAATTGTTAAAATAGTCTTAAATTCCGAAACGTAAGAAACATCTAACACGATACTTTCTAACACAGTTTTTTCGTGCAGCTACATGCTCAAGATTCCACTCCTACAGCATTGTTGTCCCCGTAGGCTATATAGCCTCAGCCAATACAAAATACTCCCGTTGCCATTCTTAATACATTCACATTCGTAAGAAAAATTCTTATTTTCCGCAATTTTCACTTTATGGCTATGCCACAATGACCAAAAATTGCTATTTGAGTTCAATGTCTAACTTCTGTTTCCAAAATGCGCGTTTCGGGCTCATTACGCCGAAAAACGCTTATTTCTATATCATGTACTTGTGTACTCAAATGTCTTATGGTCTTCATTTTCCATTCGTAAGTTGAAAAATTCTAAAAAATAAACTTCTCTGGTATTCTAAAACTCTATTATCATTTTAATAAATTTGCCACAATTCGGGTGCACCGTCTAGTAATTACCATTACGACACAATTTACTGGTTTCATTTAAAAAATCTTGAAAATGTTTATTTTTCTCTAACATGGCGTCAAAGCTTAGTCGTGCATTTTACAGAAATCGTTCTAGTAACATAACCCAGGGTTCGATTTTAACGAAACAAACACTGGAATTCTTCTTAATTCGGTGGACTTCTAATTATTATACTCAATTACGTTTCTATTGAGGCGTTTTAATAAACAAAAAGTATTGTCCTTACAGCAATTCGGCTATCTTTTATTTATTCTTTACTCTGTTTACAACCCATTGTCCTTGTTTTGTTCCATTTACGTTGATCTTTCTTTATTAAATGAACTCGAAATTGCTGTAATTAACTGTAAATGATCCTGAATCATTACAGCACAGCAAGAAAATTGAAAGCACTAGTCGTGCTGAAACAGCACGTAGTTTCACGTCATTGGTAATGGTTATGCAATACTATTTATACCACAATTTCTCTCCGTATTATCACATCTCAGTCATCATTTTTATAAAACTCATTTAAAAGCCTTGAACATTTGGTGAGAAAATTAATTTCAAGCAATATATTGTTTTATTCAAAATTTTAAATGGAAAAAGCGCAAAAGCAAAAATATATTTCTAGCATTGAATTCATTGGATAAGGTATGCAGTGCATTAAAGAACATATAGTAGTAAAATACAGTCGTTTTTATTAAATACTATGGTATTGCAACATTTTACAAATATATAACAGTATTAGTTTATATTACCACGAACAAAACAGCCATCATTGTCATCTTATCAGTGCGGCGATGCAACAGTGGGTTACAACAACCGACAATGACCGCTCATCTATTCGTTTTCACATTTAACACAATTAAAGGATGCAATTTAAAATGAAATAACAAAAATATAATATAAATGTAAAAAAAATATTAATTAATAATAAAATGAAATAAATAATACACAAATTCTAACTTGCGTATCATCAAAGTGGATAATTTAGGAGCAGGCAACTGAAAATTAGCAATCTTCATTTCATATTTATTTCAAATAGGTTTTAAATAATTTTTAAATGATTAATTTGTAAACGTATAACAAAAGCCCCAATGTAAGAAACGATCAAATAAATATGAAATAATATACACATTCTAACATACATAGCATCCACTTTATTCAGAACATCTGAAACTATGATCAGGAAGCGAAGGATTGTCAGAGTGGGCAATTAATTTTGACGCCCAAGTACTCCACAAATACTCATATTTTCAAAACCTTCATCATGACCTTATTTGAAGATGTTTTTGATGAACACATTTCACTAAGAAAAAAATGTATCTTCATAATTGCAGTCGTAGGAAGAGACCGAAAACATTTTGAACTTTTTCAATTTCTGAAAATCAGAGTTTACAAACATGAGACCTACGCCATTCTCTTAAACGTCCTTCAGACTATCCAACAACAAAATTGAATCAGAAATGTTGGCACCATATTTTTGAAAATGTCCCAGGGGCTTCATGTAAAGTACTCCCCAAAATTAAAATATAGGTTTCAAATTCAAGGGGCCACGACACCTGCCAGATCAATCGGGGAATATCAATTTTGGAGAAAATCGACCGAACGGTTTAGTCGCTAGCGTTGTTCACAGACTACCGTTTTGCATCAATCGATTTTCGGGATCAAGGAGTCGTAGAACACGGCTTTTGACTGTCCCATGTGTTAAGGTGTTTTTTTTCTAAATTTAGCACCGGGATTTATCTACTTTTTGGTTTCCAGGGCCCTGTAATAAGAGTTTTTCTGCCGAAAATTCGCCGTTTTCGCGCAGCATTACGTAACTTTCTCTTCTTAAGAAGTTTCTTCTTAAGCGCCAGAAAGCAAAAATACGAGTAGAATGAAACTGGATCCTTACTTTGAATGGCCAGCTCCAGAACTACATGTTCAGTGTTATACCCCAGAAGTGTGAATAAATATTCTAATGTTCTGCACTGAAATTAAATTTCACAGAAAATCAAATACCAACTTTATTTTTTTTTCTCTAATCCTTCAACTTAATTTTTTTAAAGATATCGAGTTATTGCTCATATCTGAACTTAAGGGGGAAACTGAACAGTAATATTTCAAAAAACATAATAAAAGATTCACAAAAGGTCTCATTCAAATGCCTGTCTCTACATTCCCCCAAATATAGTCATTAATCTCTTCAATTCAATACCCCTGACCAAAGTTGTTTTTTTCGGTATGGCTTTTTTTAATACTGTGAATTTACTGATAGAATTCCCTAAAATAATGAAATGCTAAAAAAAATATTATAATTCAAATGTGAAATTTTAATACCTACTGGTTACTAAAGGGAAAACCTTTAAACAGAATTGCTATTGCAACATCAAATAGCATTATTTACAAAAAGTATGCCAATACAAACCTGAAGAATCTTTTTCCCTTCTGTTAGGTGAGACAAGGAAGTTTGATTTGCATATAAATTAATAAGATTAGTTGGCAAAAAATAAATGTATCTCGTATGATTAATTTTCTGCATATTCTCTTGGTTAATTCCAACAAGCAAAAAGAATTATATGCAGGTTCTTGCCCTCAACTATTTGCAAAAGAAAAGCTGAATTACTACTTTTTAATCAATATTCATTGTTAAAATATTATTGTGAAAGATCATGTTTAATTAGTTTTATGCCATTATATGTACTACTTAGGCCTATATTAGTAAATTAAATGTTAATTTTACGTTATATGAAAGCTTTTATTGTTAAAACACTTTAAAGGTTTTTATCCAGTTTCTCCAATCTTAATGAATGTGAGTAATCAAGTTCATGCACCACATTGTAGAATTTGAAGATAGACAAGTTGCAAGTTGAAACACAGGTCTACAACAGAAGATTATTTAACCAAAAGCAAAATTTTGGACAATTATTAATTTTCACCCTTCATACAGTAAAATCTGTCTACTACAGTAAAAACTATGAGGCATCAAATCATTAAGGTTTAGATTTGAACACAGGGCCAAAAGAATTAAAAATCTTGAGAAAGTGCATTCAATATTGTCTTTATTCAGAATACAAAACACTATGATAAAACTTCATTAAGCACCAGAGGTCCAATCAATGACAAACATTCATGCATTTGACTTACAACTTACAAAATCACTAATGTATCACAAAATACTTCAGCACAGTAGAAAATCCTTACAAATTTATGTTGGAAAATTCAGTTGTCATTTACTTCTCAGCACAGCTCTACCAAATGTTTTTGAAAAATTTCTTGGGTACTACACAAATGTTCGTTCTTGTAAGTCATATACTAAACGTTACAAAGAAAATCTAGTTTAATATCAGCACAAGTAAACCGCTCTAAGATGAGTTGACAATTGCTAAGAAAAAACACAATTTGTTCCCTCATTTACTAATAAAACTGTGTTATAAATGAAGAAAGCTGAATAAAAGATAAATTATAATGAATTTTGGAGCTGTGCATGAGAAATACTGGGTAGTTATTAATGCAATCCCATGAAAATGCCAGAGATATTACGCTTTAATAACACACTCACAGTACAAGCATCCATTCTTATTAATGAATGGTGTACTATTGAAAGCAGACATCTATATTAAATATCATATTTACTCACACAATCATTCAAAGAAATTTACTTTTCTCACTTCTAATATTTTCACAAAACTTACAGTTTAACCAACTGAATGCCATAACAAAAACAAACTAGTTATTAAACTAGAAAGATTCTTTACAATAATGTGAAATAAATTAAAAAAATTAATGACATTGAGCATGTATATAGAACAAAAGTATTTTTAATTTCTTTTCAAAATGGACTTGTGAATCTGTCAATCCCCATTCATGCATATCATTTTATTTAGAATAATACTTTACCTCAAATTGCATTACTGGATGCAACTTACAGGAAAATTACATAACTACTTACAATGTTTTGCCTATAGAGTCTTATTATTTGATTAAGCATTGTGCACAAATTATACACAAAAGTTGTGAAATTCTATAATAGAATACAAGACCCAAGAAAATTTGTATATGAACAGTAAATAGCCTGTTTGCAAAATTTACAAATTAAAACATGATCAATTTCATGTTTACAGGGCAATCTCATTTCGCATCCAACAAAAAGAGCTAACAAAAATGTTACTTCATTTTTACTACTTCCTTAAGTCTATAGAATTATAACAAAAAAAGTGAGTAAATATGACATAAAATTTTAGCTAAATATGATATGGATAAAAAATTTGCGTATTTTTCTGCAACCTACAGTTAAGCTAAGCAACAAATTTTTTCACTTGTTCAATGATACCATCGAGTTTATTGGCAGGAACCAAAAGTACCCTTCTGTATGGAGTCATCTCTTCATCATCTTCCAGCCACTGACCACTGAGGCCAGAATCAGATTCTTTCTTCACACTGAATTCAAAGAAGCACTCTGCCTCCTAAGCAAAAAACAAATTTATTTTATGAATCAAACATTTTTTAACAAAGTATTGTGCCTGTTCAAGTTCTCTTGTTTATGAAACCCTGACTTCCTCCCAATTCATGTGAAGGGAAAGGGATATTAGCTAAACCTGGGTATTTACTTCTAGGTCACACACATAAACAGCAAATAGAAAGGTATTTGCCAATAAAATGTATGTGAAAAATATATGTATTTATTATTAAAATAGAGATATATACCTACACAAGTTGTATCATCCCTGCCGTGAAGTACAGATATCCAGAAATGCCAAGGCCCCAGATTAATAGATCCCAAAAGTTATTTTCTAGATTATGGCATATGGTATATATGCAGAAGCTTTCAGTCTTTAAAACCAGTTTTTAAACTGCACTGTCCAATTTACATACAATTGAAGGGTCAGGAAACACAGTTAAGTGGGCAAAGTGTTGTGGATTACATTAAAGCCTACCTAATGTATATGAGTTTTCTCAATAAATCCTTAATATTATCAAGAGAGAATGCAATTCATCACCTTTCCCAAAATTCTTTCTTTTGACATCTCAATGTCAAGGATGAAGTACCCACAAAAGTGATCTATACTAAAGAAATATTATTTCTCTACAAAAAAAAATCAAGATAGAATACGTTAAGAGCAAGGAAGCACCTCCTTTATACAGTTTACCCAACAAGTGCAAAAATGAGATAAATTTAGAAAATAAAAGATTTAAAAAATGAAGTCCAAGGCAAATAATACCAACTTACATCTCCTTTACTTCAAGGTTTTGTTTTCCCGAGATAAAATTATCAACAAAATGTTAAATTCCTGAGAACTTAAAAATTAAACAAGCTGAACAGATCTTACCTTAGCAATAAGTTCCTCTTCAGGGTTTGACCACATTACTTCAAGTTCTTCTGAGAATGACTGATGTTTTTTATTCTTTTCTTGTTTCTTTTTGTGGTACCTTCCATTTTATATAATTTACAAATTACAATGAAGTAACTAAAATTGAATGGCATCTTCTTCTCCTTAGCTCGTTTTATTTCTTTGCTACAAGAAGTACAATCATTAGTAATAAAAATGAAATAAATGTTAGTAAGAAAATTATATAAATTTTTAAATAAGTCATCCTTTAGTTAATCTAAGGATCTCCCATAAAGGGTTCTGAACGATTTATCATTACAGTGAGGTTCTGTATTGGACTGGAATTTGCCACCGGGCTTAATGCCCACATCAAATTAAACAAAATTATCTATTAACAGGCCGCCTTGCTGTTATTTCCCTGGTGTAAAAATCTTACATCTGTAATACTAAATAACTGCAGACAGTGTGCATTGGACTTATCTTGGAAATTGACAAACTGGGTAGAGATAGATTGGTTCTATTATCTTGAAAATAGAACAATATATGGCCAAACAAATATAACTTTAAATAGACAAATTCCTCAGTTATTATTTCATCTCCCTTCAGAATTACATTGAAGAGGCCTTCTTCACATTAACAAGCTCATATGTATGATCCTATAATATTCAGAATATTTTAAATTTGTCATTTTATTGCTTTCTTAACACTAATATGGAAACATGATTTTTATAACGCAAAGAGAAACACCAGTCTCAGAGACTGCCATTTGTTATTGGGTGTTGTATGTGGAATGTAAAGGTAAAATAGATGAATTGATTGAAACAGGTCTATATTTTATTTCTTTAGAGAATTCTAAAATATCTTTTGTTATAAAAACATGAAAATAATTGAAAAATATTAAAATTGTTGAAAAAGATCGAAATTTTTAAAAAACATTGATATTATTGAAAAACTTTTTAATTGTAAAACATTGAAATTGCCTCTAGATCCATATAGCCTCCTCTGTTCTCTAAATCCATACAGTGTTGATCCAACTGGTCTTTGTGGGCTAGCAAGGAATTCATCAAGTATCATTTTTGTCCTTTTATACAGTTCCAACAAGCTAATTTTCTCATCAGTTCATCCAATAACTTCTGCAAAATTAAATCAATTGCCTTAAAGGACATTGCAGTTAGACCCTTTAATAGGTTTGCATACATGAAGTATAGCTTGAGTAGGGTTTTAAATTTTTCTCTTCTTGAGCTCGGATCATTCAAAAGAATTGGGCGATCCATTACAATATTTTAAAGTAAAATTATTAAATAAATATTTCAGTAAATTGCCCACGAGCGTTTATGGAAACGTCCATCTCACAGACCACTACTAAGAGAAACAAATGGTCTTGCATACCACTACAATAAAATATGGAAAGAGAAAAACAGATCACCACGATATCCAAAAATGCCCCTTAAATGCAGACTGCTTTAGCAGAACTAAACAAAACTCGTCAGAGTGATAGGTCAGGGAAAAAGCTACTATGACTGTCAACGCTCTCGCTCACATCATATTGCCCTTTATTACATAAACCAATTTCACTTGGTGCCTGTCAGACCAATGTTTCCACACAAGTGTTCATGGCAATCTGTCCATTTCTCCTGGGATATCCTTTTTCCACTAACTATTGATTGCATAAGTCTGCCTCCATATTCTTAACTGATTATTGGTACTGCATAACGCCCAGGATTAGACTTTTTACAAGGTCTCCTAAATTCGCACAATCATGTTGGTATTCCCACAACAAATATTTAACAGGTGCAGATCCATGGGGAGGGAAATGAGGGAAATTTCCCCTCCCAAAATGTTTCAGTAACTATTTATTTTAATTTGTCCCGAAACTTTCAAGCAAAAATATTTTCGTATAAACATTAAAACAAATAACAATTTATTGCATGATGAGCTGAGTTTAGCCTGTGTCATTCTACATAATCTGTAATATGACACATTCGACCAAAACATTTTGAATAAAAAAGTTTCTCCTCCCAAAATTCGTTTCTGGATCCGCCCCTGTATTTAAACACTGTAAGATGGAAGCAACTAATTTCATTTACCTCAAGCTGTCAAGAAGAGGAACAGCAATCTGAACTGGTATATTCACAAAACGTTCATTGATAATAAGCCCAACAGGTCTAGCATCATCACCTAGTAAGGTTCTCACAAACGTAATGGCTTGATCTGAACCATGTTCATCACATAATTCAACTAACAATGTACGCAGCTGTTGAACACATTCTAAATTCTGCAATAAGAAATATAAAGTATGCATCAAAACAAAGGTATAGGTCTAGAAGATCAGATGTTAAGGTCAAATTTAGTTCCAAACCGAACCTGCTTATCAGTGAGATTAATTACTGATGTGATCCCAAACACATCATTAGCATCACTCTCATCATCATCATCGTCATCTTCTTCATCATTGGCACTTTGCTAATAACAGAAAAAAACAAAAATGATCATGCTGTACTTGAGATTTGGTCAACATTAAGCTCTTTTTTTCACAATTTTCGGTACCTTCACAACACTTCCAACGTAGTTTTGACTAATAATAAGGTCTGTCAACTGTGATAAATCCACATGCGCCTTCAAAAACAATTGTTGGAGGAGCTGTTTTATTCCATGAAAATCCGAATCGCATGGATTCCTTCCTTCAAAATCAACTTGTATGTGCTGTAAGAGATGTGCGATTTCGCAATATTACAATACGTTTTAACTTCTAAATGCTACGTACTTCCTTTAACATAACAGGAATTACTGTAGTATACAATACGCTACCACTTTAAACACACTGTTCATTTACAAATCTTAATTATAATTCAAAAAACAAAAAAAATCAGCATTTGAGCAATATGGTAAAGTGGCGTGACACGCCGGCATGTTAAATTGACAAATAATACGATTCTGTCGTTTTGCTCACCTCTTGGATTGGACGGCCTTCAAGATCCTCTCCATCGGAACCTTCGTCGTGGCTACTTCCAGATTCGTCTTTTTTCTGCAAAGGATTATTATCAAGAGGATTAACAGCACGTTTCTTAATGGGAGCCGCCATTTTTAAACTCTGACACATGCACACACACAAATGCGAGATTCCGTCTGAAACGTTGGCCTTCCTGAAGGAAGTGTGTGAGCAGATGGCACTACTGCACAGATATATAAAAGCGAATGACCGCTCGATTCAAAGCACATCGTGAAACCTACAGAAGGATACTACAAGGGCACAGAGCCCGGTACAAGGTGTGATCTATAAAAGACCGGACTGATTTTATAACTCGTTTATTTCGATAGATACAACTTATTCGAATTTGTCGCTCTCAAAGTAGTTGTTTTGTCTCACGACACATCTTTCCAAACGTTTCTTCCAGCTCTCGAACCCCGCCTGGTAAGCCACCTTAGGAATCCTCATCAGGTCCGCCGTACAATTGGTTTTGATGTCCAAAATTGACTCGAATCATCGCCCTCTCAAGGTTGATTTCAGGGTTGATTTTCGTCATCGGTTTTAATGGTTTTAAGAAAATCTAACCAGATGGCGTTGGATCGATCCAGGAGCTCCTGACAAATGCCCACACGTGTTTGTCTTTGTTCTGCAGTCAGCACTTGCGAGACGAATTTTGACGCGACGCGCGACATGCCCAAAATTTTTGTCAAAATAGTCTGACAGGATCCAAAACTAATGTTGACTTCATCGGCTATCTCCCTAATAGTTAAACTGCGATTTGCCCGCACCAGATCGCTCACCAATTTGACGTGGTTGGGGTCTGTCGATGTGGAAGACCGCCCCGTTCGCAATTCGTCTTCTGTCGAGGTTCTGCCCGATTTGAAGCGACTATACTACTCAAAACACTGGCTTCGATTCATAACTCCATCTCCAAAGGCTTGTTGAATAATTTCGAAGGTTTCCGTAGCACTTTGCCAAGTTTGAAACATTTTTCACGCACACACGCTGTTCCTCCAATCCCTTCATTCTTGCCGTTGTATGAGGTGACGAACAGATTCACGCAAGAACCGCAGTTGCTGCTTAACGGCTCAACCTACACAAACGCGACAGCTACCGTTTTACTTGTCAAATGTGTCCCTGGATGGCGCAACGTTTCTCGTTTAGATCCGTTGAACGATTTGCACGCAATAAAATCAGTCCGGTCATTTATTGATCACACCTTGTACATACAGGAACATCTCCTGTATTGTTCGATACACCCTGAAAGAGTAGTGATTGGGTGAGGAAGGGGTATTAGGGAAATGGTATGGGAGGTTGTAAGTGATTCCTAATGAACTAGCCGTAACATTTCGAAAATCAATCGTATGAAAATTAATAAAACTTGCATATTCTATTCTTGGGTCTTTGAGATACCTGAAATAAACTATCTTACGGTTCCATATTGCATAAGAGGTATCTACAAAGCAATTCGTATTTCACTCAGTTTGCACATGCAAATTCCATCTTATTTTTAAGCCAAATTACAAAGTTGATACTTTGCTACGTATTTCCAAGTTGAAAAAGACGCCAGAACCTTGCGACTAACGTAAATATTCCTTGAGCCTGTGTAATAATTACTAGCGCAATTTATGCGAAAGTACTTTCAGGAAACCTCATCTCATAAATACGATGGATTGTGAATATGGAAATCTTTTATTTTTTTTAGAGAACCACTTGCTTTGTCATCTCGAGATGCCCAATTACATCCTTTTCATTATTTAATCACTAAATAAAGAGGTGTTTAATAGTTCCATAATGCTGCACAAAGATCACAGAGACGCTTCTTGGCCATCAAAGGCTTTCTTTCAAAACCTCTTAACTTACCTGATTCTCTTCCTCTATAGGTTTCCCAATCGACCATGCGGTGCCAACTGCCATTGAACGTTTTCCGTAAGTTGTACCGGAATGTGACAATTAACAGACCACCATCCCTTCTCGGATAGTGGTGGGATGCTAATGGGGCTGTGCGAAGTGTTTGACTGAGAGGAAAGCTTAGTGGGAAAACGCGCGCAGTGAAAATCGCAGTTGTGATCTATAAACTGAATATCAGCACGCAGGTACAGGTCGTAAACTGAATATCAGCTTACAGGTAATGCAACCTTAAATGTGTAAAGTCTTGATATTCAAAGACTTAAAAATAAACACGTAAGTACAAGATCACAGTAACCATGAGCAAGAGAAATATTTACTTTAATCGTGAAAGCGTACATTGTGTGATTACATATTTAATTATTATTATAATTTTAGTTTTATAATTTTAACATTCCGTACGAACTCTTGATTGTTAAATACAGAACAATTTAGCGCTTTAAAGACGCCCACGAAATATCTTACAGGTTAAAGGCAAACTTGTGAATTTCTGTTCTGCAACATATACATTATTTAAGATCTTGAACGCCATAAAACAGTGGCGTCTCCTGACTGGTAGATGTGGGGATGCGATCATGATATTACAGATTGAAGGCATAATTGCATATATTTAAAGTCTGTGTCATTCTATTTTACTCTGAAGTATTTTAGAAGTTTATTTTGCAAATTAGATACATACTGAATCTTCCTTAAAAATCACCAATTTCTCACTGTACAAAACAATAAAACTAAAAAATAAACCATAAAAAAGTACCTAATTTTCGAACTCGAGATCGATTCGCGTTGTCTTGGTTGTCAATCACTAATTACCTTAAGTCTTTCAGAATAGGAGAAAGAACTAAACGGAATTTGAAGAATCCTGTCTATAGAACAATGAGACGTTTCACTACTGTTCTATGTCACAAGTAACTCATCCGCTGCCATAAATGTACTGGATGAGCTCGCCATGTCGCGTCCTTTCACACATAAACGTTTTATTCTTTCACATTACAATTTCGAATTCACGATTCTCTTTAACGCATCAATAGTTAAACAATGTAGTCTATTTAACGCACATTAAGTACGAAACAGCATTTACGCTACAACGAAGGACACACAAAATGAACGAAATTACGTCGCACCACCGTTTGGACTTCACGGACTGTCCCTACCTACTATTTTCTTACATGAAGGCAGTGATCTTGTTTTGTCAGGTCTGCTAACACACATCATCTTACCCACCTAAACTGAATCAGGTTGAAATGTGCTTAAGCATAGTTGGCAGACGTGCATGAGTTGTGAAGAAAGACAGTCGTGGCGTCTCCCCCCGCGTCCCTCTCCCCGCTTCGGGGCCCACAATCGCGGCACGTGACGTCTGTGATTCCCAGGCGTACCTCCAAATTATGACTGCATCAGAGAAGGGGTATGGAAGGTTCTTGGGAGGGGATACAAAAACGCCAATGAGAACTCAGAAGCCTGAGATGTGAGAGGCCTGGTCACATCATCGGCCGTCGAAATCACACAGCTTGCACACAGCTCATGGCCGTGAGTTCAGTGACCTCACCAACGTAGCGATGTCGTTCAAGGGATGTTTCTTGTCCTGTCACATCCAAAGAAGGAAATCCCTCCCATTGGACAGCGCACGTAAATGGCGAGAGGGATTAGATAAACAGAGGGAGATGCTTACGGAAGAAAGTAAATGACTTTACTGAAAATAGTTTAAAGTAATGAAAAGCTAGGGGATGCAACGCATCACTCGCATACATTGAGCCTACGCCACTGCCATAAAACAATATTGGTTGAATTTCTCAATTCTAGAGAGGATTTCCAAACATGCATGTTCTTATTTAAGCTTCATAGAGCTTTCAAACATTGTAAATATATCATTCATACTTTTTTCCGTGCATGATTGCATGTTTTGGTAATTTTTTAATACGACGAGTGCGAATATTAACGACGTGTGAAACAAGTCAAAAACATTACATTTTTGTAATTTTTGGAAAAACAAAAGAATAGAGTAATGTGGCGTTAGTATCATCTCATAGAGTACATTTAGTGCTATCTCTACCAAAAGTTTAAAGAAAAAATTGGAGCTTTTTTTGAGAAAATCTTGTTTTTGTGATTTTTTAAAATTTTACATATTGCACGCAATATTGCGCCAAAACTACTAAACGCTTCAAAAATGTGCATAATCTTAATGGAAGAACTAATTATGAAGAACAATTTTATTTGAAGAAAAAATCTTTGTAATTGTAGGACGCCACGACAAAAATTCTAACTTTTGCAATTTTTGAAAATTTAGTTAACCGTGAAAACCGGATCTATGCTATTTTTATAAGTGTATTTTACTCTATTCTTACAAGAAATGTAACGAAAAAATTTGGAGCAGTTTTTGAGAAAATCCGGGGGCTTCCCTGTACGGCCTCACCCCCGCCTATTGGGAAAGCGCGGAGTCAGCCATCTATACTGCGATTTTCGTAACTTGTAACTTTATATATATATATATATATATATATATATATATATATATATATATATATATATATATACCCTTACAGAAATCAGCTGTTCAGCTATTCTTGTGAGACTGTGGATGTTTATTATGTCACAGTATAACCAGTAAGTTCACTTGCTCCAAAATCTAGTTTTGCGCTGGGTAGACCCTCGGCCATGTTCTTGGTTGTCAGCCAATAGAATTTCAGCAAATACATTCGGATATCATACACCGTGTGAACGTGTTTTGTTTGTTTCAGAGGACGTGGAATTTGAGTAAAATGGATAGAATAATAAAATGAATTGAACTAGTGAATAAAATAAATGTAAGAAAATCATTTTAAATAGTAATAGTAATTATGTATTTCGCGCGCTGGGTGTATACCAAGAACATGGCGGACGTCACGTGATCGAAAAAACTTTTTCAATGGGATTTGTCGCGAGTGAACATACTGGGTATATACCAGGGGTCTGTCACTGGTTGGGTTGGGAAACTGCCTTATTTGAGCGTTGTGGTGGGGGGCAGATGGTAGTGGTGGGGGACTGGGTTATACTGTGATTATGTAAAGTGTTGTCAAAGTAATGTTTGTGCCTAGATTTTTGTATGTTAAAGCCTTGAATAAAAGGTAATTATTTTCACAACAGTCATGTTGCTCTCTTCTTTTTTTCTTCAAAAATTACAAAGGTTAAAGTAGGGTGTACGGTATACCCTTAGAGAAGCGTTGCGAAATGAATAAAACTAACCGATAGGCGATTTTCATGGTTCATAAACATTTTAGTCGCACTTATACGCTTTGTCTCCGCCGCATTATAATGCCAAATTACTTTCAAAAGCAAGTTTTCTCGCTTCGCTCGCCCGGATCCAAATCACGGCGATGCTAGGGACTTCGGCCCTCGCGTTCACTATAAACATCCTTGAGTCTATCCACCGCATAATTACCAATACACTTTTATAAGAAATCACATAAGTAAGAACTTTATAAGAATGCTTCTAGTATTTAAACTGCGCAGTTGCAAACACGATGTGCGAAATGCCGATTTGAACGACTTTCTTCAGTGGTACCGTACACTATACTGCGATTTTTCTAGGAAGAGCTCTCAAGATAACTCAAATCCCATCTTCGCGATGGAATATGTCACGGCATTTCGCGTCTTTTCTCGGTCTTGCCGGTAGAAGTCGCATGATCGCAAGCACTGCTTCATACGGTCGCGATCGTGCGAAATCTAGCGGAACGACTGTGAATGATACGAAATGCCGTGACATATTCCATCGCGAAGATGGGATTTGAGTTATCTTGAGAGCTCTTCCTACAAAAATCGCAGTATAGACTTCAGCCGAGTGTTTCAAGTGACATCTAATGAAGTGTTTCGACAACTCAAACATTTTCTGTGAAAAAGGAACTTTAAATTTTGCATTTACAGTAGCGCTGAAACGCTATTTTCTTAAAAACGGCTTCAAATTTTTGAAAGGAAATTGCCATTTAAGACAACATTTTACTGTTCTTTAATATTCTTAAAAAAATATTTCCGTTCCACTATTTAGGAAACCCAAGGAAACCGAAAAATTAAGGAAATGTCAAAAAATTTAGTTGGGGCGGCGATAGATGGCAGCTGGCAAGAGTAAGTGAAAATTCTGAATAGTTAGACGGGACCAAAGGAAATAGAAAACTAATTCAGGAAAGGCTGTGCCATTTTCTAGCACCACTAGTTTTCTTAATGAAATATATTCATCAAATCAAATATTCAAATAAGATTATGCTGAATTTTTCGAAAATATGAGTGTTTGTGAAGTACTTGGGCGTCAAAATTAATCGACCGCTCTGAAAATTCTTCGCTTTCGTAATTTCAGAGGTGATTTGAATATGGCGGATGCTACGTACTATGTTAGAATGTGTAGCCTATATTATTTCATATTTATTTGATTGTTTCTTACATTGGAGCTTTTGTCATACATTTACAAATCAATAATTTTAAAATTATTTAAAACCTATTTGAAATAAATATGAAGTAAAGATTGCTAATTTTCATTTGCCTGCTCCTAAGTTACCCACCTTGATGCTACGCAAGTTAGAATTTGTGTATTATTTATTTCATTTTATTATTTATTACATTTTTATTATATTTCTGTTATTTCATTTTAAATTGCATCCTTTAATTGATTTGAATATGAAAACAAATAGATGAGCGGATATTGTCGGTTGTTGTAACCCATTGTTGCATCATCACACTGATAAGGTGACAATGGTGGCTGTGTTTTATTCGCGGTAATGTAAACTAATACTTTGATATATTTCTAGAATATTATAATACTATAGTGTGTAATAATAAACATTATATATAACTTCTATATGGTTGTGAATACACTCCATACCTTCTACAATTCAATTCAATGCCAGAACTGTATTTTTACTTTCTCGCACTTTTCCATTTAAAGTTTTGAATAAAAAAATCTATCCTTGAAAGTATTTAATTTTTGCACGAAATGTTCAAGGCTTTCAAATGAGTTTTATAAAAATGACTGAGATGTGTTAATACAGAGAGAAATAGTGGTATAAATAGTAGTACATAACCATTACTAATGACTAGAAAGTATGTGCTGTTTAGCTCCACTAGTTCATGTTTAAAACCATGATTTACAGAGAGCAGAATGATTTTAAGGGTTCAGCTAGTATATTTTATTATTACAGGAACATCCTCATCATTAATGTGTACTATAAAAATGTAATATAAATGTTTTTTCTGTATATACACTCACTCAAAAAAATATTCGGACAGTACTCAGCATACTCACGTTGAACATGCTCTGAGCCTGTAAAAACAATAAAATATTATACCAGTGATAACTTTAATATTCTCTTAGGTTTAAATAATCGTATACTGCAAAATGCGTTTTTTCTGCTTTTACATCAATGATAAATTTGCATTAGAACTTCCAGTAACGGAAATTGCACACCAAATAAATATTCGGACAGACGTATCCCCATCATTTTTGTCAACGAACTACTGGGCGAAAACAAAATGTAGTAACTTTTCCCACGGTTGATTCAAGGACGGTTGTAACGGTCAATCGAAGCGCTGTCGAAAATCAGTTTATTAGAGTCTCTCCTTGAAGCACGTTGGAAGAATGCCTCGAAAAGGAAAGAACAGCTCTTCGAACTGCGACAGTTAGTTATCTTTCACAATGCAAAAGGCAAAAGCTGCCGTGAAATTGCAAAAAACTTAAATATGAAGAAAAGCACGGTATATGACATAATTAAACGATTTAAACAAGACAGGATTGAGTCTCACCGCCAAAGTGGACGTCCCCATAAACTTTCCCGGCGAGAAGAGATCGTCGTCAGAAAAATTTAAAAAAATCCCAAATTAAGTGCACCGAAGATTGCTGCAGAGGTGAGAAAAGAACTAGGGAAGGAAGTACATCCAGAGACAATTCGAGTGATTCTACGAAAAGCAGAATTTCATGGTCGCGTGGCTAGAAGAAAGCCGTTCATAAATAAGATTAACAAGAGGAAAAAGCGGGAGTTCGCTGAGGAACATGTAAACAATGATCTTGAATGGTGGAATCGTGTGATATTTTCGGACGAGAGTAAGTTTAATGTGTTTGGACCTGATGGAAGAACATTGGAGTGGAGACAGGCAAACACACAGTTACAAGAGAAGAATTTGCAGCCTACAGTAAAACACGGAGGTGGTAACGTAATGGTGTGGGGCTGTATGGCGGCGAGTGGTGTGGGTGAGCTTGCCTTCATTGACGATATAATGGACAAACACAAATATCTAAATGTGCTCAAGGACAATCTCAAGGAAAGTGTTGATAAGTTAGGTATTGGGCATAGTTTTAGTTTTTATCAGGACAATGATCCCAAGCATACGTCCCAATTAGTTCAACTGGGGCTTTTGTACAACTGTCTTAAAGTTCTTCACCCTCTCCCCCAATCCCCAGACATCAATCCCATAGAAAATCTTTGGCAAAAGTTGGACAGTGAAGTGAGAAAGGAGCCTATCGCCAACAAACAACAATTAAAAGTGCGATTGCGCCAAGAATGGAACAAAATTTCAGCTGAGTATACTAGAAAACTCGTAGAAAGTATGCCAAAGAGGTTGAATGAAGTTTTGAAAATGCAAGGACTCTCTACAAGTTATTGATGTATTTATTTTTTGTTTTATTTAGTTTTATTCATTTGTTTATATTATGTGTCCGAATATTTTTTTGACATTCCAAAGAATCAAGTTTTTTTCAAATTTATTGTAATTCCATAATTTTTAATGTGAAAATTAAAATTGCATGTTGTTCTAACGTATGAAATGTGCGTCTTTCATTATTTACAACCAAAATTACGACAAGTTTCATATCCTTTTCTAAATACAAGACAATATGGTAAAACCGTAGGTGTCCGAATATTTTTTTGAGTGAGTGTATATATATATATATATATATATATATATATATATATATATATATATATATACACAGAAAAAACATTTATTACATATATACATAATATATATATATATATATATATATATATATATATATATATATATATAATGTATGTATGTGTGTGTATGTGTATACATAAACACACATGATATAAATTATTAACATATCCAAAATAATTATATGTATTAATTAATATGAATTATAATGTCAATGAGCCTGTTCACGCTTGAAGATTGACCTGGAGGCTACTCCTTTAAGTTTTTCATTTTAGTTACTTTTCTTATTTATGTTTACTTTATAGTCTTTTATCAACATCCATTTTTGTCAAAAATGACTTACTTAAGGGCGGGAATATATTTTCAGCAAACGCCGATGTCTATAAGTATAACACATGACCTAGCAATTATATTCACCAGGTGCAAGTATCAACAGCTCACTACAAAAAATTCACATACAATTCATGTACATTACTCTACAACACTTTGCCAGAAGACATTAAACGATTAAACTCGATAGAAAAGTTTAAGTCCCAAGTAAAATCTTTTCAGCTGCATAACTGTTTCTATACAATTCGAGACTATATCGAGCATCAAAAAGGAAAGTAGCATTAATTTTAACAATTATAGTTAATATAATTATTTATCATTTATTAATGTATAATTCTAAAGAACCTGTAACAAGTATTGTACCACAGTTTCTGGGTTGATGGCCCCCATCTCGATCAGGTTTTTCGTCCAGTTTCCCTGATCCTTGAGCAAATGCTGAGACGGTCCCTTCTTCTGGTTTTGCTTCTGGACATAAATGTAACTTCATTATTTGTGCATGTCTTCTGAATTTCAGTGGGAAATATAGTTATTCAAATTATCGTTTTCCATATTATCGCGGCAAAAAGTATTATTCTTTCATGAAGAACATGAGGGTTCGGGGCAGGAATTTATAGCTAATTTACCTTTGAAAATATATTTTGTCAACAAAACTTGAAAAAAAAAAACACTCTTTTCTGTATTCAAAATTTGACTAGAATATGGTTTAGGATAGATATCACAGAGTTATGAAAATGTGCACAAAAATTCACTTCTCCCCAAAGCTCCTCACACACAGTTTTTAACTGTTTTTGACGTAAATAAATAAAATAAATAAACATTGGTGATCTCCCTTCATTCCGTCCACATCCCAGAACCATTTCTAATGATCCTTCTTTATATCTTCTATTCTTTGTCTTGATTCTCTTTCAGATTTCAACTTGTATATGTCTCAGGGTTGTATAGAATTCACTTCTCCCCCTAGTATGTCAAACATGTCTTTTTACTGTTTTTCACGTAAAATAAAATAAATACTTCTTATAGCTGATATATCAGTGAGATTTCTGAAAGCTGACATCAACAATTTCATGGATGTAACTTTCATTCTTTGTTTATCTGTGTATTTCTCTGTTCAAATTTCTGATCAATGCAAGAATATTGGCTTTGATTATTATTCTCACACAAATAACATTCCTAAATCTTATTTTATTATTTTTGAATTTTCTGAATCATTCCTGTGCAGAAAATTAGACAAGTTGTGGTGTGCATTAAATAAAATTTCCATATTACCCTGGCTGCTCTATTTAAAGAGTAAGATAATAAATGCTGTATCAATTTTTCCTTCATTAAAAATGCACCAAGCACAAGTGACGAAAAAGAAAAATAATTTTCTGCTGATCAAATTATTCTGAGTGAAAAAGTCATGGGTGTTTCAGCATTTACATTTCTACCAGTGGTATTTTTATTATATTACTAAGTCTACATTCAAATTGTACAAATTATGTGCCACTCTAAATGGAAATCAAATTTGAGTTTTCTAGTTTATTCCTGTAGCTCAGATGCTCAGTTGAACAAGATCACATCGTGGAAGACATTTACTGGGCTGACACACTCCCAACGTAATTCCCTATCCAATGACGGAGTGATGACAATCAAGAATAAAATTGAAATAACATATTATTTTCTTATTACTAATTTATCCTACATTTTAAGAAATTATACAATCTATATTATCTTTTTAAGAGCCTCTTTGAGACACCTAAAATATAAATATTCTAGAGCCTAAATAGCCGATGTATATTTGTCAGTCAAGAAATTTTCAACCGAAGTCCAAGACTATTTCTTTGTAACTTAACCTAGTTTAATGTTTAATTAATTGTTTTATTGATATGAAAATTTTGTATCTCTCATTGCTTTTAAGTGTAAATATACATGGGATTAAAGCAACTCCTTCCTTGACCTGCAATATCTATAATAATACCTTGCAATAATGACCTGTAATATCTATAGTAACAAGATGTTCAAAAATTCTTTACCACAACATATCACAACATAATTTCATCATCATTGAAAATATTACTAGATCATTAACATGCATGTGCACACACACATGCATACACATAAGTATGCACATATCCTTTTTTTCATTCTCATGAAAAATTGGGCACCTAAAGGATGCTTATTTAAAAGGAAAATCTTAGTACTGGAACCTATTTTGAAATTTATATTTTGTTACTTGACAAATGCTAATAGTAATAAGAGTACCACCTCCTTTTAACACCTCCAAAGCACATCACCTGGGCACATCAGATATGAAATCAGTGTAGGAGGAGTCTCCCTACACAGTAAAAACAAATATCTTGTTATGACAAGACTTGAATCCACTATATTTTTTAATGCAAGAGTACAATGATTGCTTGAAATGTCAATTTAAGGAAAAAATAATAACACAAAACTCCACTTTTTTTGGTTTAATACTGTTTGTACAAGGTATTGAAAGAATATTTACAAAAGGAAGTTGTGTACAACATTATAAGATCTGAGAAAAGTACCATCATAATCAAATTAAAATTTACTTTCAAATGAAATGAGCAAGATAGCACCAGTGACAAAAAACAGGCGAGTAACGTGAACTTACTCTCAGAACACAATCACAAACTATATAAAATCATTCAAAAACAGAAGTTATGACAAACATGGAATAAAAAAATTTCTCAGTCTTACAACGCTACATCAGCAAGTTGATGGCACGAAGGAGATTGCCGAGCAGGGTTCTTTTGTCTTCGTTTTAATGTTCCCAACACATTAAGCATCTCTTGAACAGCTGCTGGTGTTTCTTCCTCCTTGCGACTTTGTTGTTTCTGTAATAAGAAAATAATTGATTAGAAATTTGAGATGTTTACACATAGGGTTATCAACCATCTGGCTCTTATAGATCATGTACTGTTTTACAGTGGTTTTATTTCCATCTGTCAAGAATCATCTTTTTCTTAGCAATTTCTGTATTCTCTATTGATTCACCTTGTATTTTCACACTTCTTTTTGTAATAAATAAATATTAATCTTACAATTAGCATTTATATTACATGTATATAAACATAGCTAAAAGTCTGTGAAGTAATGTAATAAGTAACAGGTTTTTTGCTTTCTTGAATTGTCACACACTTGTAATAAATAAAAAAAATTAAAAGCATTTACTTAAAACATTAGCTAGAATTTTTATATAATATAAAAGACAATGAGGCAATTGAAGAAAAGTATGTTGATTTGTGAAAAATATTTTTTGAAATAAATTTTAAAAGTATTAACACCCTCAATATTTGTTAAAATCTTATTTATTTAAGTTGTTTTGTAAAAAATTTAAAATGTTTATCATATTTGGTATACTTGTATGAATATTTATGTTAAATAGGAATAAAATTTAAAAATTAATTGTGAAATCTACCTCTGGAGTTCTTAAAGTGAAGCGTCCTCCTTTGATTTGGTTAATAATGTCATCTATGGCACCTAAAAAAGATTAAAGTTTTAATATTTAATAGATTAAATGGCATTAATGTTTCATCTGATTCCTTGCAATTCGACTTTGTTACTATTCATTTTGCTACGTACCACTTTGTGGAGCAGTGGACATTTTACGAGGGATTCCTAACATGTTTGCCATGTCAAGAACTGGATTTCCAGTGGTTTTCTCCTCTGTAGGTTTAGTTATGCTGTCAAGTGAAATAGTTGATGCTTTCCGGGGCATGGTAATGCCTCCAGCTGGAATCGGTGGAGGAGGTGGTGGAGGGGGAAGAGGTGGAGGAGGTGGCGGAGGAGGACATTTGAGATGATCTAATTCTTCTTCCAATTGATTTACTGTAAGAAATAAAGCAATAATTAAACATATTTGAGGTCAGTGTTATCATAAATCAGTGTTACATTCTTTTACTGAATTCACAGTACTTTTCTAAAGGTAAGTATATTTATTAAATTCATTAAGGTTAATTTATTAAATTCATTAATAGTAATTAACGAAACGAGTGTATAAAGAGGGGCATAATTGCATGAGTGGTATGTTCAAGAAAACGAGCGACGATAGAGCGAGCTTTCTTATATACCACGAGTGCAAATTATGCCCCTTTATACACATGTTACGTTCAATATTTTTTCGTTTTCATTTAAGGACGATTTAAATTTTGAGAAATTCAAACACATCTTTACCCTTCGAGGCTTACGTTTGATGACTTATTGCTTCTGAAAAAGATATTTTGGTAGGCCTTCCAATGTTTGTTTCCAAAACATATTAGAAATGAAAGTTACTGAATATATTGCGGATAAAATATTAGAAGAAACTAACAAAGTCATGAAAACATTACTTCCCACGAAAAGTAAAGACAGGTATGAGAGAATACATGTACAGATAAGTATTAGGAAGTAAAAACATCTAGTGACTTGTGACACAGGTTTGCTATAGTGCACGTTTTAGAACGGGTAAACACAACTGATGTGTACATTTTGTACATTCGTAATCCTAAGGCCAAATGTTTTACATGTAAAACATTCAATTCATACACGTTAAATATTTTATATTGTTCCATTAGTTAACTAGATTAGCATTTACTTCGCCAATTTAGTTTTATTCATTCGTTGTTTATATACAGTTGTTGTAGGTATGCAAACTGTGATGTGAATTTTTGTTCATGTTTCATGGCCAATTGGAAATATCTTGGCTATGACTGTGTAATAGATTCTTAATTAAACGATTTGGCTGCTTCTCTAAATTCTGATTGGTGGGTGTCGAGTTTTAATTGCACTGTGGGATTTTAATTGCACGCATGCCATAAATATAGAGATTATAGACTATTTTTCACGGAATTAATGAGCATATTTAGTTTACTAAACGAAAATAGTATATTATGCCACTAGTTTATAATGTTATGCTTTATTGTGTAAGTAGATGTTTTGAAACCAAGTGATGTTTGGATGAGTTTTCCAATGCAATAAACCAACATTATAAACAAGTTGCATTCACTATTTTTTTGCTCAACAGCATTTTAAATTTATAAAAGAACCACAATTAATTTTGGAAACAAATTTCAAAGGGAGTTTTGCATTTGGCACAAAAGATTTCAGGGTTATGCGGGGAGCATTAACAGGGAGGATTGACAGGGATGACAGATGGAGAGGAGTTTGGGCTGTGCCATAAAATGCCCTTTTATAAATGATTTCTTGCAATGGAAACTTGTCTATACTGCTGGTATCCAAAAAAATAGTAGTAGTAGTACTGCGAGTATTTACACCATTAGACATATCCCAGTTTCCATTTTAGTCTGTCATTGTAGTCTTCTGCAGTTAATCCTCTTCTGTCAATTGCCTTCTCTACTCCTTCCTTCCATGTACTTATGGGTCTTCCTTGTCTTCTGTGTGATGTTGGTTTCCAATTCCAGAGCTTTAGAGGCCATGTTCTTCACCCATTC